>CP096881.1:0-82829 GCA_023273805.1 Exobasidium cylindrosporum | reverse complement strand
CACCTCATTATTATAATAAGCTTCTTGGTCGCACTCCCGTCTAACTGAAGGCAAACCGCATCTGCACGGCTAATTCAACTTCACTGAGATGCTTGTGGAGACAGCAGGGCCACGTTCTCCATTCATGCAGGACCACATTTAATGGCCAATGAATTTCGCTACTTTCAGATCCTTATAGTTAAGACCGCCATTCACCACTTTTCAGTTAATAACCATATCGTGCTAAGCACTACTATATTATCTTCTTTACAATACGTGGCATTGGGCAGAGTTCACACTTATACAAGTACTATTGGTCTTAGCAAGTTGCTGTGTTTTTGGTAAACAGTCGCAGCCCTCGATTATGTGTCACACATGATCGCATAGAGCGCCATGGCTATCCTTCTCGTCTAACTTACGGATACAATTTGCCGAGTTCCTTCACAAGCATTATCTCTACGCCTTAGTATTCTCTACCTACGAACCTGTGTCGGTTTATGGTACGGTTATCCTTCTATTTATTGTAATGTAATAAATAATGGTATACAGTATTTTCAAGATCCTATTAATAGGATAATTCTGTATTTACTCATCAAGTAGACGCTTTCGCGTTTATCTCTTAGAGACCGTATAACTCATGTAGTTTAACTTTTTCATGAAAACCTTTCGTATTCGGCGAGGAATGTTTAAATTCCTTTCTACGTTACTCATGTCAGCATTCTCTCTTCCATATCATCCAATTTCTATAATACAAATCTTCCCTTGACTATGGAGTGTTCTGCTACCCTTTTTTATACTACTATAAAAAGACATAATGTAGTATACTATCTTAGACCCGATAAATCTTCGACGCTTTCTTCCTTGTATAAAATAACAAGACCATTGAGTTATTACACTATCATTAAAAGATGGCTACCTCCAAGCCCACTCATGGTTGTATGAGGAAGAAAACTTTCTTATATTCACTAAATAGTAATTTAGGGACCTTAATATATGTTCTGGGCTGTTTCCCTTTTGTCTATCCACCTTATCATGAATAGACTGTGCGCCTAACAATAACTAATATCCTTCCGAGGTTAACCATCAATGGTAGAGTTGTAACACCCCCAATTGAACATACTTTCTATTATAGAAAGTAACGTATGATGATCAGTGCTGTACATATATTATTCTATTTACATTAATATGTTAATATATAATTTATTAGACGCCCTACTTAAATAGGTTTCGCAGAATACCAGCTATCATCTAAGTTAGATTGGCCTTTCCAATTGTTCTATAATTTTCATTATAGTTTAGACTATACCTTCAACTCTATGTCTATCTTAGGTTATTTTTATAAAAAAGGGGATAGAACTTAAGAATTTCATTTCTTAAGGTAAGATTCTTTACTTATTTTTCGTGTTTTTCCTTCTTGATTCATGTTATACACTAGGTCAACCACTTTCTGAAAATTCTCATAAGATTTAATCCCTTTGTAGAAGAGGATACTTCATGCTTCTATCGCAGGAATTAGATAAGTTCCTTTTACTGTATTTATAGTAAAACTTTCTAGAACAGGTTGAATTTTTTGTAATTAGCTCATTAAGATTAACTACTCTAAAACGTGCTGCTTCTTTGTCCTTTACTTTAAATACATTTCCACAACTAAAGTATTTCTTACTATCAAATAGAACACTATAATCATCAATACCCATTGTAATTTCAAAAACAGAAATAATTCTACGACGAGAACCACTAAATGAAAATGAAATGCTACCATCTCCGTCAATTAGTCCAGCTATAAAATCAGGAGTAATATCTGGTAGTTCCTCTAGAGAATCAATCAGTAGAGGTTTGACGGAAATTTTCATATTACACTTTTCTAGAATAGCATCTTCGATAACTTTTTTGGATGACATAGTTCTATAAGATGTTGTATGTGTAAAATAAGATAGATCTAGAATTTGCAGAAATCCTTCCGGAGTAGTATGTAGCATATTTTTATAGCTAGAATTACCCGTCGAAAAATAAGATAAGAAACTAGTTTTCCCCCTCGTGGCGGATATTGATCAAAATGAGGAATAATAACATTGACTAGATCGTTTATAGAACGTACTACAATGTTTACACTATTTCGATCAATACGTAGGTTACCAACACCTAGATACTCATGTAGTTTTTTCATTATATCGTAATCTCGAATACTTTGTGTCAGTACAAAATAAGGACGAGGCCGATAAGGAAGTTTACCTTGTTGTCGTTTTTCATAAACGACAACAAATGAGCCATCGGCTTGGGTAAAACCTGTTAGTCACCAACTTGTAAATTTATATTCTCGTTTCATTGTTCCCCTTTTATTTATTTATTTTGTTATTATTATACTAATTTGCTGCTGCTATACATCGGGTTTAGTAAATTAAATTAAATTAAACTAAATAACCATAATAGATTGAGGTTAATAGAGTGCCTACGTGTTACATATTAATTCCACCCTACTTTAGGAAAGATAGAATTGTACATATGTCTTTTCTTTCGAATCAGTCGTTACAGGGTCAATATCAAGGATAACAGTAGCAATATTGCTACTGTTACATTAGTTTTCCTCTACAATGATACGACTTACCCACGGTATTGCCATGGCATCATTGTTTGCTAACATAATGCTTTAGGTTTCACCGTTTTGAGTAGGTACTTGAATAATAATCGCTTATTATTCTGGGCAAAAATTTCGCTTACCCCTTACCACAACTCATCTCATAATTTTGCAACATTAAAGAGTTCGGCCACTTATTGCCTGGTCATGGTAAGATCACTTAGCTTCGGGTCTACTTCATAAAACTTATTAGTATTCTAATTCATTAGAATACTACTTTTTCTATTAGGTTACTCACCTGGCTTTACAAAGTAACTCGCTGACCCATTATGCAAAAGGTACGTTATTATGAAATACTATTTCACTTTAACTGCTTATAAGATTACTAGTTCAGGTTCTTTTCACAAGTTATATACTTTCTTTTCACCTTTCACTCACGTTACTCTTCACTATCGCTAATAGTAATATACTTAGCCTTGGAGGATGGTACCCCCTTATTCTAACAGGGCAGACGTCCCATTTTACTTATTTTATAAAATTTTATGCTGTTCTACGGGACTTTTACCCTCTGCGGACAAATGGTAACCACTTATACTACTTATTCCAAAGTATTGTTATTATGCTATAAAATATTATTAGGCTTATCTGGTTTCACTCACCATTACTTCCAGAGTCTCGGTTGATTTCCTTTCCTATTGGTACTGTAATGTTTTACTTCCCAATGTTTTATATATTATTCTGATGGTTTACCTTAGGAATGTAATGTTACTCTTCTATACACACTTTTCATTATTAATATCCTTTCTATTACTATTGCTAGGCATCCCTAATAATCTCTTTTATCACTTAGTTACATACTCTATATTGTTATCGATTCTTATACTAATAAAGTATAAGAAGATCTTATTAAAAGACAATATCCTCTTATAAATAAATAAATAAGAGATCCCTCGAATATTCTACTACTAAAAGAATAATATCGTTTCTTTATGTTTACCAAATTAACCTATATTAATGCTTAACGCATAACATTGCTTTATAATATGTTAGGTTTGTAGTATATTTTATACTGTACTTCTTTTTTCTATGAGTAACTTTCTACTAGATTTTCTAGCACTAGGCGCAATTCTATCAGGTATCCTTGTTATTACTTCTAAAAATCCAGTAATTTCAGTACTTTTTCTTATTTCTGTATTTGTTAATGTAGCAGGTTATCTCGTGCTACTTGGTATTGGCTTTATTGGTATTTCTTACCTTATTGTTTATGTTGGAGCTATCTCTATTCTATTTCTATTTGTTGTTATGATGCTTAATCTACAACTTGCTGAACTGACAGCTACTGGTTCAGAATATACACAAAATCTACCACTAGGTGCTATTCTAGCTACTCTATTTCTATATGAACTTATTTCAATTATTCCAGGTACTTTCCTTAAAGATTTTGATACTATTTACTCTCTTCCACTAGGTACTCTAAATTGGTTCAATTCACTATCTCTAACAAAAGTACCTCAAACTAATGAAGTTCTACAAACATTTAATACTAATATTGCAGATACTAATTTTGTGAATTATCTACAAATTCAAAGTATTGGACAATCCCTCTATAGTTATGGTGCAATTTGGCTACTACTTACAAGTATTATTCTACTTCTAGCTATAGTCGGACCAATTACTCTTAGTATGAATCGAACAGATACTACTATTACTAAATCCCCTTATTCTAATAGAGATAAAAATAAAAATATTCTAAGTGTTAGAAAACAAAACACTATTTTACTAAACGAACTACTATCCCTAAATATTTTATACAAAATACATAATAAAATATATGATTAAAGCAGAAACTCTTCATACAATTAAGAATATTGCAGAAATTATACAATTTTCTATAAGTTACCAAAAATTGTATAAGACGACTATGTGCAAATATTTATAGAAATAGCACTATACACAATTCTTATTATAGCCGTACTAATACAGAGTTTATTTCTGACCTCATACTACTAAAAATAAAATGAAAACCTAGGAGTTTCAAAGTGTAATCATACCTTTTCCATCAACATTGTCCTATTAGAGTATATTGATCAAAGAGTACATCTAGTACGAAGAGATCATGCCAATGATTATCATGTTCGTACTACTAACTTTATTTTAGTAATAAAATTCAGAGAATAGGTAACCTTATTTATCATTAAGCTACCATGTGATGTAAGACTATTCCTAACTATTCTAGAACAATATCGTTCTAGAACCAATATCCGCTTTATTGCTAATTCTGGGATAGTAGTATCTGGTACTCTAACTAGTAGTGAGGATTTACTATTTACAAGGTATCGGACATGAAACACAATTTAATCTATATTATTGGTAATACGGACAAGCTATCAACTCTAGCAAACACTTCTAAGTTGTGGACTAACAAACTACCACTAACATCTGGATGATGGACTAATAACACCGTATTTATTAATCATAGCCGTATGACGTGCAGTGGATCTATGTTTAGAAGTAAAACCAGGTGCTCTTATTGTAAGACTAATAGATCCAAAACGGCTAGAATAGCAGATCGTTGTTATAGAGAATAATACAGAAAATATTTATACCATCCTTGTGCCAAAGCGCTTGGGGTAGATTGGAGTTATACTATGGAAGGATCTCTATTTAAACAAGGCAAATGCGGGATTCGGTTTATGAATAGAGTAAGACCTGTCACCTTAAGTATGAATTCTACTAATAGAAAAGAATATTATGCTAAACCCTCTTCATCATTACATGTCAAATGACTAATTCTATATAATAAATATATAACTTATATTGGTATCTTTGCTTAATACCTTTTTTACTTATAAGAATAGTAAATAGAATAATATGCATTTATGTCTCACTATATTTTAATTAATTAGTAAACTTGTCCTTAATTCAACGGTTAGAATATGTTACCGATAATGACAATATAGTGGTTCGATTCCACTAGGACAAATAAATAGTATAAGATAATGAGTAAAACGATATATCTATATATAGCCAGCCATAAATGTCATCAATTTTCGATTGAGCTTACTAATAGTATGAATAAAATAAATAATTACTAATTAATAAATGAAAAATAAACACTTATGTTTTTAATTATTAGGATTTATTACTACTACTACTAAAAAATAAAATCTATTTTCATCAGAGAAAAAATAAATCCTGGTAAATTCTTATTTAGAAATAAGAGTAATTAGATAGATTTGAGATCTAGTTAAGATAATCTTAACAATGTACCTTGTATAAATGTAAATATGAAATAAATTATGAAATATTCATAGAACAAGGGTATATTTCTATAATATATCAACACGTGTGTTGATATATATTTTCTTTTAAATGCGACTACTTAAAACACATCCTATTCTAGGACTAGCTAATAGTTTTCTAGTAGATTCACCTCAACCTGCAAATATTTCCTATATGTGGAATTTTGGTTCACTACTAGGGGCTTGTCTAATTATTCAAATTCTAACAGGAGTATTTCTAGCCATGCATTACACTCCTTCAGTTGATCTGGCATTTGTTAGTGTAGAACATATTATGCGTGATGTTAACTACGGTTGGCTGATTCGATACCTACATGCAAACACTGCTTCATTCTTCTTTATTTTTGTATACCTTCATATTGGTCGAGGACTTTACTACGGTTCATATAAATCGCCACGAGTGCTTCTTTGGAGTATTGGTGTGATTATTCTAGTTCTAATGATGGCAATTGCTTTCCTAGGTTATGTTCTTCCTTATGGACAAATGTCACTTTGAGGAGCGACTGTTATTACCAATCTACTAAGTGCCATTCCTTGAATTGGTACCGATTTTGTACAATTTGTTTGGGGTGGGTTTAGTGTAAACAATGCTACACTAAATCGATTCTTTTCTCTGCATTATCTACTACCATTCGTACTAGCTGCTCTAGCTGCTATGCATCTACTAGCACTACATGAACATGGAAGTAGTAATCCACTAGGAGTATCAGGTAATACTGACCGTCTACCATTTCATCCTTACTTTATTTTTAAAGATCTAGTAACAATTTTTGTATTCTTCCTAGCACTGTCAGCATTTGTATTCTATATGCCAAATGCTCTAGGGCATTCAGATAATTATATTCCGGCTAATCCTATGCAAACACCTCCTTCAATTGTGCCAGAATGGTATCTTCTACCATACTATGCAATTCTACGTTCTATTCCTAATAAACTACTTGGAGTACTTGCTATGTTCTCTTCACTACTAATTCTACTAGCAATGCCTATTCTAGATACATCTCGTATTAGAGGTAGTCAATTTCGACCACTAATGCGATTCTCATTTTGGACATTCGTAGCATGTTTCTTTATTCTAATGTTTATTGGTAGCCAACACGTTGAATCACCATATGTAGAAATTGGAGCCGCAGCAACAGCATTTTACTTTGGATGGTTTGTAGTGGTAGTACCTGTTATTGGTGTAGTAGAAAATACACTAATGGACATCGCACAAGAAACAGTTCCATCTTTTCGAACTACGCACACACCCGCAGGGCTTATTAGAAACAATGTTTAATTACGATACAACTTATACTAACCCTCTTACCCTGGTACTGAGTATATCTATGACGATACTACTAATTTTTGTAATATCACGCAAGATAAATGATACCAAAAATGAAACGGTAGCTCTAATTATAAATATCGTATTCTATGCAGTGATTTGCTATATGATCTCTAGATTTCTCATTGCATATATGGAAAGTTCTTCTATTGATATTTTCGAACCCTATAAAAGTGAGGTTACCCCCTTTTTCATCAATAAAGCATCAAAATTCGCTAAAGAATGGAGCGCAATTTGTAGACATGGTGTTAAGAAAATTAAAGAAGATTTTGGTATTACTAGAAGACCACTAGGTTCTATTAATAAAAATTTTCTCTTCATTGATCTAGAACTACTTGATTATAAAATGAAAAAACTGGAGAAAAGCGCAAAACATTCACTAATGGTTATACTATATCTAACTTTTTTCCCTCTATTCTTCATTGTATTTTCTGAAATAAAAACATATAAATACTTTACGGAAGAAGGACCATGGGAATATCAGCCTGATGAAAATTACTCATTTATAGGCGTTCTCCAAGATTCCCCTCTAGTAAGACTGGGCCTATGGATTCTAACAGAAGTTACAATGAATCTTTTCTATTATAGACAGAGAGAAACTTATGAAGTAAATTCTAACAGAATTCTATATTTCATTTTTATCAATAATGAATATAAATCTTATCTACCCTCGGCATATGATATTCTTAATATTAGTAGCTATACACTATTTGAAATGTTTATAAGTTATTATAAAACTTATGGAAATAAACACATACTTAAATATATTAAGACAGAATATAGCAATAGTCTTGTAAATCTAGCTGTTCTACTGAAAAGAGCGGAAGCCGATTATAATAAATCTAATAAAACAGATACTAGTCTAATTTATTGTTATTTTTACCTGATGAATGATGCTAGTATTTATCTGATTTGTCTACTAATAGGAGAAGCTATGTTTTATAAAAATTTTACTTATGGGCTGAAAAGAAGTCATGATGATGAAACAAAAGTTATAAATTGAATGTATTTTACTGTTACAAATGATTATATTATGGGCTGTCTAACAAACTATCTACATGATATGTTCAATGAAAAAGCTCCAAGAATAAAAATAGTTGCTGGAAACAATAAGAATAGTAAAAATAATTTCATTCATTTTTCTACCAGAAAGCATGTAAAAAAACTGTTTATGCTTGTTAATCAAAATCCTATTTATGTTCTTCTATTTATGTAAAAATATCCTAAGTGCTATTTTGAATGAGTTAGTAACTAATTATCTATTTAATAAATAACCCCTTTTACTAAATAAGAATAATAGAGTTTTCTACTAAATTTATTATAGTCACTATACTTGCTAATTTGGACACCATTATCCATTACTGCACATTCAGTAATTTATTTAAATAAGTATAAGTATAGATAAGTAAAAAGATTTAATTTGTTATTTATGTGTTTATAGTCATAATGGCATATTGTTTTATACTAGTTTAACTGAAAAGTGACATATCTATCCATATAAGGGTAATAAGACTTGTGTGCGGTTTCTATTAAAACAGTTTTTGTACAAGAGGTGCAAAAATATGTTGATTGGAAAATTGATAAGTACTTTGTAGCTTAAAAAGTAACTTAGCAACTCTCAAACTTATTTTCTTACTTCTTAGATTTTTAGTATCATAGTTAAAAAAATGATACTAATCAATTAAAAATCTAAGAAGTAACCATATATTTATGTTTTTATCCTTATTAATGAAATGACAACAATTACACAACAACCTAGTATTATTTCTATTGTACTATCTTCGCTTATTACAGCAATCATCATGTATTTTCTAATTGAGAAAACGGCTGAACAAAAAATTCAAGTAGTGGAAATCCTAAAAAATGGACTATTCTACGGAGTAACCTCTTACGTCCTATATAAAGCCGGTATTCTACTAGTTAGCCAGATTCCCTTTACCATTTTCCAACCTAAACTAGACATTCAGTCTTTTGAAATAGTAGGCAAATCAATAGCATCTGTTATTATTGCTTTTTTCTATATTATAATAAGAGGTATGAATATCATAGTAATTCTAAAAACTATTCTTTTTGTATTTTTTGGTATTTTTGGTGCTCCTCATCTCATGATATCATCTTCTATCGGTGAAAATATCAGTCCCGATACTACTCCAGATAACTCGTCATCCACTGTACGTAAACCTACGTATAATACCCGTCTTATAAATGGAACTCTAGCTTGAGTAATTCCCTCAATAACTACAGTTTTTGGTGTCATTAGATTTACTAAGGTGCCTTTCAAAAAGACAATTGCTATAACGGGGGACTAGTAGGAGGATACGGAGGCTATAAAAAAGAACTAAATCTTATCCGAGAGGAACAATACAATGGTCTACTAGAGAATAATAAACTACTAAGATGGCAACAAGCTGCTTTTGAAGAATCCCGTAGTATTAACAGAAGAGAACATGAGGAAACACGGCAGATGATTAATTCTATAAAACTTGAAAATGAGAATTTCAGAAGGCGACTAAAAGCTATAGAAGTTGTTGACAACGATCAATCCCATGGATCTTCAAATAACAATATTTCCTCACTGTTCGATAACATCTAAAAATTATGTTATAACAACTGATATTAATTAATCAGAGTAATTATCCCCTTACCCTTCTTATAGCGATTAATTGGAAAACTTACTCGTGTTCTTCTTATATGATATTATTTAGTATCTTACAAACTTAACTTCATTTTTTAATATAATTTAACGTAACAAAAGAAAAGCATATTTAATTCAATGGTAGAATAATCGTCTTCTAATCGATTCATACAAGTTCGAATCTTGTAGTATGCTTAAAACATATAAAAAATACTTATAATACATCTATTCTATAGTAAAAAGTGGATTAGTAAAATTAGTATATAAAAAAAATACGAAGTTTCTATTTTATACTAGGATGAAAAGATGGTTCTGATCCAAACTTTTTTATAGATTTAGCCTAAATGTAAATTATAGCTTTATTATTGTCAACAGTGTGAACAGAACATTCAGATGAAATTTATAATGTAGAAGACCTACTAGTTTATAAATTTCTACAAATGTAAAACTTTGTGTTCATAGTCCAAATCCATAACCTACTTTTTTACCATCTTCCATTGCTCAAATAGCAAGAGATAGATCATCAAAAACAAGTATAATCAATTCAATATGAATAACTTTACGTCTTTTATTTCCTACAATTATATAAAATTTTGTACAGAATTCTGTTAGAAAACTATAACTACAAGTTCAAACTCGTACATAATAATGACGATTACTTCGTCTAACAGTGGTAGAGATTCACATAGACTTTTTAGTTCCATATAGATAAACCAGGCATAATCAAATTAGTAAAAGATTGTACTAGTACAAATAGTGGATATTCGTTAGTACCAGGTATATCAAGAGAAACATCACCAAGTATACTACCTAGAATAATAGATGTAATTCGAGTATAAACTACAGTATTATCTTGTGTGAATTGTGTTAGTCTAATACCAGATTCTACAGTACCAAAAGGAACTATAGCTATAGTTTTATTAGAATATTTTTGTCTTGTTTTATTTGTAATATTTGTCATTGCAATAGTTAATTTAAACCTTTTGCCATCAAATACATTATTTATAATTAATGAAAAGGGGTTAAATGTTTGTTATCAATCAGCCGCAAGTTCCCTTACGACTACCTTGCTATAACTTAGCGAAAGAAATATATCTTTACTCTAACAGTATTACAAACCCATAACATATTGAAAAAGCTGTACTCACAAATAACACTAGCATTACATTAGCGAACCAATGCATTATTCATATTACTGTTTTCTAAATGGATAACTAAACTAGTACTTTCTCAATAGATAGTAGGCCCTTTTAGCTGTTATTCATAACTTCCATATGGCCCCCACTTGCATTTTGCTTATCATAGAATAATTTATATTCTATTTCCTATTCTCATGAATAGGATTAGACTATTTCATAATCAAATTATTTTTACATCAAATTTGATCCTGGACACTCGTGGAAAGATTCTTATTTATGGCAAACTCACTTTCTAGTCGTTAAACATCCTTCTATTGTTTTTAGTAAATAAAGATAAACCAAGAAGTTTAGCTACATATTATCTTTTATTCTTGAGAATAAAAGGTTTTCATGTAATTCATCCAGTTTTCTATTACTATTTATTTATTTTAGTAATAGCTACATAGGGGTATATATAGACGGTTAGTACCTCCCAAATATAAAAGTTCACCGTTGCATGCTAATCAACGATTACTCGGAATTCCTGATTCATGTAGTCGAATTTCAGACTACAATCGCCCAATACAGTACCTTAGTTTACTGGTTAGCTCCTTCTTTCGAGATAGCATCAGTTTGATAGGTTCAAGTAGCACGTCTGTGGCCCATACTCCATAAGGGTCATAAAGGCTTATCGTATTCCTTAACTTCTTTTTGAAGTAGTACTAAAAAATATATAATTATTAGTAAGGATTGCGTTCGTTAGCGGACTCAACCTAACATCTTACAACACGAACTGCCGATAGCCATGCAACACCTGTGATTTACTAGTATTACTAAGTAATCATTCAAGGAGAGGTAAGGTTCTACGCGGATTATCGTATTAAACAACATGCTCCACTCCGGGTCTTTAGGATGGTCTAATCTTTTTGCTTTCTGCCTTGGGGCTGTACTTACAAGGTGTTACACTTACTGCTATTTGCTTCTTACCCAATAAATTACTGAATAGAAAGTGTAAATCGTTTACGGCATGGACTACACGGGTATCTAGTTGGAATAGGTAGGACCTTCACAGATCTTTCCCCTCCTAAGAACTGTACGTGCGACTTTCATCGCATACAGCTCAAGCACTTACCATTCTCATCGAATGTATTGTGTTTTCCTAGCCATTTATTTCGAAATGTATTATATTGTTCCAGTTTATAACCTTTTAGAGATACGTTACTATCAAAGAATTCTACTACTTTTGTGATATCCTCTATACTTGATACACTGATAACCCATGTAGGTTTACGAGTACCGGTCGAGTTATCACTTGTACATTAAGATTTAGAATATATCGAATAAGCTCTAGAACTTCCTTATCTGTGTGTTCTACATAGAATCGGAAAACAGTGTCATTTTGATATACTCCAAATGAACCTTCACCATTTACAAAACCTACAATTCAATCCTTAATGTGTTCATGATGGTTACCAAAAGGATTCGGAGATGTTACTGCAATATTATTAATAAGCAGGTCGAAATCGTTATTACACTCGCTGGTCCTTGTTCTAGTACCCATTTAAGAATTCTAAATCGTTTGTATTGATTGTGTGTCAGTAGTGAATGTTCTGATATCACTAGAGTAATAAACTGTAGTAGTTGATCCTTGCGTGTAATAGCATAATGTGCTTCATCTCGATGTGGATAAATATAGATTTTACCTAGCCCTTGTAGCATATTTTGAATATACCGTACAAGAGATTCGTCTCTAATACTAAGAGCTAGATGAAATGCATAACCAATACCATATCTGGTAATGTCCCCATTTTTATCTGTTCGAGGTTTAGCAGACACTTGGAAGTTTCCTTCTGCATCTACAAAACCAAGAAACCATTTAATAAAACTTTTCATTGCAAATTTAAAATAAAATATATGTTTTATATTCATCATTTATGTTACTGCTAAATACATCGGATCAGGACTATCTACAAATAAATGGAAAACTCTTTACATATCCTATTTTAGGTTTATTCATTTTCATGAATAAGGCTCTATCAGCTATAATACACGCAAAACAATAGTAATACAATCTTAAATTATGGCATAGCAAAACACATATAACAAGCACCTATCCGTAAGTGGGCACTCTTTCAAGTTAGTCAAATGACCTATCTTATTCATTACAAATAAGCATTCGCTTTTTACGTTATCCTATTACCACTAATCATATAATATTCCTCACGAAATATCTTGCAATAATTGATTCAATTATTGCTGATTATTGGTGTTACCCTGTTCCTATGTAAGTACGATAGATTTCCTTAGGTTCCTACTTTACTAATTATACTTTGCTATATTGTAATAGCTGTACGTTTGCATTATGTACGGACAACATAATACCAAGTATAACTGTTTTATTACGTAGATTCGGTTTCCCTAACCTTAGAAATCAGCCACACGATATATAAATAATAATAATAATAATAATAATAATATTATCTATATGTAAGTAGATTACTTATCTTATTAATCGTTATTCCTTCAAGCTTTACACTAATTAATTACTCCATTAGCATATTGAAGTAGACTATTCTCAAACGTAAGAGAATACACTTAAAGTGTTATACATTACATAAGTTTATCAGGTCGCACATCCGTTTCGCTCCCCATGCTTTCATCCCTCAGCGTCAATCATTACCTAGATAACTGCTTTCGCCATTAGTATTCCAGTAGAGATCAATGGATATCAACCCTCCTTCTAGCATTCTATTATCTTCTATTTGATTCTAGTAATAATTATTATTACCGCCTACAGATCCTTAATACCTATTTATACCATTTAATGTTTGCCCAGTTCGTATAACCGCGTCTGCTGGCACGAGACTTAGATTGGACTTATAGTAAGGTAACGTCATTATCCTCCCTTACGACACCTTGTTAACAAGGTTCTGGTTAGCTGGGTCACTCTTTCGAGCATTGCCCAAGATCCTCCTCTGCAGCATATCTATAAGATATCATCGGTTATTCTCAAACCAATTGCGGAAATTGAGGCTTTCGCCCTTTTCTATTCGTCATAGGATTATAGTAAATAAGAATATTTACTGTAATTAACTAATGCCTGCTAAAAATTAAATCAGTCCTTTGTCGAAATATTTTATTTTCTTTCTTTTATTATTCTCTTTTTCTGAGAAACAAAGGGTATGTATTTTTTTTTTCCTCGCCTGTACACCATGGATATAATATATATATTCATCCGATTTGCATGAGTAAAACTACCAGATAACATTCAAACTGTACTAAGATTAAATACATCTTTTATAAAACAAAATGTTTTGTTATTTTTATACTACTCTCGTTAACCGATCGTACTTCATAACTATACCTTTACTATATCTATATAGGATATATTATAATTAACTAATTCTGTTAAGAATCTTCTCTATTTATAGTAACGAACTTATAATAAAGAATCAGTCTTTAATTTACTATCTATTTACTACAAAGAAAAACATTTACTAGATTAGTAAAGTAATATAGTAAAATAATAAAAAATTAAAAAGGGAATCTAGCATAATAGGTTAATGTCCTACATTGTCAATGTAGACTATGCCAGTTCGAACCTGGTGGTTCTCGTGTTCTGCTGAGTGGAACATTCTAATTTATTATTTTACCACTATAGTAATAATAGTCAAATTTCATTTACTAAGAAGAGATTATTTAGTAGGTACCTTATGATTATATAGTTCTAATTATTGACTATTATTCTATATATATTTTACTATTAATTTCTACTAGAAAGAAGTGAAATTCAAGTTAGTAGGATATAATCTTTCTATATATTATTTTAGAATTAATTTTATTTCTATCATTGTTATTCTGGTTTAGCAATTAGTTAGAAAGTTACTATTTAACTATAGTAATCTAATGTTCAAAGGTCCTTTAGGAAAACTTCTATTTTATTATGAATCTTTCTATTATTCTATTTCTTATTGGAATTCTTGGATTTGTCCTTAATCGTAAAAATATTATTCTTATGCTAATTTCAATTGAAATTATGCTACTAGCTGTGACACTACTAGTTCTAGTAAGTTCATATAATTTTGATGATATTCAAGGACAAACATATAGTATTTATATTATTGCAATTGCTGGAGCAGAATCTGCTATTGGACTAGGTATTCTAGTAGCTTATTATCGACTACGAGGTTCAATTAACCTACATGATTAATGTATCTGACTATTCTTCTACTACCTCTTCTAGGTTCAGTTGTATCTGGTTTTCTTGGAAGAAAAATTGGAGTAACAGGAGCACACATTATTACATGTTCTTGTCTAATTACTTCCGCATTTCTAGCTATTGTAGCATTTTATGAAGTAGGACTTTGTGGATCTCCTGTTTCTATCAATCTAGTTAGTTGGATTGATTGTGAACTAATGGATGTTTCATGGGGTTTCATGTTTGATAGTCTAACAGTATCTATGCTACTTCCAGTACTAGTAGTATCTGCGCTAGTTCATGTTTTCTCTGTAGATTATATGAGTGCAGATCCTCACAATCAACGATTCTTCTCTTATCTATCTATGTTTACTTTTTTTATGCTAGTTCTAGTTACAGGGGATAATTATCTAATTATGTTTGTAGGTTGGGAAGGAATTGGTATCTCTTCTTATCTACTTATTAATTTTTGGTTTACTCGTATTCAAGCTAATAAAAGTGCTATTAAGGCTCTAGTGGTAAATCGTGTTGGAGATATGTTTCTTTCTGTAGCATTTTTCGCTATGTTCTTTGTATTTGGAAACCTAGATTATGCTACAGTGTTTAGCATAGCTCCTTTTATTCATGAGAATACTATTACAATTATTGGACTACTACTACTACTAGCAGCCATGGGGAAAAGTGCACAAATAGGCCTTCATACTTGGCTACCGGACGCTATGGAAGGTCCGACTCCTGTTAGTGCTCTAATTCATGCTGCCACACTAGTAACAGCTGGAGTATATCTACTACTACGGTCTTCTCCTATTATTGAATATGGGCCTACCACTCTAATTGTAATTACATGGGTTGGAGCTCTAACTGCTTTTTTTGCAGCTAGTACAGGTCTACTTCAAAATGATCTAAAGCGAGTTATTGCATACTCAACTTGTTCTCAAATGGGATATCTATTTATAGCATGTGGTCTATCTCAATACAATGTAGCTCTGTTTCATCTAGTAAATCATGCTTTCTTTAAAGCGCTACTATTCCTAGCAGCAGGTGCTGTACTGCATGCTACTTATGATCAACAAGACCAACGTAAACTAGGAGGTCTTATTGGGTTTCTACCATTTACTTACACTGCTATTCTAATTGGATCTCTAAGTCTTATAGCCGTACCATGGATAACAGGATTTTATTCAAAAGATCTTATTCTAGAAGTAGCTTATGCTCAATATGAGTTTTCAGGGCATGCTGCCTATTGGCTAGGTACAATCTCTGCTTGTCTAACTGCTTTCTATAGTCTACGACTTATTTCACTAACTTTCCTTACTTATCCAAATGCAAGTAAAACTGTTTATCTACATATTCATGATGCTCCTTTTATTGTTATGGTACCTCTTACTATTCTATCACTACTAGCTATTTTCTTTGGATATGTAGCTAAAGATCTATTTGTTGGTATGGGTTCTGATTTTCTATCTCCTAGTCTATTTATTCATCCTTCACATATTTCTCTTATCGAGGCTGAGTTCTCAATTAGTCTATTTAATAAACTACTACCTGCAATTCTTACACTTGGTGGTGCTTCTGCAGCCGTTTATATGTATCATGCTATCCCTCTATTTACTATTAGTCTAACTTCATCTACTTTTGGACGTAATCTTTATAAATTCTTTAATGGTAAATACTATGTTGATGCTATTTATAATCATTATATTATCAATGCTAGTCTAGTACTAGGTTACACTATGAGTAAAGTACTGGATCGTGGTGTGATTGAACTAGTAGGTCCTTTTGGACTATCTTCATCTCTTACAGCTGGAAGTAAAGATATTGCCAAACTAGATACAGGAAACCTAACTAGTTACGCCCTTTATCTTATGCTAGGTCTTGTAGGACTAACTTTTGTTCTATTTTCTCCAAAACTAATGGGTGATACTACATCAGATCCACGACTAGTACTAATTTTCCTAGTAGGACTAATCCTTCTGACTCGGATAGAAAATTTTCGTTATAAAACATATGCCCCCTTTTATCGTCTATACAAATTCATTATTTATATTTTATTAGTTTCCTGATACTAAGATTACTAGGGCTATAATTTACTTTATAATCAAAAATTATACTATTTTCTATGCAAAAAATCTCTTTTTCTAATAAAGATTTGTAAGGATATTCTATATTTCCAAACTTATTAGTAGGTATTATAGGTATGTTTCAGTAAAGCGCTTTAGTGTAGAGGTGGCACAGCAAACTCATGATTTGCTAGACCAGTGTTCGATTCCTGGAATGCGCTCTAGTTTTCAATAAAATACCATGGTCTCTTAGTTTAATGGTAAAACAGAAGATCTTCAATCCTCGGTCAGGAGTTCGATTCTCCTAGAGATCAGATGGGTAAAATACTACTGAATTAGTAGTATTTTGTTAGTAATATTATTATTGTTTAAAACAAGTAACTATAATATACTAATTAGTTACTTCCTAGTAAAATGTAAATATTTATAACTATAATGAAAATAATAACAAAGGTTAATTTCTATATTGCTATTACAATAATAATAGTTATAAAATAATAGTCGACTTAGTTCAATGGTAGAATAGGTAACTTGTAATTACTTGACACTAGTTCGATTCTAGTAGTCGGCAAATCTATAGATAGATTTATCCAGAGAATCAACTAACTTTTATAAAAAGGTATCTATAGGACGTGGTCTAAAGGCAAGACTCTATTCTTTGGCAATAGCAATGATTGTTCGATTCAATCCGTCCTAGAAGAATAATAAATACATAATAGGCATTATTAATTAAATAAATTTAAATGAAAGTGTTCTATTGTTAATATTGTATAGATTGTTGATAGTTTATAACAAATATTTATTCATTTAATTTAGAATATAAGGATTACAGGGTTCGAACCTGTGACATAATGATTAAAAGTCATCCACTCTACCAACTGAGTTAAATCCTCTGTTTATATCATAGATATTATTGTTTTCCTTAGGACAAACCGCCATAGGTGAGGTTAAGGAAATTGCTAATTTCCTGGAGAATTTCTCCTTAGGAGTTCGAATCTCCTTTTGTCCGCTATTCTCTTTTAGATTATATTTTTTAAACTATTTAAAAATATATTATACACCAAATAGTAATTTAGAATATTTAACCTGTCCTATAAAATTTATTATAAGATAAATAATAAACTTTTTTATGAAATATTCAGCTATAATGTAGCTATTGTATAAGAATTAAGCATAACAACACTTAACCCATTAAAACGTGATGTTTGTGATTAAGATACACGCTCTTAACCATAAAACTGGTTTTGGTGCTATGCGTGGGTTTACTTATTCTTAAGTAAAATAAAAGTTTATGAGAGAAAGGATATAGCATAGTTGTTCTTTATGACTCGTTGGCTTTATTCAACTAATGCTAAGGACATTGGAACTCTGTATCTTATTTTTGCAGTATTTGCTGGAATGATTGGTACAGCCTTTTCAATGCTAATCCGAATGGAACTGACATCACCTGGAGTTCAATATCTAAATGGTGATCACCAACTATACAACGTAATTATTACAGCACATGCACTTATCATGATTTTCTTCATGGTTAACTATAATGTTACTATGTTTCAAATATTCAGGAGTCAATATTGGGATAGTTTTATAGCAATAAAAGAAAATAATGAAAATGTCCTAAAAGAAAATGCGCCGGGATTTGATTATAATACATATGTTATCCATAACCCTCACAAGAATCGAAAATCTATTAAAAAGATCGGAAAAAACTGTGCAGGCGTTTACATTTTTACCACAAAAGATGGTAAATGTTATGTAGGTAGTTCAATTTCTCTTTACTTTAGAGTAAATTCTTATTTTCAGCGAGCTATCCTTGAAAAAGGTACTCGGCGTGTGCTAGTATATTTTAAGGCACACGGGTTTGAAGGGGTTACACTAACCCTTCTAATTCTAAAACCGGGAAGTAGTAGTGAAATAGCTATAAAACTAGAACAGTACTGTCTAGATACAATAAAACCTGATCTGAATGTAAATACTTCTGCAAAATTTAACGGTAAGCAGCTAATGCATTGGGACACAATACGGAAAATTAGAGGTACTCCCATCTATGTATACGATATCGTAACTATAAAACTAATCTATTTTAGTGAAAGTGTACAATTCCTAACAAATTGTGCAGGAGTTCATAGATCTTCTATTCTACGTTACGCTAGTAATGGTACAGTTTTTCTTGGTCGATTTCTTTTTAGTTATGAACCTATGCTAGAAATGTCAAATGAACAAGCAGATGTTCTACCAAGTGTAGAACATCTAAAACATTTTCTTAATTGTATTCGTGTACAATTTAGTAGTGGTTCTATGCAACCTACAACCAAACAAATTTTTGCAGAGAACATCCTTTATCCGCATCTTACGAGAGCATATGTCAGTATTACTTCTTTTAGTAGAGCAATTAAAGGAGATCGTGGAACTATTCGCAAATATATTGACAAACCAGATTCAGCGTATCGAAAACAGTGAAAACTCACAACATTTGATTCAGACAACATGGCCGGGTTATAAAGTAATTTATAACTTTTTTTTCACTATATAGCTGGAACCCCCTTAGAGATAAACAGACTAGATAAAAGGAAACAACCTGACGAAGTGTTTTCTTTTGATATCAGTAACATTGTTTATATTGGGCAATCAGCAGGAAATTGCTAAAATAAAATTCATTGAAAATTCGTTATTTTCTTTATAGTGATATTTTAGATAAGATCCTCAGAGAGTATACGTGAAATATCCTTTCTAGTTACTAGTTAGCGATAAAGAGGTATTCCACCTCTACTGGAAACAGTAGAGAATAAGGAAAACAGGCAATTATACTTGTTTTCCTCTGGGGGCATGCCAGCAATGGTAGGTGGTTTTGGTAATTATTTTGTACCAGTAATGGTTGGAGCTCCGGATCCTAAAAATAGTAATATTCGGCTAATGAATAATTCCAGTAAATCTAAACGATCTAAAATAAATGCTTATCTTGCAGGTCTATGGGAAGGAGACGGGCATATTTGAATGCCCACTACAACTCATTCTCCTTCAGGCAAACGCTACACTCCTCATTTTAGCATTACTTTTGCAGATATAGACTATAAGCTAACTCTTAAACTGAAAGAAATTCTTGGAGGTACTATTCGACATAAATCAGACAATCACGCATATGTACTTACTATTGCTTCTGTAAAAGGGCTTTCTAATGTAGCGTCCCTTATGAATGGTCTACTACGAACTCCTAAGATCGACAAGTTTCATGCACTAATTAAATGGCTAAATAGTAACACTGATACTAATTATCCTATTCTACCTGTAGATACTAGCTCTATTCTACAAAACGCCTGGCTATCTGGATTTTTTGATGCAGATGGTTCATTTGATGTGCGTCTTCGTCATAAAAAAGGAGACGGATCAGGTAAGAATCGTGTAGAAATTAGAATTAGACTAGAGCAACGTATGACAGACCCTCAAACGGGGCTCTCTTATGGCAGTATCATGCAACTTATTGCTTTCGCTCTTAATGTAAAACTAAACACTAGTATTCATAATGTAGATAAACAATACTATATTATTACTAGCACTAGTCCTGAAAAACTTAGTATTTTTGTGAATTACCTTACTAATTTTCCACTTTTTAGTTCTAAATACATAAATTATCTTGTTTGGCTAGAAGTATATAATCTGATGCGAAACAATAAACATAATACAAAAGATGAGCGAGATATCATTCAGGGTATGAAAGATAACATAAATAGAAAACGTCTAGATTTTGATTGGAATCATCTTGATAAACTATCTTCTTATTAAAAATATATCCCCTTTTACTAAAAAGTTAAGTTCTCACCGAATATTGTCTATTTGGTCCTATTTTTCCCTTGGAAAAATACAAATTGGGTGAATTATGGAAATACCTATTATTTTAGGTAATCTGTAGCGAAATCTTTTATACAAACTAAAAGAGACGTTCAACGACTAGAAGATGAGTTAGTTAAGCAATAATTCTTCCACGAGTGCCCAACACACTAAAATATCTTAGAAAATTCGATAGAATAGTATGATAAGATAGTCTAAACCCTGTAGTAATACTGGGAGTAAGTTTAAAATCTTACATATAATATAATTGATGGCTTTCCCTCGGCTAAATAATATTTCCTTCTGGCTTCTACCTCCTTCTCTAATTCTACTACTAGCTAGTGCATTTCTAGAACAAGGAGCAGGAACAGGATGGACAGTGAACCTAACTATTTCAACGGATATGCTGTCATCTATTATAACTATACTATTTGATAGTATAGTTATAACACTAAACACTACTCGATGCGGGGAACTCCTCTACTCGGAGATGAATACGCGTTATATTTCTAATAACAACGTAAAAAAGTCATCAACATGGGGACAATCCGCCTGAGTTATCATTAAGCATCTACTATATTTCTTTCAATATATTGTAGTGACATTTATGAACAGTATTGTATATTATATAACTACACGCGCAAAGCGCCATCTAATGAAAGATAACTCATCAGAGACTACACGTAGTGCATTTAATCGTGGAAATACAAAATATAGTGCAACTAGAGAAAATTTTCAATGGCTTGTTGGTGTAACAGATGGAGATGGAACATTTTACTTTGGAAAGACTAATAAAGGTGTATGAACTTTTACATTTAAAGTAGGGCAAAGTAATTACAATCTACGTCTACTTCATTTTATTAAGAAAATTGTAGGGGTAGGTTCTGTCTCTGTTACAAAAGACAAAAGCAATACTGCTGAATTTCGAGTACGCAACATTCAACATATTATTGAATTTATTCTACCTATTTTTGATACATTTCCACTACTTACTAGTAAATACTATTATTATGCTAAGTTTAAAGAAGCTATTCTTATTATAAACAATCCTTCTCTTTCTAAAGAAGAAAAAGATCGCCTTATCACTTCTATTAAAGAGAGCACAATTCTGCCTAGTGGTTTTATTTCTCCTATTTGGCTTACAATCAATAAAATCATGACTATTAATGAAGCACTCCTTATTATGTCTAAATTTTGGATTATTGGCTTTACTGAAGCTGAAGGTAGTTTTTATCTTGTTCAAAAAGGACCACAAAGACTAGTACATGGTTTTGAAATTACTCAAAAGCTAGATCGTATTGTTCTAGAAGCTATTGCAATTATTCTAGGTCTTCGTGTTATGAATAAGAAAACATACTTTACAGTGATCGGTGTAAGTAAAAAGGATATTTCTACTATTGTAGCCTATTATTTTAAAACAATAAAAGGAATGAAATCACTTGAATATCGTATTTGGGCACGTTCTTTCACTAAGGAACGTATTGCAAACAATTATGAGGCTCTGCTTAAGACACGTGAACTAATAAGAAGTATTAGATCTATTCGTCTAACAAAAGAATTTAAACAACAAAAATAAAAGAATAACAAGTAATTCTAGTAAATTAAATGAAGGTATAGTCCAAATTTCATTAACCCGATATCCCCCCCTATCATCACTACAAAGTCATTCAGGTGGTTCAGTAGATCTAGCTATTTTTAGCCTGCACCTGGCCGGTATTTCCTCAATGCTAGGTGCCATGAATTTAACAAAAGAGGTTCATGTAAATATATCACTATATGCTGGAAACTCCTTAAAGCTTTTATTACTACTAGGCAACAATAAAAACATTTCTTTTTATAATTTTCTCTCTTAGTAAGTGACAATGTAAAATATTGGACAATCAGCAGGTAACCACTCTAGCATTATTTTTTTTATACGGGAATAGCTTCAAAATAAAGTATGTGATGTTTAACTCACATTATTTGTTTGGAATAAAAAGTAAGATAAAAATATTGTTTTAAGAGCGTTTATAGACCTAAGCTATGTTCTTTCTATTGTGCTGTCCAGATTTTCAATTTTTAGAGAAAAGACATTACCCTTTGTAATACATAGCTCATAGATGTAAGTGTTTTAAGAATAATTTTTGTACTATATGTTACTTTTTTGCTAATGGGTACCTCAGAGACTACACGTGATACATGCTAGTAATTAAAACTACTAGTGTGAAGATATAGTCCGATCTTATTAGAAATGATAAGAGTAACAAAATGTCATTACCACACTTTCAATTAACATAAATAAACATAATATTAAACTTAGGGAAGTATCTGTTTCTTGTGGTATTATTAGTTTTCTTTATATTCTACTCATGCTGCTTCTTCCTGAACTAGCTCAAAGAATTACTATAGGCATAGGTTCATCAGGTTATGTAATAGATACTTTTCATGCAGTGCCTGCATGGTTCTTTTATTCTCCTCACTTTATTAGTATAAAAATTATACCCATGCTTATCGCAGGAAAGCTTGTTAATACTTACTATAAAGGGGATAGAGCAGTATCCCTAACTATTTTCTCAATTTTTGTTGGTACTATTCTAGGAAATCAGCTAATTTTTCATCCTAGCTTTTTCTATTCTAAAGATATCATCATTAGTCTTTTCATTGCATGCGGCACATACATGTATAGATCCTGGAATAATCCTTATAAATTTTATTACTTTTGTGCTCTGCTACTGGTTATTTCACTACTGTATATTTATGTACTACCTTGTCTGTTTGGGTGGCTGGGCAGTTTTTCTTTCTTTAAACTTATTCACTGTGATTCAACTCCCCCGCCTCAAACTTCAGAAGATATTTCAGGAATTCCTACAGAAACAACTACGACTCCACCAGGAGATGATCAATCTGTAGGAATTCCTGAACCTCTAGTGCAAGACAATGCACATACTGCTATTCGAAAAATCGGAGACGCTGCAGGAGATCTTGTAAATGCAGTAGGAACTGCTGCATACGATAATAGAGAATTTCTAGGTAACCTAATTATTAATACAACACCTCTTGCTCTAGCAAAAAGAGGGGCAGACATTGGACTTTCAATAACAACAGGTATGCCAATGACAACTCGTGCTGGTGCTGCTGCAGCAGGAGGAACTACGGGTGCTCTCCTTGGTCTTGGGATCATTGCTGGTAAAACAGCGATCGACACTTTTGGAGATCCTGCTGCTGAGCACATGGTAGGTACTAATCCACGAGGTGATAGTCCCACAGACTTTCAAGAAAATCCTCATCTAGTTTAATATATTTGCAATGATGTTTATTTTTTATTATCCCCTTTCCAAAGCTATTTCTTGGCTTATAATTCATAAGCCTTGGAAAAATAGCGATTTTTCACATTGTGAACTTCGACAGACTTTTGGAGAGATGGTGCAATTCATGCACAAAGTCCTGTGGGTTATTATCCTATTCAGTATAATTATGTTTATTCTAGAAAAACTTCATAACATACACAATCATAATACAAAAAGCAGAGCTATAATAGTAGTCAATTTTGTACATAGAGTCACAAAGGTTGTTATTACTGTTTTCTTCATCACAGGAATACTAGGAGCACTTGTAATGTATGTATTTACCACTTATGCTTTTTCCCCAGATGTAGTAAACCATTTTGATGTGTGTCTAAGATCGGTTAGTACCGCTGGTCTTTACTATAACAAATGGGGAGGTATTATTACTGGGGGAGGTATGGTCGCTTTTATGTTTGTGATTAGCACTGGAATACTTGTCCTTTATAATACATTCTATCTAACTAAACCTATGAATGCTAAATTCAAGGATACCTCCTGGGAAGTGACTGCCCTTATCTGTCAGCTCTTCATTACTATAATTATTGTCAAAGAGACGCGTGACTGTTTTCTAACGACAATAAAGGAGGAAATAAAACTACAAGAAGAAAGCATTGGTATAAGTATTCCATTTCTGTTTGATAAATATGAGTATATAGTAAGCATACTTACGGGGAGCTTTATTCTTTTTGCAATTTGCTATGTTATGCAATTTACTCTTGTAAACAAAATGAATAGAGTACCTTCAATAATGATGAACTTTTGCCCTAACACTCTTGTTTTTAGCAAGCAGATAAGCGTATTTTTTCTAAAGTGTGTACAAGCTGTTTCTTTTTATAAGATTACTCTAAGCATTTTTTATCTAAAATATCAATATCTCACGACAACTGCAATAGACACAGCTCTTTCATTATTTTTTCAAATAGAGAATTAATAAATTTTTATTATCTATTCCCGTTAATTTTTATTTTTGCTAATGGGTACCTCAGAGACTACACGTGATATATAATATTCTCGGTATTATAAAGATATAGTCCAATCCTTATTGAAAGATAAGGTTAATACAGTGTCATCACTACAATTCTAAATATGCGAAATCCAGGTATAACTCTACATAAACTACCACTATTTGTATGGGCTATTATGGTAACAGCTATTCTACTACTACTATCACTACCAGTGCTAGCCGGTAAAAATGTGCCGGCTCTAAATCTGGCTATATGCTGGGAACTCTTCATTATAGAAGACAATCAGCAGGTAATATGTGCGAACTTCCCGTCTGCATGAAACCTCAACGACTGTACGCCAGAGCTATCTATTCTACTAAATTTTTCTCCTATGTTTGTATCTTATATTGCGGGACTTATTGAAGGAGACGGTGCTATCATTGTACCAAAGCAAAAACGATCTACAAAAGGGAAACTTAATTATGCAAGTATTCAGATAGTATTTCATATGAAAGATTTTCCAGTTGCAATACTACTCTGTCAAACACTAGGTCATGGTTCTATTTCAAAAAAAAAAGGGACTGCGGCCTATATTTATACAATCACAAATAAAGATGGTCTACTTCTACTAGCAGATCTCCTTAATGGTAAAATACGCGGACCTAAGTATAATCAATTTATCCTGCTAATCAATTATCTCAAAGAGAGATATCCCACATCGGACTTTACTATCCTACCCCCAGATACTTCTGATCTACAAATAAATAGTTGGCTAGCAGGATTTATTGAAGCCGATGGTTCTTTTCAAGTACGAACAAGCCTAGTAAGTAAACTTCAAATACGACTTGGTCTCAGCTTTGAACTTACACAGGCTTGTAAAACACATTATGGTTATTGTACTATGGGGATTATGCAGAATATTGCGAATTTTCTAGGTGTCAAGGTAAATCATATTCGTCTAGAAAGTAAACATCCACAATACCGAATTAGAACTAGTACTATCCAGTCTAATACTAAGCTACGTGATTACCTGATGACATTCCCACTAAAAGGTACAAAATATATAGATTTTCAAGATTGAAATAAAGTACTTTATTTCTTTGAAAATGATAGTCATTGGGAAAACAAAGATAGTATTGTACAACTGAAAAATGGTATAAATCAACGTCGTGTCATTTTCATTTGAAATCATCTAAATACTACCACTTTCATTAGATAGTAAGATACAGTCTCAACTAGTATGTGAATACTAGAGTATTCCCCTTTTATTATAAAAAAATTGAATTCATTAAGAATATAGACATCGTGTCTGGGAATCAAGATAATTTTATGGCAATCACTATGCTACTAACAGATCGAAACTTCAATACATCATTTTATGATCCAGCAGGAGGTGGAGATCCTGTACTATATCAACATCTATTCTGGTTCTTTGGTCACCCTGAAGTATATATTCTAATTATTCCTGGATTTGGAATGATTAGTCATATTATTTCTGCTTTCTCAGGAAAACCAGTCTTTGGTCAAGATGGCCCTTATTATTGTTATATTTCTAATAATGATATAGCAACATACTGTATGCAGGAAAGAAAGATTACTATTCACGAGAATAATGTAATAATTCATAATAGTACTATACCGCTGTTTATACATATTCTATGCATAATTGTTATAGTAATAATCTATTATGAACTTTCTAATCCGCAGGTAACCAACGCACTTTCATATTTTACTAATATGAATATTAGCATGCTAGTAGGAACCTCAGAGACTGTACGTATGTTTTCAACTTGTCTAACTTCACATGAAAAGGCCGATATTAAAATTCGACAGTGAATCGCTGGTATTATGGACGGAGACGGACATATTGCTATTTCTAAAAAAGGTTATTGTACTATTGAAATTGTCATGGAACTAAGAGACATTGCTTGTCTTTCTAAAATTAAAACACGATATGGTGGTTCTATTAAACCAATTAGTCATGCAAAAGCTATTAGATATCGGCTACATCATAAAGCTGGTATTATTGCTTTCATCAATGATATAAATGGTTATCTTTATAACCCTGTTCGTATCAGTCAATTTCAAAAACTATGTAATCTTTATAATTTTAATCATATTATTTCACCTGTTCTACATTATAATAGTGCTTATCTGTCAGGACTATTTGATACAGATGGTAGTATTTACCTAAATACTACTAGTCTTCAAGTATTTATTACTATTTCACAAAAAAACCGTGAACTTCTTGATATACTCTCTGTCATTTATGGTGGAAAGGTTTATTCTCATAATAAGTCCGCTTTTAAATGAACAATCTGTAAAAAAGAGGATGTTCTTTTTATTATAGAAAATTATTTTCATTGAAATAATTGTGTATCTGCTAAAAATAAACGGTTTGGAATAGTAAAAGAGTTTTATAAATTTTCAAGTACAGGAGCATTTAGTTCTACAGATATTGTTATTGAAAAAACAAGAAATAAATTTGTAGAACAATGAAAACAATATGGCGATGTAGACAATTTGTTAAAGAGACAGTCCAATAACTTTGTAATTTATAAAGTTAAGTATCTTGGGATGGTTTATGCTATGTTCAGTATTGGTATCCTAGGATTTCTGGTATGAAGTCATCACATGTATGCAGTAGGACTAGATGTAGATACTCGAGCTTACTTTACCGCTGCTACTATGATTATTGCTGTACCAACAGGAATTAAAATCTTTTCGTGGCTAAAAAAAGAGTCTTTTAGCAAGATTCTAATGGCCAATTCTATTAAATGTTATAAAACACTTCGACAACAATTTCCACGTGCCAACCTATTTTTCCGTACTTCTATAAACAATAATTCTACAGACCTCGTACCTTTTGGTTATTGTCTACCTTCTACAATAGGTTATCCACGTTACAACATCATTATTCAACATCTGGTATCACTCCCTATCTACCAATATAATGTTATTGTAGGAATTATGCTATCTGATGGTTGGATAAGCAGACAACATAAAAAAGGACAAGTTCGACTCTCTCTAAAACAATCCATAAAAAATAGTCATTATCTTCTGTTCACATTTTTCATTCTTAATCATTATTGCGGTTCTTATCCATATCTTGTTAGGTCTAATGTGCATTATGGTATTGCTTTTACAACGCGATCTCTTTACTGCTTTACTAAACTATACTATGCTTTTTATAATAACGGTAAAAAATACGTACCGCGAGATATTTTTAATATACTCAGTATAGAAGGTCTAGCTCATTGAATTTGCGGAGATGGGTCTTTTGTTAAAGGGGGGAGGCATGTATCTACAAACTCAAAGTTTTACACTTCCAGATGTTGTACTACTAATCAATGTGCTAATTATTAAATACCATTGTAAATGTAGCATCCACTATCAAGAAGGAAAACCAATTATTTATGTTAGTGCGCGATCAATGCGAAAACTACAACCTGCACTACTTAAACATATGCCTTCAAGCATGCATTATAAAGTACTAGGTAAACGCACATTAATAGAGAGGGGCAAACTCGAGAGAACTTCTTATCTACAGAATAATAATGAAATAAGAACAATCGTCGAACTAAATCACAACTTGGAAACTGTTGTGTAAAAGCGTAGAGACTATACGCTCCACTATGTTCTAAGGAAGTAAAATTCTATGAAATAGTAATACATAATCCGCGTGCTCGGCAACGAGTGTTAAGAGTAGTATCTTAACTAGGAGAATACTCAGTTAACACTGATCCGATAGATGATAATGAATCATTCTCCGAACGAATAAGTCAGCTACAACCTGGAATGGTTAAAGACCAAAAGCGAGCAACACTATATGGTGGTTCAATCCGAGTAACTACACCTATGCTGTTTGCACTAGGATTTATTGCACTATTTACAATTGGAGGTCTAACAGGAGTAATCCTGGCAAATGCTTCACTTGATGTAGCACTACATGATACTTTTCCTCCACTATTTATTGGTTCTATAAGTCTAAAACCAACACAAATTCTTTCTAGATCTAGCCTTGATGCCTTTACAATAGGGCTTATCGATGGAGACGGAAGTCTTCAAGTAAATCACTGGCGTAAACGTACTCTACAATTTCGACTAGTTGTAAAACTACTTGATCATCCTCTTAATGTTAATATACTAACTCTACTATCTAAAACTTATGGAGGAATTGTATCTCATGGAAAAGGTAACAAGAGAAATTATGTACAATGGGTTGTAAACAATAAAAAAACATTTACAGATTCTATCGTACCTCTTTTTACAAAATATACACCACTAACAAGTCGGATGTATCTTCAATTTACCTTTTTTATGAAGTATTTTCAAAATCCTGATGTAGATCTTTATCTACTAGAACGAGGTAATAAGTATAGGGCTCGTAGTAGTATTATACCTCTGTTTGTTTTTCCTCCTACTTATTTTCTCGATTGGCTAGCAGGTTTTATTGAAGCAGAAGGATGTTTTAGTAATAGAACATCTGGTACATCCTCTTTTAGCATCGCTCAGAATCATGATAAATATCTTCTAGAGGCTATTCGATCTTATTTTGGTATAAACTACCTAACTATTTCTAGTAAAGTAGGAAAAATTTCTCATTTCCCTATTTATGAACTATCTATTGCTAGTCTTAAAGGTATTAATTCTGTTATTGATCTATGTGCCCCTCGCCTTCAAGGTCATAAGTACTATCAGATAGTACATTTTATTATTACTACTAAAAGTCTAGTAGCTAATCGAAAAAAAGAATTTGTGAATTAAATTAATCAGTATGTGTCATGTTGTCAAATCACTATGAGAGTTATGAGTATATCTCTCGGTATAGTATTACTATTAACTATGCTAACGATGAAGTCTTTTTGATTTACTATACTAGTGCAATAGTAAAATCTACATGTCAAAAAGAGAATATCGTGGGAACCTTCTATTAAAGTTAATAAAAGGACACCGTAGAGGCCACACGTGATTGCAAAAGAACTATGGATCCGTCTATCCTTTTGTAAGATATGGTCCGAACCTGTCCGTGAGGATAGTTACTCCGTCATAGTGGTAATTAATTACTATGACGTTAAAATATAATTGGAATTGACATATTATGTAGTAGCACACTTCCATTATGTGCTATCAATGGGAGCAGTTTTTGCACTATTCGCTGCATTTTACTTCTGAGCACCTAAGATTATTGGAAAAACATTTGATGAAAATCTAGGACGAATTCACTTCTGGGCTCTGTTTGTAGGAGTTAATCTAACATTCTTCCCTCAACATTTTCTAGGACTGGCCGGTATGCCACGACGAATCCCTGATTATCCAGATGCATTCGCAGGATGGAACATAATCTCAAGTTTTGGAAGTATGATCTCAGTAGTAGCTACTGTACTATTTGGTTATATCATCTATGATATCCTAGCAAATGGTAAACCAGTAGATGCAAACCCTTGGCAAGTACCTAGTTTCTTCCAATCTACTCCACAATTCTGAATGGAATCACATAGTGCTCCTTCACTAGAATGGGCTCTAGATTCTCCTGTACCACTACATGCTTACAATGTACTACCAGTGCAATCATAATGAAAACAAATCATAATGAAAACATTGGTCATATATTGTAACATATGACTTTTTACTTTAGTGTATTTAAATTAATTAATTAACCCCTTACATATTATTAAAATATATAAGAATGTCAGAGTTTGTTTTATAAAGACCAAAAATATAGTATTGCTATATTTCTTGTATACTCTATTGAATTCAATAAATAACTTCCCTTGTCTTCCTAATTAATATTGTTATCACTATGTGTATAATACTAATAATATATATAGAATGATAATGATTAGTAAATGTCTTTTTAGACTAAAGACAGCACTTTCTATAAATAAGTGCTCATAGTATACGATCCGATATATGCGATCATTTTCAATCATGCCACAACTACTTCCATTTTATTTTGTAAATCAACTTTCATTTGCACTACTAGGACTATTTATTGTAGTATACGTTATGAGTCGGTTTATTCTTCCAGCATTTACTGAACTATTCGTAACACGAATGTACATTACTAAACTATAGATTATTACTAATTTTTGATTTAATAAGTTTAGTATTATTCGTCTAGTAAACCCATGTGAATTTAGTAATACTAATTTCTATTTAATGTAACTGTTAACTAGAGAAATCATTATAATAGTTAAAATAACAATAAATAATCTCTATTAATAGAGATTTTATTTTTTATGCCATTTCTACTTCATTCTCCACTAGAACAATTTGAAGTTACTAGTCTAGTTAGTCTACAACTACCAGTACTAGGATACATTCACCTTTCTCTAACAAATCTAGGTCTATATACAATTATTGCTGTATATCTATCACTAGCCTTTCATTTTGTGGCAAGTAACAACAAAAGTGTTATTCCTAGTCGATGGAGTATCTCACTAGAAAGCAGTTTCGCTTCTGTGCATAGCCTAGTTAAAGCACAAATCGGAGCTGCTAATGAGGTATACCTACCATTTATTTATTCTCTATTCTTCTTTATTCTATTTGCTAATCTTAGTGGAAACGTGCCATATGGTTTCACTGTAACTACTTCTATGATTGTAGCTCTAGGACTAAGTGTAATGATCTTCCTAGGAGTTACAATTCTAGGACTATCTCTACATAAACTACACTTCTTTACATTTTTTGTACCTACAGGAGCACCAACTGCACTTATTCCACTACTAGTACCTATTGAAATTATTTCTTACCTAGCCCGAGCTGTATCTCTAGGAGTCCGACTATTTGCGAATATGACAGCAGGACATTCCCTTATGAAAATTCTATCAGGGTTTCTAGCACCGATGTTCACATCTGGTATTGTAATGGCTATTGTAGCACTAGTACCATTTGCCATCTTTCTAGGGATTGTTGCGCTAGAAGTAGCTGTTAGTTTCATTCAGGCTTATGTGTTCTGTATTCTTACTGCGTCTTATCTGAAAGATGCGATTGATCTACATTAGTTATACAAATAACATTACAATAATTATTACCCCCTTTTATTCTAATTTCATCTATGTATTGTCTTTGGTTATTTAATGTAATGTTGTTTTCTTATTACTATTCAAGGTATAGTAGAATAGAAAGTATATAGAATAAAATAGAAAAGCTACTATATTGTATATAGGATAATTAACAAAAGGGATTTAGTTAAACGGTAGAACATCGTCTTTACACGACGAATATAGGGGTTCAATTCCTCTAATCCTTATTTATTATTTTATATAATAATTCTATCACCAGCTGTCTTTTCAAAATAAAAATTCGAATTACTTATTACTAATTTTTTCATTCTGTGATAAATATCTAGTTACTACAAAAGGCTATAACCTTCCTTTCCCTACTATAATTCAAATAAAAAAGAATTATAAGAGAAACAGGATTAATTTTTCACTATGATAAATCTACTATTTTTTTTTCTAGCGCCTATCTATAACGATGCGCCTGAACCTTGGCAACTAGGATTTCAAGATGGAGCTTCTCCAACACATGAAGGTATTACAGAACTACATGATACCATTTTTTTCTATCTAGTAGTAATTCTATTTGGTGTTATGTGGGTACTAACATCTACTATTGTTAATTTCAGTAGCAATAAATCTCAAATTGTTTACAAATATGCAAACCATGGTACACTAATTGAACTAATTTGGACTATTACACCAGCTTTTGTACTAATTGCTATTGCTTTTCCTAGCTTTAAACTACTTTATCTAATGGATGAAGTAATTTCACCATCTATGACTATTAAAGCAGTAGGGCATCAATGGTATTGGTCTTATGAATACAGTGATTTCATTAATGAAGATGGTGAATCAATTGAATTTGATTCTTATATGGTACCTGAAACAGATCTAGAAGATGGTCAACTACGACTACTAGATGTAGATAATCGAGTAGTAGTACCAGTAGATACACATGTTCGATTTATTGTAACAGGTCAAGATGTAATTCATGATTTTGCTGTACCCTCACTAGGTCTGAAAATCGATGCATGTCCAGGACGTCTTAACCAAACATCTGTACTAATTGAACGAGAAGGAGTATTTTATGGACAATGTTCTGAAATTTGTGGAGTATACCATGGATTTATGCCTATTTGTGTTGAAGCAGTATCACCTGAAAAATACCTTGCTTGGATTGATAGTGTTGCTTAGAAAATAAATACTATTCATTTATATCCCCTTTAGTCTTTTTAGTATAAAATTATTATTTACTTACTAATTAATAGCTATTTACTAATATTTTGTAGTTACCTCCATCTGTTATCCTCAGTGGCGATTCTTAATATAACTCTTAAAAGTAATTCGTGTCGAGGATCAAAACAGAATAGGAAATTATTCTAGTATATCTAGTTATTTACATTTAATGATGTTTGCAATTCTATATAATCTAGTAGAAATTCTAATTGTACTAGTACCTATCCTACTAGCTGTTGCTTTCATAACTATCATTGAACGAAAAGTAATGGGTTCTATACAACGACGTATTGGGCCTAATGTAGTAGGATATTATGGAGTGCTGCAACCATTTGCAGATGCCCTAAAACTAGTAGTAAAAGAACAAATTATTCCATCACAGGCTACTAAAAGTCTATTTTTTCTAGCTCCTATGATTACTCTAATTTTTAGTCTGCTAGGTTGGGGTGTTATTCCATTTGGTCCTGGCCTAGCACTGTCTGATTTCTCACTAGGTATTCTTTATTCACTAGCGCTATCCTCTATTGGTGTTTATGGTATTCTATTTGCAGGATGGTCTGCTAATTCTAAATATGCCTTCCTTGGTGCACTACGATCTACAGCCCAAATGATTAGTTATGAACTAATTTATAGTGCAGCGGTACTAAGTGTAATTCTACTATGCGGTACATTTAATATTACTCAAATTATTGAAGCACAACAAAGTGTATGGTATATTCTACCACTACTACCTATTTTTATTCTATTCTTCATTTCAGCACTAGCAGAAACAAACAGAACTCCTTTCGATCTACCAGAAGCTGAATCAGAACTAGTTGCTGGATTTATGACTGAACATTCAGGTATGATTTTTGTATTTTTCTTCCTTGCAGAATATGGTAGCATTGTACTGATGTCTACATTTAGCGCTATTCTGTTCCTAGGAGGATATAATCTACCAGAGGTGCTTGTTAATGACTCATTTATTAATATCCAAAGTATTGCCCTAGCACTAAAAGCTGTTCTATTTATGTTTATTTTTGTATGGATTCGTGCAACTCTGCCTAGAATGCGATATGATAGTCTTATAATCTTCTGCTGGACTGGAATGCTACCAGTAGCTATCAGCCTTCTTATTCTAATTCCAAGTCTACTAGTAGCTTTTGACATTACGCCATCATGCTAAATCTATTCTATTATCCCCTTTCCATTAACATATTCGAATTTACTAACATAATTGAAAGTCAAAATATTTATTTCTGTAGTAATATTACTAGTATAATGTATAATTACTGTGGATCAACACGCTACTAATTATTTTTATACTATTATTTATAAAAATAAATCTTCACTATCCTAATCCCTAAATATTTAATTTACTCCCGAATCAAATTAAAAGATAAAGGACAAATTAACTACAACATTAATCCGCCGTTTTATAAAATCGATTACACATATTATCCTTAATAATATTCTACTAATTCCTTCTAATAAAAAACAATAACAGATTTCGAGTATAGTAAATCAGTTACACCCGTAAGTATCCCTTTTATAATAGGAAAAGGAATAAATCCTTTTGTCAGTAAACTTGCTATTTTCAAAGGTTCTGGTGTTTATATTCGAAAAACAATGTTACAGGTGAAGTATATGCCGGGCGGTTCTTCTATAAATATACGAAAGCGAATTGCTAATTATAGTCAAGATGTTAATAAAGGAACAAGTAAACGTCCTATTGTTCAAACTATAGTAGTATGTGGCCTAACTAATTTTACGCTTATCGTTTATCCTTTCAGCAATCTTCCTAATTATCTAGACACTAAACGGTATGTACTATCTCTTGAACAATATTATATTCTACTAATGAATCCAAAAAAGCAGTAGGAGTACCTGGTATCCCAAATAGTAAAACGATAACAGAATATCAAATTGCTCCTAGTATCCCTATTTACGTTTATCTCGAAAATGTTATGGTATATACTGCTATTTCTGTTTCATCTCTTAGTAAAGATATTAATGTAGGTAAGTCTGCCGTATTTCGTCATAGTAAAACAAACTACTCAATAGATCTGTTATTTCTCGACAAGGTCCCACAGAGAAAACAGTAGTATCTCTTCTAGAAGACAAGATATTGCAATGGTACGTAAGAGTTCTCTATTTAAAAAAGAATTACTATCACAATGAGAAATCAATCTACTAAATAGTTAAGAATCTTACTTTTATTTCTATCCAGGAAACTATTCACTTTATCTCTAAAAACTATAAGAATCAATGATTCACTAGTAGAACAGTGCCATGAAAAATAAAAGTAAAACAATGACTTTAGAGGTTGAAATATTTCTGTTATTAAACGAGGTGTTAAATTAACTCAACGTGTTTATATATTATATAATTGTTCTAATATACCTATAGCCCATTTGAGTTTACTATCTCGTAATATCATCCCCCTTTTTCAGTGAAACGGTTATTTTTCTGTAAATAATACGATATAAACATGAAATTATTTTATAGGTATACATACTAAATAATTTAGAGTAAATTTTAATCTTTAGTCAGGAGACGCTATTAGCAGTAATAAATAGCAGAGGGTTCGATTCCTTCTAGTAAAGGATAGTTAAAAGAGATCATTTGCTATAAACACAGAAACTCATTTTAACTAGTAATAACACAAGGGGCAGATAATTCTACAATTTTGTATAACCAATAGGGAGAGGAATGCTTTTTTTCGTACTATTTTTTCTTATTGCTGTACCACTATTTTCCTATTGAATTACACCTAGTCTATTTACTAGAATTACCTCGGTGACATCTATATATTCAGCATTTCTATCATATTCTCCAAAGTGTCCTCCATTTTTTTGTGCTGAGCAAAATGTGGTTGTTACTTTTTTCTTTTCCACCGAAATTCTATTTCTTATTTATCAATATAGTTTTATTTCTATTTTTTTTGTTGAATTTTTTATTATGTTTATACTTTTTATTATCACTTGTGTGTTTATGGCAAGAAATATGCGATGGGATATTCCTTTTGTTTTTCTTGTGCTATTTTGTTACTTTATAGCATGTTCAGAACCTCTTTATTGTATACCAGTAGAAGGACAAGATGGACTACATTACCGTGCTGGAACAAACGCTGGTGTGGCAGTGGGCGTTTCCACTGAGAATGGAATAACCACAGTTAGACTAGAAGCTGGTACCAGTAACGCTGATTGAAGAGAGCTTGGAAGAGGTATCTCGGAACCTCTTGCAAAGTACATCATGCCTGCAACAGAGGCTAGTACTATTGGATATGCTTTCTGGAAGGGCGTTAATCTTGGAGTATCTCAGGCACCTCCCAGTTTTGGAATGAAAATACTAGGAGGAGTTACAGGAGGTGTACTAGGCACTTCGGGTAGCATTATGACACATATGGCACGTCGAAGATGGCTCCCACTTTCAAGTGAGGGTGTAACAACGATTCCATCTCCAGCTATTCAGAGAGCAGAAACTCATACAAATATCAGTTGTCCTTGTGAATTTGGAGATAACATGTCTTTTTGGGATGTTTTTATTCAAGGGATAAAAGATATGCTATCTTTTATGTTTGAACGACATATTGCTCCTATCTACGACACAGTTAACAGCAATGTATTTACTATTCCAGTATATAACTTTACTATTCTAGCGATAATTTTTCTGCTTATCTTTTCACTATTTCTTAACGTATTTAACTTTTTTGTAATCGGTTCTAAATACGTGAAAAGATCACTGGACAATAAAAGTCTGAATTCCAATATTTTTCTTATTGTACAATTTAGTGTCGACTTTCTGTCTCTTGTCTTCATTTTCTCTTTCGTTATTGCCCTTTTCACTCTATACTTTCATCCTATTCCCATGAGCATGGCTTCTACTATAGAGGACCTAGTGAGAAAAAGTATACATTACGAGGCCAATACAAAAATTCTTCTAAACTTCTATTTTTTTATTTTTACAGCTAAAGAAGCACAAGATTTTTTCGGTATTCTGCTTTCACTGTTTTTTAGTTATTATCGGGCAATTCACGTTATCGCAGCTACTACCTGAAATAAATATTTCAAACTGGGAAGTCTTATTGCCTCTGCAGTATTTGTAAGATTTGGGACTTTTGGTGTCATGTCAGTTATTGATAAAATAAATTATGGACCAGATATAACATTTGCTGAAGTATTCTATGCTTATCATACAGCAGTTTATAGTCTTATTCTATGTGTTCTTTCTTTCTCATTTGCAAGATTCATTATTTTTATGTCTGAAGAAATCAATAAAAATACTGTTGATGGCAAAAACACTAAAATAGTCGTAGAAATTGTTACTGTTATAGCAAAAATGTTTGTGATTGTAAGTATTTACGGTATAATCATGATACTATTTTTTCTATATAACCATATACTACCTCTAAACCTCTTTGGAATTGATACTAAAATTTATACACTCCACTATTAGTTCTCAAATTTATGATAAGATTATCCCCTTTTTTAGAATATTAATTACTTTTTACTTCTCTCAGCTAATATCGTACTTTCTATTACTAACAACATTCTATAAGTATTTTTATTATAAGAATATAATAACATGTTTTTATTTTTACTTAAAGAATAGATTTTAAGAGGGGGGTATAGTATAGCTGGTTAGTATATTTCCTTTGCAAGGATGAGACACAGGTTCGAGTCCTGTTACCTCCAAATAATATAAATATTATTAGTTAGAATATTATTATTTTCATTATTTAGTAGGTAAATTGTTCCTTACTAATTTTAGAATCTACTACTATAAAATTAACTATATAATAATTAGTAGTTATTTGTTTTTAAAATATATTTTCCTCAATAGCAGCGGCGGTGGTACATATAATTTATATAATATGTCACATTTCATACTATTTAGAATAGTAGTCGGCCTTGATAGCTTAAAAGGTAAAGCATAGAATTGAAGATTCTAGGTAAGTGGTTCGATTCCATTTCAGGGCAAAACGTAAATCTATAACTTTCCTTAACATACTTTCTATAGTATGCTTTATTAAAAGACTATATTCTATTAATGAAAAAAGATCTCTCTATATTTTTCAGACCATTACCTTTCTTTATGTTTACCAAATTAACCTACTTTGATGTTTTACGTTTAACAGTAAATACTAACTTATTTACTCTTAAATTTGTAATTTATTATATTATTTTTTATGATTATTCTAGAAAATCTCCCAGTATAAATATAACTCACCAAATATATTCAACTGTTATTGATACTTAGTATTTTGATTTTTGGAAAATACTAAGTAAAAACAGATTACTCTATAACTAACTTATTATTCTCATTCCATAATATTGTAAACCAAAATACATTGTGCTATTATCTCGAACGGAAAAGTTGTATCTTAACAACTTGAAATTATTGTAGGACAAAAGATGGTAAGATGTATATATTTATACAAATATTGGTGAGGAATATATGGATGGTTCTAGTTATCTGGTTGATTGATTAAAAAGTAGTTATATTATATCACGTCGACTATCTTATCTAGTAAACCCATTATTACTAAAAACATTGAAGTCTATGTCATTGCTAATTCTAAACTTACAGTTATTTTTATCACTTTTCCTTCTACACTAATACATTATACACCAAATATTACGTGCTTAAGTGCAATCCCTCTACCAATGTAATGAAAGTAGTAGGGAGTGTTCGAATGTGAGAGAAAATTGTGAAAAAACTCAAAGAAACAATGCAAAATAAAGAACATTATTTCTACTTATGTATACCGTGTTATCGTTGTGATGGGAGAATATAGACTAGTTATTAGTAAAAAGGAATTAGTAAGAAAATAATAATAAAAAATAGTAATAAATCTATTTTTTATTATGTTAAATTTATAATCGTAAGAGAGTTACCCACTCTCACTACCTCTACGAATTGAATTGAATTTTACAAATGAGAAGGAAATCTGATACTCTTTTCGAGTCTCGAAAAGAAAAACGGCCAAATAATGTCTATCCTGTTGCTATCACTGTTACTACTATATTGAATAACGATCAATATCTATTTTCAGCATGTTCAGCATCTATTAAATTTACTAGTGGGTTTATAGGTAAATATGTGTTTACCTACAGTGTTAAAAAGCTACTTACTATGAGAAAAGTATAGAACTGTTGGATTTTCAAATCATTTAATTAACCCTCTTATTCTGATATATTCAATATATTATAAGACTAACCCTACAGAAATTTAGTAATCCTATTATAATGAAATTAATTAGTAGATAAATATAAAGAATTTCATTGTAAACTAGTTGGTATAACAATTTAAGTTATTTATTTTGTTAATGCAGATATTCCAAAAAGGTTTAGGAGGTGCTCTGTAAAAGCATTGGCTACGGCCGTAAAGAGTTCGAATCTCTTATCTGCAATACATAGCATACTAACTATAATCCTAAACGGATAAATTGTAACATGTTTCCTCATATATTATATTTAAAAGTAGTATCACAATTTTGCATATTAGTATAAAAAGATTCTATTAAAATAGAATATCATTTTTATTCTTTGCTCTCTAATTTAATCGTTTATTTATGTTTACAATATTAACTTATATTCATGCTTAATGCATAGCAGTAAAATTTATTTACTGTTAGGTTTTCAGTATATTTAATACCAATTAATTATACCATCTATAATTAACAACAAAAACGAAAATAGCATAATAAAATTATTATGAAAGTAGACAAAATACCACTACTACTACAAGTAAGAAACTTGCGCAATATTTTATCAACAAAAAAGTATTATTAATGAAGAAATCCTCAATAAAGCATTGCCTAGTAATAAACTATTTTTAGATGATCCTATTAATCAAAAATAATTTTTTTATTAGTATACCCTCTCAGATTATCAGTATAACAGAAGCTATACCAGCTAAAGCAGAAATAGTTTCATCCTCCGAACTTAAGAAACATTATTGATACAGAAATAAATGAGAAGGTGTATATATTTGAACTAATACTATTACTAATGAACAATATGTTAGTAGCTCTATTAATCTGGCTATTCGAGTAAGAAGTTATTTCACTTCACGTGCAGTATCGTATATGAGTGGGTACTATGAATAAAAACATTGCTAAACATGATATTCTCAACTTTAAACTAACTGTAATCCTCGTTAACAGTTCCAATGTTTCTTTCAATATTGTAAATTCATAACTTAAACGTATAATCCTCATTATAGAATAATATTACATTCTAAACCTTAACCCTTTCCCAAATATACTATATGTTCCTGGAGGTGCTTGGTCAATATATGTTTTAAATGAACGACGCAATATCATGAAAAAAGAAATAGCATAGTTACTTATGTTTATCTTAACAGTATCTTTATTGCGATAGCCAAATCTGGACTGGGCATCAGTAAAATAACAGGAGCTAGTGCATCTAAACTAAATAATTATGCGAACAAACAAATGAAGTCTTCAATGCTATTTGAAAAATTTGTAATCAGTAGACAAGGTCCTTTTACTTCTAACTCCTATTAATCTACTAAAAGGAAAAGAACTAAAAGATTTTTAAGCACGCGAAGCTATAGCAGCTAGTAACAACAATCTTAACAGTATCTACTATTACAATAGTAGATACTTTTAATAGCTTAGCTATTAAGAGCACTTCTTTTATTCTTCTATTGCTACCGATAAATTTGTATCCAGCCTTGTTGATAGATCAGTTTAACATACTACAATTAGAAAACTGCTATCAACAGGAAAAATTTAGAAAGGTTAAATTTTTAAATTCAATAACACGATGACTCCCCTTTTTATATTTTCTACAACAATTGAAGATACCAATGATAATACACTCAGTATAAGCATTACTTTTTTAATGTACTATATGAAATAGTAGAATTAACGCTTTTTATTATTAAATTGTAATAGGAAAAGAATGAAATATTTACATTATAACTATTTATTCGGACAAAGAGGGATTCGAACCCCCGGTCTTCGTTAGAAGACGCCTAGTTTCAAGCCAGGAACTTTCAACCACTCAGCCATATGTCCTATTTTCTATAATTTTGGTATATATATGTATAGGTATCCATAGTTAATAAGAGGTTGTATTAATATACTAAACAAGTATTCTTATACCATAAACATTTTATTAACTATATTGTTTACTATCTTTAGCAGTATACTACTATATAAAATACTATAAAAAGTAATAACCTTATTATTACTATTGTATTTTTATACATAATGACAATATACAACGTGTAAGGTTATGGTTATTTGTATAGTACACGGAGTTAGATAGTGTCTGATAATCTTGGCTTTGTTATAATACTTATTATAACAAATAGAAAAATAATATTATGTTCAAAAATGAATGCACAAATCATAAATATGTCTCGATATCAATTTCAGGCTCAACCATTTCATCTAGTAACACCTAGTCCATGGCCTCTACTAACATCTTTTACACTATTTATTCTAACATCAGGTACTGTTATGTACTTTAATGGTTACGCTAATCCTCTTGGAGGTTCAGGTATCATTCTAGTAGCTATCGGATTTATCACAACGGTGGCTACTATGACTCTATGGTTTAGAGATGTAGTAACAGAAGGTACATTTCTAGGGGATCATACATTTGCAGTACAACGAGGTATCACTATGGGAGTAGGTCTATTTATTCTAAGTGAAGTATTCTTCTTCATTTCCGTTTTCTGAGCATTCTTTCATTCTAGTCTATCACCTACAGTGGAACTAGGAGCACAATGGCCACCCGTAGGTATTGCTACAATTAACCCATTTGAACTTCCTCTACTAAATACTATTCTACTTCTATCATCTGGTGCTACAGTAACTTATGCACACCATTCTCTAATTCAAGGTAGTCGACGAGGAGCTATTCTAGGTACTATTATAACAGTACTATTTGCACTACTATTTACAGCTTGTCAGGGTATTGAATATGCAAATGCAGGATTCACTATTGCAGATGGAGTATATGGTTCTACTTTCTTTTTCTCTACTGGTTTTCACGGTGTACATGTAATTATTGGTACAGCATTTATCTCTGTAGCTCTGTTTAGACTAATTAGTTATCACCTCACTGACCATCACCATCTAGGGTTCGAAGCCTCGATTCTATATTGGCATTTCGTAGATATCGTCTGGCTATTTCTTTTCATTTCTGTATATTGGTGGGGTTCTTAATTTTACTAATAATATTCTAAACAAGAAAATATCCCCTTTCTAGTAAAATAATAAAGAAATTATCTACTATTACTTAGTAACAGGAAAAATAGAAGGGGGTGATACACCCCCCCAAAGAAGTATATACTAATAACTACTTAATTTAGCTAAATTAATTACTATTCTCTGTAATATCTGAAAAAACATAACGTCCTCTATATAGTTTATTACGATTCGGCGTAATACTTTTTACAGAACTAGCTGTTAGGATGTTTTTCGAAATATAACTAGCAGAAGGGTAAGGACCTGTTCTTTCTCCTGTCGAAACATCTGTAATGTAAAGCGGTCTAGGTGAACGTTCATACGGCATATCCATGACTTGTTTAAAGTATACACAAAAGTCAGTTTGTGTTATTATATTCGTAACTATATTTTGTAGAGGGATAGTAGTACAATAGATTGTATCCCGATAAAATCCATCTCGTTTAAGTAGAGGGTTTAGAATACCACTTCCAAACCCTAGGACTTTTTCTAGACTATTAATAGATGGTAGTTCATAAATCAGAATACCTCTAAATGGAGACTTTTCTACAACTTTATAAATATATAGACTTTTCCGTAGTGGTTGCTTTAGTGTACGATCTGCGGAGATAGTTTTTACACCTCCATCACGAATGAGAAACATTGCATTAAGAGTAGGTATAGTAAGCAGAATAATATATTGTTCTAGAATATCTAGAAAATTACTAAGACTAATGTTTTGTTTTACTAGAGTTTCTATAATATCTTCCCCTACAACACATGTTTCTACTTTACCACTTTGGGTATCTTTTATAGTACTTAGAACAGAACTAGTACTTTTTGACCCTATATGTAGATGATTACGAATACGAAGGGATAGAGTAACAGATTGTCCCACATAAGAATCATTGGTATCCTCTATTTTCAGGATATAAACACCAGGCACTCTATTATGTTTACTAGTAGACATAGGACCATGCACTTTAGTGAATAGTGAAAAACTAGGTATATCTTGAGACCAAGGTATATCATAAGTTCCACGATTATTATAAATATGTTGACATAGATCAATTAGAGATTGTGTAACAATATCTCTACCAAGAGCAATATTCATAATCTCTACATTAATAACACCTTTATTTTTTAGAATAAGTTTTTTCACTTCATAATGTAGTCTGAATAGATCTGATATAATTTCAACCTTTGTACAATAGTAATTAGAACTTTTAGTAAACTTTGTTATTGTAATAATAGTAGTAGTATATATAGTAACAGAACTTCTCATGTATTTAGCAGCAGCAAGCATGGTAAATAAACAACATAGTACGTCAATGCGCCTATCTTATCGTTAATTTATTGTTATTACTGATAAGATGGTAAAGCACTAACTAGGTAACACACAATATGATATGGTATAGCCATACTTATACTATACCTATGTCGTCTGGCTATTTCTCTTCATTTCTGTATATTGGTGGGGTTCTTAATTTACTACTTATTTTACAAAATAAGTAAATATCCCCTTTTTAACAATAGATTCTCTTTATTATATCTAATCCGATTGACTGAAAATTTCTTATCAGCTTAGCATTCACAGAGATTGTATAATTAAAATATAGTTATTTATATAGGAAATTACACTATTGTCCTAATTATACATTAAAAATTAAATAGAAGTCTCTTTTATTTTTTCTATTTTCATTTATATAGTCAACCTATTGTAGTATTTAAATATCAGTAGGATATTTAAAGACATTAATTTATTGATATGGATTATTCAAAATATCTATTAGAGCTATATAGATAGGAGTCGAGTTACAGATGGCTTCTGTTGGAGAACTGCAAATTCTTTCATCTAGGGTTCAATTCCCTCTTGACTCTCTTTTATTAAATATTTATTATGCAGAGATAGATAAACGTTTTTTTTCAACATAATAAAAATAAGACGCAATAATATCTATCTTGTTGTCAATACTAGCACCTTATATAAACTAGGGCATTATATAGTAAATTAGTATAAAATTTATTTAGAAAATATATCAATCTATTATGATAGTAAATAAAGAGTATAGTATAATGGTAGTACAATGATCTCCAAAGTCATATTATGCTGGTTCGAGTCCGGCTGCTCTTGATTACAAATAACATTATTATACTATGGATGGTATTTTCATATAAAATAAATAATTATTTATTTGTGTAATGCTGTTTTTAGGATATTAGAGAGAAAATTGTTAGAGTGTACACTCTAACAATTTTCGTGGTATAAGTATATAAATGTATAAGTGATAATTCACACGATAATTTATAATCTTGCATGAATTGAGCTATTTTGTAGTATTATTAGATTTATATTTTTTAGTTAATTATTGTTTATGAAAATAGTATATTGTGTGTTACCTAGTTAGTGCTTTACCATTTCTATTGAAATAGGCGCATTGACGTATTATGTTGTTTATTTACCATGCTTGCTGCTGCTAAATACATCGGATCAGGACTAGCTACAATTGGACTAGCTGGAGCTGGAGCTGGAATTGGAATCGTATTCGGAGCTCTAATTCAAGGAGTTAGTCGAAACCCAAGTCTTCGAGGTCAACTGTTTACTTACGCTATTCTGGGTTTTGCCCTTTCTGAAGCTACAGGACTATTTGCTCTTATGATGAGTTTCCTACTACTATACTCATAATGCAATGTTTATACTTTATAAAAATAGTATAAAGTATACTACCTATCCGTGGGGAGAACATTCTCCCCTTTTAATTTTAGGTGAGTGTAGCATTCCATTTTATTACAAAATGATTTATTACTCTTGTAGTGTCGTTAGTTTATAAATTTATGCCTGCCATACGCGTTTATAAAAGTTTTTTATAAATTTAGAATATAGGTATCGATAACTGTATAGAGAAGATAGTTATATTTACTAACTATAAATATTATGTGTTGCCCTTCGAAGAAGGAAAGTGCTTTACCATTTCACTAGATACAATAGGAAATATTTAGTGAAATAGGCGCATTGACGTATTATGTTTTTAATTCACTATGCTGCAAGCTACTAAATAGATAACAGATTTTACTCGCGTAAAAAGAGTAATTTTCACTAGTTTCTATTCTAGTTGAAGTACTAACAGTGAGGAACTAAAAGTTATAATAGCGAGTCGCCATAAGCGAAAAATTACTGTTCGTAAACAGAGAAAGTACAAGTGAATGTAAAATACATAAGAATAGCTCTAATGGGGGATATTCCTGAAGAACTTATTACAAAAGATGTTCTAGATTATTGTAAAGACATTTATAGTAACGGTGTAGACTTTATGCTCCCTAAGCCTTTCAGTAATGATGTGAAGCCTTTTTCTGAAGCCATTGGTCCTAATTACAAATCAGATTACAAAAAGTCAGGTTGTTATATACTATATCATCCCGAGAAAGATGGTAGTTATGTGGGCCAATCCATTAGACTAGGCCAAGATCGCTGGTAATGAGAAGTCGACAAGTAAACTGATTTCTCATTTTGGCTATAATGCTCATGTCATAGTCTATATTGTAGAAAAGGCACCTAATAGTATAGATATAAAAACATTTATTACAATTCTAGAACAATATCTTTTATTTGTAATTCGTCCTACTCATAATAATTTTCTAATTGCTAGTTTAGGATTTTATAATAAGGAATCAGACAAGTATTGCCACATGAAAGCAAAACCTCTTTTTGTATATTGCTTTGTGGAAGGTATATATTATTTAATTTACACTTTTGAATCCGTATATCTAGTCTACCAAATAGAAAACCTGATTGAGTATCCGATGTACTAAGAGATGAAGCAGGGCCATATCAAGCCATACTATTTCTATTTAGAACGCCTGTGGATTCTATTCCATATCTTTTCCTTTTCACACAAGAACAGCTTATTACTTTCATATAATGACTGAAAAACAAAGACATTAATAGAGGTTTTCCTATTATAATCAAAAATACAAAGACGAATTGTAAAATTATGTATCGTTCTATTAATTTTGCTGCTAAGAATATTATAGTAACATGGAACATTATTAATAAAGCTATTGAAGAGTAAAGTGTGGTTACTATCTAGCTACTGTAGTGTTCAAGTCACAATATCTTGAGTCAAGACTACCTAATTTTATGAAAGATATAGTAGATCTAAAATAAAGATATTCTAGGTTTCGCTCCTCTATCAGAAGCTACAGGACTATTCGCCCTTATGATGAGTTTCCTACTACTATACTCATAATCACTCCATTATGGTAGTCAATAAATTGATTAGTAAAGTGATAATGATATATAGTCTATCTAAAATTTTCTCCCCTTTCAATTATATAACATTATGAGTTTTAATATAATTCATCCATAAAACGATAACATTGTATTTTTACTATGTTTGTAAATTAAGATAGTTCTATAAGATTTTAGTAAAACAAATAAAACCCTATTATTGTGAAAGTATGTGAATATGATGTAAAACAATGTTGAATATTGTTTTACAAGTCAGTAATACTCTATTATCATAAATGTTATTTATAAGTATAGTAATACTTACATGAATGTACCCAATATCTTATCTGGAAATCGGTAGCGTATTTAGGATAAGATAATTTGATAGAAATTACAATACCACCTTTAAAATAAACTATTATTGGTATTTTATTACATAGTGAAAACAGCATTAAAAAGTGAGTGTGTTGAAATTGGTAGCCAAGCTGTATTTAGGATGCGGTAGCATAACGCTGTGTGGGTTCAAGTCCCACTACTCATAAATTACGAATAATACAACTGAATATAAATTAAACGCAGTAGCAAGTATAATAAATTGTCAATATAAAATTAATAGGATTATTAACTATGATCCGACTAATTTCTTTTTGACCTCTATATCAAAATATGTAGTATTCTTTTATGGAGGATTTAATATTCAACGTTATTATGTCTATTTATACTAATAACAGAATTTCTTTTATCTCTGTACTCTTACTATATGTGAACAGAACATTTTTTATTAGTAGATAACATGAAAATGGTATTATTTTTATAATTACATTAATTTCTAGTAAATTTTTACCTATTATGCAGGAACAACTCGATAGCCTAATGTCTATTTCGATATCTTTTTACACATCTTACGATTAAAGCCATTTATTATTAATAATAAATATAATATAAATAAGCAGGAGTTTGCATTTGGACAGATGTTGTCACAGGCAAACAATATATAAAAAGGAGTTTCGATTTTTTCGAATGAATTAATCGTTATTTTCAAGAGAGTGAACGTAAAAGAGTATTATGCTAATTATATGAACAATGCTAGAACATAGAATATTGTCTTTTGATCTAACTATCTATATTTTCAAACAACATACATCTTCAGTAAAAGCTATCTGTAATAGAGATGCTTTTCATTGAACGAAACTGTCGAGCTCTGGAACAATTTTCTGTTTTTACTCTGTAAGCCGAAATAGGCGTGATTAAGGCTGGAATAATCACGTCTATTTCATTTAGGTTCACAGAAGCATAGGCTATTGTAATATGAGCTAATAATCGTAAATTATTTATGGATAAGAAGGGTATAGTATTATTTTTATGAAAGTGTTAGTGATTGGAAGTTGTTTTACAACACTAAGTCAAGTGATTAAAACAAAACTGAGATAATTTTTCTGTTAAAATATCCTTTTTTATGTTATCCTTCTTGATACAAATGTTAAACTGTTTTCACTAGAATTACTACTCATAAAGTTTAAAAAATAGGATGAAATATCTAAGCATATAGCCAAAGAGATAGCGACAAAATTCAAATGAATCCTTTTGCAAATAAAGCCATAATTATAATATATAATAATTATATATAACACACGTAGACATGTATGGTTCTAGTATTACAGTAGCTGATGAATACATGTTGATAATGATGAGGGAAGTTAGTCCTAATATAAGTAGTAAACTTTTTAAAAATTTTTAATGAAAATTTCCAAAGACATAATAACGATGTCACAATGAAAATATATAATTTCATTTTTATTCTCAACAATACATTTATAAGAATAATAAATACAGTATTTTATAAGGTAATGTTGACAAAAAACATTTAACTCATTTTATGGCAGCTTTGGCTTAATGGTTATAGCGTCTGACTTCGAATTAGAAGGTTGGAGGTTCGAGTCCTTCAAGTTGCTATTTCTATTTAAAAATTAGTAAAAATGAGAAATAAAAGGTTATATTACTATTAGATAAATAACGACTATATAGAAACAATAAGATATTTACTTTTTATTGTAAAGTTGATGGCTAGTGTAGTTTAATGGTAAAACTTGGGACTTCCACTCTCATGTCCTCGGTTCGATTCCGAGTACTAGTATAACGATACCACACAAAAAACTATTATGTATATAGTTACTATAATTGCTATTTTTTTAAAAATACAATTAAATGAGTAAAAGAGAATAATGTTAAATAGGGAGAGGAATGCTATCTATTGGACTACTATCTCTTCTTATTGCTGTACCACTATTTTCCTATCGAATTACACCTAGTCTATTTACTAGAATTACCTCGGTGACACTACTATATTCAGCATTTCTATCATATAATTCACTACATGTAGAAGCTCTGTCTTCAGGAGTAGGTATTTACAGTGGACTATTTCATGTAACGACTCTATCACTGGGGATGGAAACTTTTCTATTCTTTGTAGGAGCTATTCTACTACTAGGTTGGGCCCCTGTGGGGCTACCAGCACATGGCACAAGTGCTGTACCTACAGTAAGTGAATATTCACTTATTATTGTTTTCACTACTATTGGAGGTAGTCTACTAGTGTCAAGTTCAGATCTAGTATCTATGTATCTTTCTATTGAACTTCAAAGCTTTGCAGTTTATATTCTAGCTACTCTATATCGTAATTCAGAATCAGCAACTGCAGCTGGTCTTAAGTATTTTCTTCTAGGAGGACTTTCTTCTGCACTAATTCTACTAGGGACAGCACTAATTTATAGTTATACTGGACTAACACAATTTGAAAGTATTTATGCTCTTGCTTCAGTAGTAGGAGACGATGAATATGTGGGAGCACTAGTATTTGGTCTACTACTTATTGGTATTGGATTCCTATTTAAAGTAGCAGCAGCACCTCTACATAATTGGGCGCCTGATGTATATGACGGTACTCCTACAGTAGTAACTGCTTGGCTAAGTACTGTGCCTAAAATTTCTATTTTTGTATTTCTACTAGAGCTACATACGGGTCTAGGAGGTAGTTTTGAGTCACTATCTCTAGAAATAGGTGATAGTTCCGTAAACGTTTGGAAAAATCTACTACTTGCTACTTCTCTTCTTTCTCTAGTAATTGGTACTGTTCTTGGACTTTCACAATATCGTATTAAAAGACTACTTACTTATTCGACAATTAGTCATGTAGGGTTTCTACTTCTAGCACTAAGTATAAATACACAAGAATCAATTGAATCACTTCTATTTTATCTAATTCAATATTCACTAACAAATGTAAATGTATTTCTAGTACTACTAGGTTTTGGTTATATGATTCATGTATATCCTAAACAAGATATTCAATTTATTGAAAATCTAAAAGGACAATTTATAAGTAATCCACTACTAAGTCTAAGTTTTGCCCTATGTCTATTTTCTATAGCAGGTATTCCTCCACTAATTGGATTCTTTGCTAAACAAATGGTACTATATTCTTCAACACATGGAGGATATTACTTTCTCTCTATTGTAGCTATTCTTGTAAGTGTTATTAGTGCTTCTTATTATCTACAAATTATTAAAGTAATGTATTTTGATGCATCAAATGAGTCAGCTGCAACTACTATGGTATATAATAAAACAGAAGAGAATAACATTACTAATGTACATGCATTTCTTATTAGTAGTCTAACAATAGTGATTACACTATTTGTTCTACAACCAACTATCCTACTAAATAGTTGCCACCTACTGGCTCTTTCTCTATTTTATTATTAATGAACACTATTACACTCTTTTTTATCTTTATTCCTATTCTAGTAGTTATTCTACTAGTAGCAAATCTGCTACTAGCAGTGCATCGACCTGATTCTGAAAAAGTAACAAGTTATGAATGTGGATATAATGCTATTTATGGTCAAACAAGAAATCCTTTTTCAATTTCTTTCTATCTCGTGGGTATTATGTTCCTCCTATTTGATCTAGAAATTCTTCTTATTTTCCCTCTTGCTTCATGTATGTATAGTGTGCAAGCATACGGCTTTTGAATTGCAATGATTTTCTTTGTAGTACTTACTGTAGGATTTGTATATGAATTTGGTAAAGGAGCTCTATACTTTACTAATAAACAATCTGTCATTAACGTTACTAAAATCGAAAATACTATACCCCCTTTTACTAATAGAAATAAACGTTTTTATACAACTTCTGCTAAACCATCATATATAAAAAATATCTATGAAAAAGATTCAGGTCAACACACTACCAATGTTCACATTATGGCACGTCGGCATATCCTAAGTGGTATATCAACATGTGTAAATGTTATTAATGCAGTTCTAGGTGTTAATATAACACAAATAGAACTAAATCTACTAACTGCTATTGAACCGTATAATTGTATTCTCTCTAACGATATAAACCAAGTGAGAAAAAGCATTCAAATCGTTGTAGGAAAGGGCCGTAGTAAAATACCATATGAAATTCGTATAGCAGGTGTTTATGTATTTACAAACCTACGAACAGGTCATCAACTTGTAGGTAGTAGTATAAATCTATCAGTACGACTTATAAGCTATATAACTCCTAAAAGTATTACGGAAGGTGTTCGACTTATCTTTCAAGATTTTCGTAAATTTAGTATTGCCGATTATAAACTACAAATTTATATTATCAAAAATGGATATACTAGTAGCGAGATTGATGATCTACAACGCAAAACACTAGCTCTAGAACAATATTACATCTTTACACTTAATTCTACACTAAATGATATTAAAGTAGCAGGATCTACACCTTTCAATAGTATTATAACATCTGAAATGCTAAAACGACTAAATGAGCTAAGTATAAATAACGCTGTTCCTATCTATGCATATCTAAATAATGTACTGATTTTTCAAACATTTTCTCAAAAGGAATTTACGAAACTATCGGGTATTAGTAAAGGATCTATTTCTAAAGGTATTTCAGGTTCACTAGTCTTTGGAGTACTTAAACTTAGTTCTATTCTACTAGATGGTTGTGTAACTAATCTACTAAATCTTTCCGAATTTCAAAATATGGTAGAAAACCTACGAATGACATTTAGAAAAAATAAAGCTCTATCTTTTTCAGATAAACGAATAGAGTATGTTATTAGTAAGAGAGTGTCTGTCAAGGCTACTAATAGAAAAACAGGAGAAGTATATGTAACTCCTAGTATTCTAGATATAAGTAAACTACTTAAAACACTAGGATCTAAAAGTTACGTTTCATCTAGTACTATTAGTGTATGTCTTAGAGCCAATAAAATAACAAAGCTATGGTTTTTTGAGGTATCCTTATTCTATCTCTTCTTTTCTTTTCTTTTTATAATTTTCGATCTAGAAATTCTTCTTATTTTTCCTTATGCTTCATGTGCTTATACAGTACAATCTTATGGTTTTTGAATGGTAATGCTATTCTTCATTGTGCTTACTGTAGGATTTGTATATGAATTTGCATCTAAAGCACTTTATTTCACAGATAAACGATCTGCTATTAATGTACGAAAAAATTAATAATATTCCCCTTATTATTAATTTTTATAGTTATAATGAATAGTATAAGTACAATTAACTTAGTATATATCTATGCTAAGTCTTCTTCTTCTTATCCCGATAGTTGGTGTACTAGCACTATGTCCTATTGGAAATACTTCATCTTATGCAGCATCTACTATAAAACGTATTACACTGGGTGTATCACTAATGAATTTTGTAGTTTCAATGGTGCTTTGAGGTGAATTTGATTCAAGTACTAGTCAATACCAATTTACACAAGAATTTCTTCCAGATCAAGTGACATTTTGTCATCTTCATATTGGTATTGATGGTATTAGTCTATACTTTGTACTACTAACAACATTCATTACACCTATCTGTATTCTATGTAATTGAAATAGTATTAAATATTCTCTAAAATACTTTCTGATGTCTTTTCTACTTCTAGAAACGCTACTAATTGCAGTATTTGTAGTACTAGATCTTCTACTATTTTATATTTTCTTTGAAAGTGTTCTAATTCCTCTATTTCTAATTGTAGGTATTTGGGGAGGTAGTCCTACACGAGTACGAGCTGCTTATCTACTTTTTCTTTATACACTATTTGGTTCACTATTTATGCTACTGGCTTTCCTTGTGATTTACTATAATGTAGGTTCTACTGATTTCAACGTTGTTTCTCTTTCAGATATTGATTTTGATTCACAAAAATATCTATGGCTAGCTATTTTTATAAGTATGGCTATTAAAACACCTCTTTGGCCTTTTCATATTTGGCTACCAAAAGCACATGCAGAAGCACCTCTAGCAGGTAGTGTTATTCTAGCTGGACTAATTCTAAAACTAGCAACATATGGTTACATAAGAATTCTTATTCAATTTCTACCAGATGCTACTTCTTATTTTTCACCACTGGTACAAACTATTGCTGTAATTACACTAATTTATGCTTCTCTTGCTACACTTCGACAAACAGACTTTAAAGCTCTAGTGGCGTATTCTTCTATTGGTCATATGGCTGTAGTAGTTCTAGGACTATTTAGTAACACTGTACAAGGATTTGAAGGTGCTATTCTACTAAGTATTGCCCATGGAGTAGTATCTCCTGCTCTATTCATTCTAGTAGGAGGTGTACTATATGATCGATATCACACACGTGTTATTCGTTACTATAGAGGTATAACAGCATATATGCCACTATTTAGTCTACTATTCTTTGTATTTACTATCTTTAATGCAGCTGTGCCACTAAGTGCCAATTGAGCAGGTGAAGTACTATCTCTAACAGGTATCTTTACTAGAAATCCCGTAGTAGGTCTTCTAGCTTCTAGTGGTATTGTGCTAAGTGCTGCCTACAGTATTTGGCTATATAATCGTATCGCTTTTGGTTCATGGAGTAAATACCTGAACTATACAACTGATCTAACTCGACGAGAATACATAGTCCTACTACCTCTGCTAATTGTAGCACTGGGATTTGGTATCTTCCCTAATATTGTACTAGATACAATTCATGTATCTGTATCAACTCTACTGTATTCTGTATCCCCTTCTCTTACATAATTTTATTACAATATAAGGATACGGTACTACTAGCTTAATAGGTAAAGCAGCAATTTGTGGAGTTGTCTAATTTCGGTTCAATTCCGAAGTTGTACCCTAATTATACTAATTAATAACTAGATATAATAATATATACGATAATGTATATAAAAAATAACTACTTCTTTTAAAATAAGTCTATCTATTTAATATGTGTTATTAACTAACAGAATAAAAAGATAAGCAGGAAGGTCTGATACAGAATATTTGTATACTACTAGTAATAGTGCGAGCTAAGGTAATTTTAGAGTAATTAGTATTTTTGTATATTACTCTATACATTTCATTAGGTTATTTATAATAGAATGAATAAAATGTGTTTTAATGCAATAACATTGCAAATGATAACAAAATATGCAATAAAACCTACAGATTGTTATTCTCTAAAGACAGAGAATTAATAGTATAATTTATTTTATAGTAACAAAACTGTTACTAAATACAAAATTTGGCCTATTAAAAAGTAGTTATTAGCCGGAGTAGGCTAATAGGTAAAACCATACCATTCATACTGGTGATTTGAGGGTTCGATTCCCTCTTTCGGCTATTTTACATATTTTCATCTATTACTATTTTAACAAAATACGTTACAAGTTAATTAACTTATCATTTATAATAAATTATGAATTTCACTAAGCCATGTAGAATGCATATTTATAGTACTGCAGGAAGTATAATACCGCTAATACTACAAAATAAAAGTAAAGGTTACTCTTTTGTACTTTCTCGTTCATCTACTATTACTTCTATGGATACAATTGCATCTTCACTAATTGAATCTTATTTTTTTAGTATTAACAATAATATCGCATCACTTCTTTGGAGTAATGCGACATATAGTCATAATGCCAATAGAGTAACAATTAATATGTTTTATTATAGTAAAGAGAATCCTAGTAAAGAAAAATCGACACAAGAAAGTCTATCAAAAACTCAAGTTTTTTCACTAAGTAGTTCTCTTTCTTCACTTTACCGTAAAGAAGTTTCTCTAGTACTGACTCGTATCCATTATCCTTATCTTAATAGTTCTATTTTCTCTAAATATCTAGCACATAATGCTCCTTGTAATACATTCGTACACTTTCAAGATAGTATTCTATCTTATCCTTCACGTAATGCTTCAGAACTACCTTCCTATATTACAGGTATTAAAATTCAACTTGCAGGTCGTCTACTTACAGAACCAGTAGTACCTCGTATAACAAAAAAAGTAGCACTATTTGGATCCTTTTCTGGTATGGTAGACTATACTAAATATACTACCAAAAATGAACTAGGAACATTTACTATTAAAGTTTGAATTGCACAAAAAATGCGATAATGTTTATCCATGTAATATCTCCCCTTATTACAAAAATAACTAGTGATAAAGAGAATCTCATAGTTAAATTAAAAATAAATAGGTACTAGAAAGAATCGAACTTTCGTAGGGCCTTTAGGCCACGACATATTAACAGTATGCTGCATAACCATTATGCTATAGTACCATCCCATGAAACATAAGAATAATAATATATATTGTTATAAAATAATAACACTATTATGCCCTTCTCTGACAGAGAAGGGCATATTGGTAATAAAATAAAGTAGAAATTACTATAATCTTGTTATTATAAGATAATAACAAAATTGGTCTGATGACTATTATAAAGGAGAAGATTAATTATACAGAATATCACTCCTACCTTAAATTTAGGGAATACTACTCAATGAATAGTGGAAGGAGGACAATATCCTATAATTTTATTTTATTCAGTCTGCTAGGACTCGAACCTAGAACTCTTATTCCCAAAATAAGCGCCCTGAACCATTAGGCCATCAGTCTGTAAACAGAAACAATATAGTGTAACTAAGTTACATAATTAATTAGTAATGCTAAACTAAACATATTACTATGCGTACATTTGCATCCTATATAACTAATTCATCATCTCTTACTAAAAACAATAAAGATAATAAAAATAAAAAATGAATAGTTAAGAAGTGTTCTTCTTCTTATTTCGATTTGTCTCTAAAGGTGTGCTTCGTACTTAAGATGCTTTCAGTACTTATCTGTCATGATTGTGGCTACCCTACTATGCTTTAGAACAATAGGTGCACCATTGAATCATCCCTCATGGTCCTTTCGTACTAATTAGAGAACCTTCTTTGACAATTATTTCCTTCAGAAGATAGGGACCATACTGACTCCTTTTTTTTTATTTACTACAAAAACAAAGTAGTCTAATAATAGACAATTTGTTTTTGTATATTATTAACGTAGATCCTTAAAATGCTACTTCTACTAATTTCTTAGTAGGTTGGACTATCTCTTATCTGTGCAAGCACAGATGGGAACGTATAGTCTCTGAGGATCCTACTTTTTAGAATAGTTCTAAATTTGGTTTCCTGCTGATTGCCCTATCTATGTCTAATAACCAAGAAATTAGGGTATTCCAGCATACAGTTCCCTTAAACGACGCAAATCGTATGGCACTTCTGAAAAAAGTGGAAAATTACTTAATTGTAATAGCTTTCAATTTCTACCTTATCTTGATCTATTACTAAAGATCATTCCACGAAAAGGAATAGAAAATTTACGAATTCTCTTAAAATGTGTCGAACTAATATCATATTTTTTCCGACAAGACTTGATACTAGAAAAATATTCTACAAATGCTTGAGTTACATAATCATAGACTCAAACACCTTTAACCAGATTATTTTCAGTAGTAATCAGTTTATAATCCAGATCTAGAGGTTCTAGTGTAAAAATAAATCTTTCTTTCCAAAGAATATTGTTCTTCACGTGGCCTTTAAGGTCATTGTATTCAATAGGAAAATGTTCTCCTGATATACTAACAACCCCTGCACGAGATAGTTCTTTAAGACCATACACTATTTTTTGACTACCTGGCACAACACTACCATTATACATTTCTGTCTGATAGAATAGTGTACTGAGTTTCATTCTATCTTCTTCACTCATTGGACCAGTTTGATGGGATGAAACAAGTAGACTACGATTTAGAGTAGGCTTAAGAAGCATTCAAAATTGTTCTAGCTCACATAGAGCTGTTTTATCTAGTTTATATGAAAATTGATAGTCTACAATTAGGAGTGTAAAACTATAAATACCGTAGTCAGAAATTGCTGATCCACACTTACTTTAGAACTACTTCCGTCTAGAGATGATTTTACACGGTTAGGCATAAAATAATCAGTAAGACGTCCTTTATTACTAAAGTAGCGTAGTGCTGATCCTACATAAAATATACCATTTGCTCTACACCAAAGAACATACACTCCTCCTAGACCTCCTAGGTCTTTAACTGCTTTAGATCTGTCCTTTTTCATATCAAATACTATAATTGTAAAGTCTCTATGGTATCATGATTGTAGATATTTAATTCTGTCAATTAGAGACGCAAAAAGTACAGGATATTTAATAACAGTGGATTTTGGTATTACAAAAACGCCTCCTGCTACATAAATTCTTTTTCTTTGTACTGTTAGTGCTATAATTTTGTTGATTGTTTATTATTTATAACTGATCGTTTATACTAATCCGCATTATTATTGTATTACCACACTCGCTGCTGCTAAACTACTTGTATTATAATTTTTAGTAATAAAAAGAGGAATTAAAAAGTACTTGCGAATTTTATAAAAATCTTTAAAGATACGAGAATATGAGTGCAATTTATTTTTATTTTTTACGTCGTATTGACTATTGTTTATTAATAACACTTTTTTAATTAATGTACAATTTATTACTAAATTGATAAGACTATATCATCAATAATAAGTATTTCTACTACTACTGCTGGACGCTCGTGTTGAGATTATTGCTAGCATTGCTCACTCATTAGTCGTTAAACGTTCTTATTACTAATAGTATTTCTATGTTATATGCTGTAATAAGCTACGTTACAAATTAAGTATTATAACTCTTCTTGCAAATTCATCCAGTTTTAGTTGGGCTCAATACTTACAAAAATAGTAAAAGGGGTTAATAAGGAGACTAATTAGAATATCTAGAGTCCAATTCTATATAGCATACTATTATGTATGAATAGATATACTAGCTCCTGTAGTTTAATTAGTTGATTCTTACCGATTGTCAGAATATATTGTTTATCATCCCGACCTCCTATTCGATCAAATAGTACTTTACATTGAATACCACAATTAGTAGTGATAGCATTGGCAAGAATATTACATTCTTCATAACTAAAATGATTAGTATAAATACGAATACGACTATCTTTAGCACTAAATGTACCATCTCCCATAATAAGATGAGCTAGCACAATAGGGCATATTACTTCAATAATATTACTAGGAATAATCTTTTTATATTTACCATTTTCTAGGACATAAAATATGTCTCTATATTTGTTAAAAATAATAGTAGTACGAGTTTTGAGACGATAATTAATATATTTTTTCTGTTTAGTAATACTTGTCACAGGATAAATACCATTTGAACAATACTCTTCTAGAATAGAGTATATCCAATTAGCATATTCTAGATAATTAGTACCAAAGGAGAAAGAAAGTCGACAGTTTTTACCTGTTCTTTCTACATGACCATCTGCAAGAATTTGACCAATAATTACTTTATGTAGATACTGTGTAATTGGTTTTCATGATTTTTTATTATTGTAATTTTTACTATTTTGTGTAAGGTTTCCCTTAACCCAACTCACGTACCTCTTTAATCAGCGAACAGCTGAACCCTTCCGAGCTACTACACCCGGAGGATGAGATGAGTCGACCATTTTATTATTTATTTCCCCTTTTAATCTAAATTATTTAGATTAAAAGGGGTATAAACATGTAAGTAGTTTATACTTACCTTATCAGTTCCCTGATAAATTAGACTATATCATCAATTGTTATAGTTTTCGAGGTACTTTGTATCTCATACTAGGAATTATATAAGGAGAAATTATATCATGTAGTTTATTAGCATCTTTAGTACTAAATTGAATTACATGAGAAACGTTTTTATGTGTTATAACTTTCGTACGAAAACCAAACTTTTTATTTAGTTCAGTACTAAGAATATCATTTTCTTCCTTAGTAAATCCCTGTGTATGAAGAGTAAGTACTCGACCCTCACGATGAAGAGAACCATCACCCATAATTCAATAAGCAAGACTAATCTCTGTTACATGGGTAAGAATAATACCTTTTTTAATAATTTTCGATTTATTTTCATAAAATAGATCTCAAACGCTAGAAAAAGATGAAAAGCTGAATGTCTTAAACCGCCCGAAGGGCACTCTTTACTTCTCCTTGTTTTTCATCAGAAGTATAATAACGAGGTGATGGTTTAATCATAAAGCAATATCCTTTAAACATGTCAAACAGATGAAATAGAAATTCTCTTTGTTTCGCACCTTGTTCAAATTTAACATATGCTTCTCGACTTACGCGATACATTGTGGCATCACTGAGTACCATACCGATTAGCATTTGAAACTGAATAGGTGAAATTGAAAGGAGATTGTTCTTTCAATCTTGCCAATGTTTAGAATTGAGATGATGTCCATCGCGGATGTTTTGAATCTTATTTTTCATATTCATAATACATGGAGGGACGTCAATGCGCCTATCTTTACCTTTGAGTAAAGATGGTAAAGCACTTTCCTTCTTCGAAGGGTAACACATAGCATGCATGAACATACCTATATTACTATTTCAACAATTGTTGGGCACTCTTGGAAAGATTATTTCACTTTCTAGTCGTTGAACGTTTCTGTGACTACAGATTTCGCTGCAGATTATCTTCTTAGTTAAGAAGGGATTTTTTTGCAATTCACCCAATTTATACTCGACTAAGACTCTATTTTTTAATCGAGGTGTCAAACCGTTTGGACAATATGAACTCTCGCAAACGATAAACCTGTTCAAAAAATTCTCGAGAAAATATTTAATTCTCTCTCATTCATTCACATAAATGTTTAGACTATGTGATCATAAATAAAAAGGGGGAACTTATAAAAACTAACGTAGTCGTAGTTTATATGTTATAGATGGTACTATGTAATCTTTAGTAAGTATAACAAAATGAGAATAACTTTTAGAAGAAATAATAATAATAGGTTTTCCTTTGTTATTACCTGTTCAACAAATTATACTGAACTTGTTTTGTAGATCAATACACATAGCATCAACTTCTTCTACTGTAAAACTTTGTGTATGAATAACTATACCATGACTATGATTGCCATTTATACCTCCATCGTCCATAAACCAATAAGCTAGACCAATTTCTGAAAGATGGTGTGTAATAAGACCGTTCGGAATTACTTTTTTACCCTCATTAAGAAATAGCTTAGCTAGACCAAGAAAGTCTTCATGTGAAAGTGTTTGAAAGCACCAGGTAGTTACTTGGTTCCCATTAACATTAGTACGTACTTGTTCTCGAGGAGGTGTTAGACAATAATCTTTGAATAGATCATATACATGAAATGCATAATCTTTATTAATATTACCCCATTCGAATTTAAGTAGTGCACTATACCCGTTCTTACTAATCTCAATTCTAGCATCTCCTAGAATTAGTCCAACCGCTGCTTGGTATTGCATCGTTGTCAGACCTTTAAGAGTATTTTTATAATTACGAAATTCATGAGAATTAGGACTTAGTTTCTTTCCTAGTTTTTTCAGTTTCACTTTCAGTTCCAGAAGATAATTTCGATTCATAATGAAAAATAAGCCGTATTGGCATGTAGTATAAACTATGGTTGTGCTGCTAAACACTAGATTTTGTAAGAAAAATCTATACTTATACTTAATTATATTTTTCTATTCGTCATTAAATTTTTATTTATGTCGGGTACTCGTGAAAGAATTATTACTAAAATAGATTAGTTCATCTTCTAGTCGTTGGACATTCCTATCAAATTATTTAGTATTTTAATAGGTTTTGCTTCAAATTTACTATATTTTATGGAAATATAAAGATCTTTGAAATTCACCCGATTTTTACTAGTATGATTAATTACTAGTGGGACAAGGTTTAGTTTATCCCTAGCGTAACTTTTATTCCTTGAGCGATAGCCATTCCATAATGAACTACCGGATCACTATATCCTACTTGCGTATCTGATTAACTTGTCAGTCTTTCAGTTAAGCATGTTTAATTATTATACTTTTGTAGATCGTACATGATCTATTGGTTTCTGACCAATGTAAACATACCTTTGAAGGCCTCTGATACTTTATTAGAGGCGACCGTCCCAGTCAAACTGACCATTTGATACTGTCCGCAATACCTCTCTACGTCATAAAAAGCCTTCTTTTCTATAGAAGGGGCTAAATCATAGCAATAAATTATGTGCCTTCAAGTATCCTTTATTAGCTATAATTCTTACTTTATTATGAATAGATTAATGTACTAATGAGATTTACAATAAGATAAAGGTACTCGTGGAGACATTCTTTTATAACAGTCAAGGTATTTCATTGACACGTGCACCGCGGCTACGTTCCCTTGTATTCTACTCCTGTTTAAAAGAATATCAATATCAAACTACAGTAAAGCTGCATAGGGTCTGTTGAGATAGGTAGGATTTTCACAAATCTTTCCCCCTCTAAAAACTGTACGTGCGACTTTCATCGCATACAGCTTAAACATTTATAATTAAAATTATGTTCTGCATGTAAATCTTTGTAATATCTATTTATTTATTTTCGACCTTGATTAATACCTTTTTTAATATTTATCATTGATGAGAAGCCTTCTTTTGTTTTATGAAGATTTTTCTCTTTCATTTCAATCAGTTTTTTCCAATCTAGATAATCAAGTTGCTTTGAGGTAATTAGTGGATATTCATCAATAAATTTCACAACTTTATATTCTTCATTAGTCACAAATCTAGAAGTAGAACGACTGTTAAGTGTTTCAAGCCAACTAGAAGTGTTAAATTTAGGTTTAATATACCCTGAATCTAGAAATCGCTTAATCATTTCAAGAATAGCCACATCATGATTACTTTGTGCAATCTCCATGGTAGGATTAGCTTGAATATATGTAGAATTACGTGTTGCTCGTTCACTTAGTCCAAATTGAAATGATGCTTCTCCATCGATAAAGCCTCGTAGCCAGTTAGGATCTGGCACTTTTATGTCCCTACTATTTTCAAGATATGTTCACCGTTCTTCTTTAGGGCGATTATTGTTCATATGAGATTTAAGTTCTAGAATTCTCTCTTTCCCTTCAGCAGTTAGATGTTGTTTCTCTGCTATAATTTTCATAGCTTGATTTCAATCATTGAAATCAAGTGCTTTACTAGTTATAAGAGGGTAATTTGAAAAATGAGAGGAAATTCTCTCACGAATACTAGTTAGATCTTGAACTTGAAACTTAAGAGTATTAGTGCTTGCATTGTCAATATGCACTTTACCAACTCCAAAATAATCAATAAATGTTGAAAGCACGCTACGATTAGGAGAATTTTGGCTAACTTTAAATTGTAGTGCTGTTTTAAGATTCTCATTCTCATCAATGGTAGTTCTGATTCCAAAGGAACCTTCAGCGTCTACAAAACCTGTAATTCATCAAGGATTTAGTTTATGAATACTTGCCCCGCCGCTTCTAACTAGTTGATGAGCATAGTTTCTGGGGGGCATATCCTGTGGTGTATCAGGCAGATTGTTGTATTCTGCAGATGTTATCATTGATTTCTCTGCATCACAAGAGTTAAACACTTCAACTACATCTACAAAATCTTCTAGAAATGTTATAAAAATTGTTACTGTAAAATAAATAGATAAGCGATAGTAACGACTGGTTTATTATAGATTAGGCAGTCGACCTGTTATAATCCCGTTGTGATTTCATAGGACACAATTAGTTACTAGCTGTACGGGTGCTTTCGATACAAAAAGCGGATTATTTACTATTGCCCCCAAGTACTAATCTATATTTAACGTACTGGTGTATAATTATATAAGTCTTATAATCGGAGACTTTTAAGAACAAAATATATAAATGCCCGCTTCAATTCAGCATCCTTTCAGATTGATCAATAGATCTATGATTACCATTACAGTAAACCTTTCGCTTTTTAAAGCATCCTCTACCCTCTGGTAGTTATACTTCTTTGCAAAAGTACCTCTACTCATTTAAATAGTTACCAAAGGGCTTACCAAGTTCCTATTATAACACTTTATTAATATCCTTAGGATCCCACTATACGTATGTCGAAATCAGATCCATTAAGCAAAATACGGGAACATTTTACTACATTCGACAACTAGTAATCTGTTTTACTAGTCAGCCTTACGCTTAAACATGGGTTCACTGTGATTATCCATAGATATCTAGCTCACCATCTTTTCTATAATAGAAAAGATGGAATTAGGTGGGCTTCACACTATCTCATTACTAAAATAGCATGCCACTTGAGCTCAAACAATGGATTGCTTGGAGGGTTTTCACCTCATTATTATAATAAGCTTCTTGTCGCACTCCCGTCTAACTGAAGGCAAACCGCATCTGCACGGCTAATTCAACTTCACTGAGATGCTTGTGGAGACAGCAGGGCCACGTTACCTCATTCATGCAGGACCACATTTAATGGCCAATGAATTTCGCTACTTTCAGATCCTTATAGTTAAGACCGCCATTCACCACTTTTCAGTTAATAACCATATCGTGCTAAGCACTACTATATTATCTTCTTTACAATACGTGGCATTGGGCAGAGTTCACAACTTATACAAGTACTATTGGTCTTAGCAAGTTGCTGTGTTTTTGGTAAACAGTCGCAGCCCTCGATTATGTGTCACACATGATCGCATAGAGCGCCATGGCTATCCTTCTCGTCTAACTTACGGATACAATTTGCCGAGTTCCTTCACAAGCATTATCTCTACGCCTTAGTATTCTCTACCTACGAACCTGTGTCGGTTTATGGTACGGTTATCCTTCTATTTATTGTAATGTAATAAATAATGGTATACAGTATTTTCAAGATCCTATTAATAGGATAATTCTGTATTTACTCATCAAGTAGACGCTTTCGCGTTTATCTCTTAGAGACCGTATAACTCATGTAGTTTAACTTTTTTCATGAAAACCTTTCGTATTCGGCGAGGAATGTTTAAATTCCTTTCTACGTTACTCATGTCAGCATTCTCTCTTCCATATCATCCAATTTCTATAATACAAATCTTCCCTTGACTATGGAGTGTTCTGCTACCCTTTTTTATACTACTATAAAAAGACATAATGTAGGTATACTATCTTAGACCCGATAAATCTTCGACGCTTTCTTCCTTGTTATAAAATAACAAGACCATTGAGTTATTACACTATCATTAAAAGATGGCTACCTCCAAGCCCACTTCATGGTTGTATGAGGAAGAAAACTTTCTTATATTCACTAAATAGTAATTTAGGGACCTTAATATATGTTCTGGGCTGTTTCCCTTTTGTCTATCCACCTTATCATGAATAGACTGTGCGCCTAACAATAACTAATATCCTTCCGAGGTTAACCATCAATGGTAGAGTTGTAACACCCCCCAATTGAACATACTTTCTATTATAGAAAGTAACGTATGATGATCAGTGCTGTACATATATTATTCTATTTACATTAATATGTTAATATATAAATTATATTAGACGCCCTACTTAAATAGGTTTCGCAGAATACCAGCTATCATCTAAGTTAGATTGGCCTTTCCAATTGTTCTATAATTTTCATTATAGTTTAGACTATACCTTCAACTCTATGTCTATCTTAGGTTATTTTTATAAAAAAGGGGATAGAACTTAAGAATTTCATTTCTTAAGGTAAGATTCTTTACTTATTTTTCGTGTTTTTCCTTCTTGATTCATGTTATACACTAGGTCAACCACTTTCTGAAAATTCTCATAAGATTTAATCCCTTTGTAGAAGAGGATACTTCATGCTTCTATCGCAGGAATTAGATAAGTTCCTTTTACTGTATTTATAGTAAAACTTTCTAGAACAGGTTGAATTTTTGTAATTAGCTCATTAAGATTAACTACTCTAAAACGTGCTGCTTCTTTGTCCTTTACTTTAAATACATTTCCACAACTAAAGTATTTCTTACTATCAAATAGAACACTATAATCATCAATACCCATTGTAATTTCAAAAACAGAAATAATTCTACGACGAGAACCACTAAATGAAAATGAAATGCTACCATCTCCGTCAATTAGTCCAGCTATAAAATCAGGAGTAATATCTGGTAGTTCCTCTAGAGAATCAATCAGTAGAGGTTTGACGGAAATTTTCATATTACACTTTTCTAGAATAGCATCTTCGATAACTTTTTTGGATGACATAGTTCTATAAGATGTTGTATGTGTAAAATAAGATAGATCTAGAATTTGCAGAAATCCTTCCGGAGTAGTATGTAGCATATTTTTTATAGCTAGAATTACCCGTCGAAAAATAAGATAAGAAACTAGTTTTCCCCCTCGTGGCGGATATTGATCAAAATGAGGAATAATAACATTGACTAGATCGTTTATAGAACGTACTACAATGTTTACACTATTTCGATCAATACGTAGGTTACCAACACCTAGATACTCATGTAGTTTTTTCATTATATCGTAATCTCGAATACTTTGTGTCAGTACAAAATAAGGACGAGGCCGATAAGGAAGTTTACCTTGTTGTCGTTTTTCATAAACGACAACAAATGAGCCATCGGCTTGGGTAAAACCTGTTAGTCACCAACTTGTAAATTTATATTCTCGTTTCATTGTTCCCCTTTTATTTATTTATTTTGTTATTATTATACTAATTTGCTGCTGCTATACATCGGGTTTAGTAAATTAAATTAAATTAAACTAAATAACCATAATAGATTGAGGTTAATAGAGTGCCTACGTGTTACATATTAATTCCACCCTACTTTAGGAAAGATAGAATTGTACATATGTCTTTTCTTTCGAATCAGTCGTTACAGGGTCAATATCAAGGATAACAGTAGCAATATTGCTACTGTTACATTAGTTTTCCTCTACAATGATACGACTTACCCACGGTATTGCCATGGCATCATTGTTTGCTAACATAATGCTTTAGGTTTCACCGTTTTGAGTAGGTACTTGAATAATAATCGCTTATTATTCTGGGCAAAAATTTCGCTTACCCCTTACCACAACTCATCTCATAATTTTGCAACATTAAAGAGTTCGGCCACTTATTGCCTGGTCATGGTAAGATCACTTAGCTTCGGGTCTACTTCATAAAACTTATTAGTATTCTAATTCATTAGAATACTACTTTTTCTATTAGGTTACTCACCTGGCTTTACAAAGTAACTCGCTGACCCATTATGCAAAAGGTACGTTATTATGAAATACTATTTCACTTTAACTGCTTATAAGATTACTAGTTCAGGTTCTTTTCACAAGTTATATACTTTCTTTTCACCTTTCACTCACGTTACTCTTCACTATCGCTAATAGTAATATACTTAGCCTTGGAGGATGGTACCCCCTTATTCTAACAGGGCAGACGTCCCCATTTTACTTATTTTATAAAATTTTATGCTGTTCTACGGGACTTTTACCCTCTGCGGACAAATGGTAACCACTTATACTACTTATTCCAAAGTATTGTTATTATGCTATAAAATATTATTAGGCTTATCTGGTTTCACTCACCATTACTTCCAGAGTCTCGGTTGATTTCCTTTCCTATTGGTACTGTAATGTTTTACTTCCCAATGTTTTATATATTATTCTGATGGTTTACCTTAGGAATGTAATGTTACTCTTCTATACACACTTTTCATTATTAATATCCTTTCTATTACTATTGCTAGGCATCCCTAATAATCTCTTTTATCACTTAGTTACATACTCTATATTGTTATCGATTCTTATACTAATAAAGTATAAGAAGATCTTATTAAAAGACAATATCCTCTTATAAATAAATAAATAAGAGATCCCTCGAATATTCTACTACTAAAAGAATAATATCGTTTCTTTATGTTTACCAAATTAACCTATATTAATGCTTAACGCATAACATTGCTTTATAATATGTTAGGTTTGTAGTATATTTTATACTGTACTTCTTTTTTCTATGAGTAACTTTCTACTAGATTTTCTAGCACTAGGCGCAATTCTATCAGGTATCCTTGTTATTACTTCTAAAAATCCAGTAATTTCAGTACTTTTTCTTATTTCTGTATTTGTTAATGTAGCAGGTTATCTCGTGCTACTTGGTATTGGCTTTATTGGTATTTCTTACCTTATTGTTTATGTTGGAGCTATCTCTATTCTATTTCTATTTGTTGTTATGATGCTTAATCTACAACTTGCTGAACTGACAGCTACTGGTTCAGAATATACACAAAATCTACCACTAGGTGCTATTCTAGCTACTCTATTTCTATATGAACTTATTTCAATTATTCCAGGTACTTTCCTTAAAGATTTTGATACTATTTACTCTCTTCCACTAGGTACTCTAAATTGGTTCAATTCACTATCTCTAACAAAAGTACCTCAAACTAATGAAGTTCTACAAACATTTAATACTAATATTGCAGATACTAATTTTGTGAATTATCTACAAATTCAAAGTATTGGACAATCCCTCTATAGTTATGGTGCAATTTGGCTACTACTTACAAGTATTATTCTACTTCTAGCTATAGTCGGACCAATTACTCTTAGTATGAATCGAACAGATACTACTATTACTAAATCCCCTTATTCTAATAGAGATAAAAATAAAAATATTCTAAGTGTTAGAAAACAAAACACTATTTTACTAAACGAACTACTATCCCTAAATATTTTATACAAAATACATAATAAAATATATGATTAAAGCAGAAACTCTTCATACAATTAAGAATATTGCAGAAATTATACAATTTTCTATAAGTTACCAAAAATTGTATAAGACGACTATGTGCAAATATTTATAGAAATAGCACTATACACAATTCTTATTATAGCCGTACTAATACAGAGTTTATTTCTGACCTCATACTACTAAAAATAAAATGAAAACCTAGGAGTTTCAAAGTGTAATCATACCTTTTCCATCAACATTGTCCTATTAGAGTATATTGATCAAAGAGTACATCTAGTACGAAGAGATCATGCCAATGATTATCATGTTCGTACTACTAACTTTATTTTAGTAATAAAATTCAGAGAATAGGTAACCTTATTTATCATTAAGCTACCATGTGATGTAAGACTATTCCTAACTATTCTAGAACAATATCGTTCTAGAACCAATATCCGCTTTATTGCTAATTCTGGGATAGTAGTATCTGGTACTCTAACTAGTAGTGAGGATTTACTATTTACAAGGTATCGGACATGAAACACAATTTAATCTATATTATTGGTAATACGGACAAGCTATCAACTCTAGCAAACACTTCTAAGTTGTGGACTAACAAACTACCACTAACATCTGGATGATGGACTAATAACACCGTATTTATTAATCATAGCCGTATGACGTGCAGTGGATCTATGTTTAGAAGTAAAACCAGGTGCTCTTATTGTAAGACTAATAGATCCAAAACGGCTAGAATAGCAGATCGTTGTTATAGAGAATAATACAGAAAATATTTATACCATCCTTGTGCCAAAGCGCTTGGGGTAGATTGGAGTTATACTATGGAAGGATCTCTATTTAAACAAGGCAAATGCGGGATTCGGTTTATGAATAGAGTAAGACCTGTCACCTTAAGTATGAATTCTACTAATAGAAAAGAATATTATGCTAAACCCTCTTCATCATTACATGTCAAATGACTAATTCTATATAATAAATATATAACTTATATTGGTATCTTTGCTTAATACCTTTTTTACTTATAAGAATAGTAAATAGAATAATATGCATTTATGTCTCACTATATTTTAATTAATTAGTAAACTTGTCCTTAATTCAACGGTTAGAATATGTTACCGATAATGACAATATAGTGGTTCGATTCCACTAGGACAAATAAATAGTATAAGATAATGAGTAAAACGATATATCTATATATAGCCAGCCATAAATGTCATCAATTTTCGATTGAGCTTACTAATAGTATGAATAAAATAAATAATTACTAATTAATAAATGAAAAATAAACACTTATGTTTTTAATTATTAGGATTTATTACTACTACTACTAAAAAATAAAATCTATTTTCATCAGAGAAAAAATAAATCCTGGTAAATTCTTATTTAGAAATAAGAGTAATTAGATAGATTTGAGATCTAGTTAAGATAATCTTAACAATGTACCTTGTATAAATGTAAATATGAAATAAATTATGAAATATTCATAGAACAAGGGTATATTTCTATAATATATCAACACGTGTGTTGATATATATTTTCTTTTAAATGCGACTACTTAAAACACATCCTATTCTAGGACTAGCTAATAGTTTTCTAGTAGATTCACCTCAACCTGCAAATATTTCCTATATGTGGAATTTTGGTTCACTACTAGGGGCTTGTCTAATTATTCAAATTCTAACAGGAGTATTTCTAGCCATGCATTACACTCCTTCAGTTGATCTGGCATTTGTTAGTGTAGAACATATTATGCGTGATGTTAACTACGGTTGGCTGATTCGATACCTACATGCAAACACTGCTTCATTCTTCTTTATTTTTGTATACCTTCATATTGGTCGAGGACTTTACTACGGTTCATATAAATCGCCACGAGTGCTTCTTTGGAGTATTGGTGTGATTATTCTAGTTCTAATGATGGCAATTGCTTTCCTAGGTTATGTTCTTCCTTATGGACAAATGTCACTTTGAGGAGCGACTGTTATTACCAATCTACTAAGTGCCATTCCTTGAATTGGTACCGATTTTGTACAATTTGTTTGGGGTGGGTTTAGTGTAAACAATGCTACACTAAATCGATTCTTTTCTCTGCATTATCTACTACCATTCGTACTAGCTGCTCTAGCTGCTATGCATCTACTAGCACTACATGAACATGGAAGTAGTAATCCACTAGGAGTATCAGGTAATACTGACCGTCTACCATTTCATCCTTACTTTATTTTTAAAGATCTAGTAACAATTTTTGTATTCTTCCTAGCACTGTCAGCATTTGTATTCTATATGCCAAATGCTCTAGGGCATTCAGATAATTATATTCCGGCTAATCCTATGCAAACACCTCCTTCAATTGTGCCAGAATGGTATCTTCTACCATACTATGCAATTCTACGTTCTATTCCTAATAAACTACTTGGAGTACTTGCTATGTTCTCTTCACTACTAATTCTACTAGCAATGCCTATTCTAGATACATCTCGTATTAGAGGTAGTCAATTTCGACCACTAATGCGATTCTCATTTTGGACATTCGTAGCATGTTTCTTTATTCTAATGTTTATTGGTAGCCAACACGTTGAATCACCATATGTAGAAATTGGAGCCGCAGCAACAGCATTTTACTTTGGATGGTTTGTAGTGGTAGTACCTGTTATTGGTGTAGTAGAAAATACACTAATGGACATCGCACAAGAAACAGTTCCATCTTTTCGAACTACGCACACACCCGCAGGGCTTATTAGAAACAATGTTTAATTACGATACAACTTATACTAACCCTCTTACCCTGGTACTGAGTATATCTATGACGATACTACTAATTTTTGTAATATCACGCAAGATAAATGATACCAAAAATGAAACGGTAGCTCTAATTATAAATATCGTATTCTATGCAGTGATTTGCTATATGATCTCTAGATTTCTCATTGCATATATGGAAAGTTCTTCTATTGATATTTTCGAACCCTATAAAAGTGAGGTTACCCCCTTTTTCATCAATAAAGCATCAAAATTCGCTAAAGAATGGAGCGCAATTTGTAGACATGGTGTTAAGAAAATTAAAGAAGATTTTGGTATTACTAGAAGACCACTAGGTTCTATTAATAAAAATTTTCTCTTCATTGATCTAGAACTACTTGATTATAAAATGAAAAAACTGGAGAAAAGCGCAAAACATTCACTAATGGTTATACTATATCTAACTTTTTTCCCTCTATTCTTCATTGTATTTTCTGAAATAAAAACATATAAATACTTTACGGAAGAAGGACCATGGGAATATCAGCCTGATGAAAATTACTCATTTATAGGCGTTCTCCAAGATTCCCCTCTAGTAAGACTGGGCCTATGGATTCTAACAGAAGTTACAATGAATCTTTTCTATTATAGACAGAGAGAAACTTATGAAGTAAATTCTAACAGAATTCTATATTTCATTTTTATCAATAATGAATATAAATCTTATCTACCCTCGGCATATGATATTCTTAATATTAGTAGCTATACACTATTTGAAATGTTTATAAGTTATTATAAAACTTATGGAAATAAACACATACTTAAATATATTAAGACAGAATATAGCAATAGTCTTGTAAATCTAGCTGTTCTACTGAAAAGAGCGGAAGCCGATTATAATAAATCTAATAAAACAGATACTAGTCTAATTTATTGTTATTTTTACCTGATGAATGATGCTAGTATTTATCTGATTTGTCTACTAATAGGAGAAGCTATGTTTTATAAAAATTTTACTTATGGGCTGAAAAGAAGTCATGATGATGAAACAAAAGTTATAAATTGAATGTATTTTACTGTTACAAATGATTATATTATGGGCTGTCTAACAAACTATCTACATGATATGTTCAATGAAAAAGCTCCAAGAATAAAAATAGTTGCTGGAAACAATAAGAATAGTAAAAATAATTTCATTCATTTTTCTACCAGAAAGCATGTAAAAAAACTGTTTATGCTTGTTAATCAAAATCCTATTTATGTTCTTCTATTTATGTAAAAATATCCTAAGTGCTATTTTGAATGAGTTAGTAACTAATTATCTATTTAATAAATAACCCCTTTTACTAAATAAGAATAATAGAGTTTTCTACTAAATTTATTATAGTCACTATACTTGCTAATTTGGACACCATTATCCATTACTGCACATTCAGTAATTTATTTAAATAAGTATAAGTATAGATAAGTAAAAAGATTTAATTTGTTATTTATGTGTTTATAGTCATAATGGCATATTGTTTTATACTAGTTTAACTGAAAAGTGACATATCTATCCATATAAGGGTAATAAGACTTGTGTGCGGTTTCTATTAAAACAGTTTTTGTACAAGAGGTGCAAAAATATGTTGATTGGAAAATTGATAAGTACTTTGTAGCTTAAAAAGTAACTTAGCAACTCTCAAACTTATTTTCTTACTTCTTAGATTTTTAGTATCATAGTTAAAAAAATGATACTAATCAATTAAAAATCTAAGAAGTAACCATATATTTATGTTTTTATCCTTATTAATGAAATGACAACAATTACACAACAACCTAGTATTATTTCTATTGTACTATCTTCGCTTATTACAGCAATCATCATGTATTTTCTAATTGAGAAAACGGCTGAACAAAAAATTCAAGTAGTGGAAATCCTAAAAAATGGACTATTCTACGGAGTAACCTCTTACGTCCTATATAAAGCCGGTATTCTACTAGTTAGCCAGATTCCCTTTACCATTTTCCAACCTAAACTAGACATTCAGTCTTTTGAAATAGTAGGCAAATCAATAGCATCTGTTATTATTGCTTTTTTCTATATTATAATAAGAGGTATGAATATCATAGTAATTCTAAAAACTATTCTTTTTGTATTTTTTGGTATTTTTGGTGCTCCTCATCTCATGATATCATCTTCTATCGGTGAAAATATCAGTCCCGATACTACTCCAGATAACTCGTCATCCACTGTACGTAAACCTACGTATAATACCCGTCTTATAAATGGAACTCTAGCTTGAGTAATTCCCTCAATAACTACAGTTTTTGGTGTCATTAGATTTACTAAGGTGCCTTTCAAAAAGACAATTGCTATAACGGGGGGACTAGTAGGAGGATACGGAGGCTATAAAAAAGAACTAAATCTTATCCGAGAGGAACAATACAATGGTCTACTAGAGAATAATAAACTACTAAGATGGCAACAAGCTGCTTTTGAAGAATCCCGTAGTATTAACAGAAGAGAACATGAGGAAACACGGCAGATGATTAATTCTATAAAACTTGAAAATGAGAATTTCAGAAGGCGACTAAAAGCTATAGAAGTTGTTGACAACGATCAATCCCATGGATCTTCAAATAACAATATTTCCTCACTGTTCGATAACATCTAAAAATTATGTTATAACAACTGATATTAATTAATCAGAGTAATTATCCCCTTACCCTTCTTATAGCGATTAATTGGAAAACTTACTCGTGTTCTTCTTATATGATATTATTTAGTATCTTACAAACTTAACTTCATTTTTTAATATAATTTAACGTAACAAAAGAAAAGCATATTTAATTCAATGGTAGAATAATCGTCTTCTAATCGATTCATACAAGTTCGAATCTTGTAGTATGCTTAAAACATATAAAAAATACTTATAATACATCTATTCTATAGTAAAAAGTGGATTAGTAAAATTAGTATATAATAAAAAAATACGAAGTTTCTATTTTATACTAGGATGAAAAGATGGTTCTGATCCAAACTTTTTTATAGATTTAGCCTAAATGTAAATTATAGCTTTATTATTGTCAACAGTGTGAACAGAACATTCAGATGAAATTTATAATGTAGAAGACCTACTAGTTTATAAATTTCTACAAATGTAAAACTTTGTGTTCATAGTCCAAATCCATAACCTACTTTTTTACCATCTTCCATTGCTCAAATAGCAAGAGATAGATCATCAAAAACAAGTATAATCAATTCAATATGAATAACTTTACGTCTTTTATTTCCTACAATTATATAAAATTTTGTACAGAATTCTGTTAGAAAACTATAACTACAAGTTCAAACTCGTACATAATAATGACGATTACTTCGTCTAACAGTGGTAGAGATTCACATAGACTTTTTAGTTCCATATAGATAAACCAGGCATAATCAAATTAGTAAAAGATTGTACTAGTACAAATAGTGGATATTCGTTAGTACCAGGTATATCAAGAGAAACATCACCAAGTATACTACCTAGAATAATAGATGTAATTCGAGTATAAACTACAGTATTATCTTGTGTGAATTGTGTTAGTCTAATACCAGATTCTACAGTACCAAAAGGAACTATAGCTATAGTTTTATTAGAATATTTTTGTCTTGTTTTATTTGTAATATTTGTCATTGCAATAGTTAATTTAAACCTTTTGCCATCAAATACATTATTTATAATTAATGAAAAGGGGTTAAATGTTTGTTATCAATCAGCCGCAAGTTCCCTTACGACTACCTTGCTATAACTTAGCGAAAGAAATATATCTTTACTCTAACAGTATTACAAACCCATAACATATTGAAAAAGCTGTACTCACAAATAACACTAGCATTACATTAGCGAACCAATGCATTATTCATATTACTGTTTTCTAAATGGATAACTAAACTAGTACTTTCTCAATAGATAGTAGGCCCTTTTAGCTGTTATTCATAACTTCCATATGGCCCCCACTTGCATTTTGCTTATCATAGAATAATTTATATTCTATTTCCTATTCTCATGAATAGGATTAGACTATTTCATAATCAAATTATTTTTACATCAAATTTGATCCTGGACACTCGTGGAAAGATTCTTATTTATGGCAAACTCACTTTCTAGTCGTTAAACATCCTTCTATTGTTTTTAGTAAATAAAGATAAACCAAGAAGTTTAGCTACATATTATCTTTTATTCTTGAGAATAAAAGGTTTTCATGTAATTCATCCAGTTTTCTATTACTATTTATTTATTTTAGTAATAGCTACATAGGGGTATATATAGACGGTTAGTACCTCCCAAATATAAAAGTTCACCGTTGCATGCTAATCAACGATTACTCGGAATTCCTGATTCATGTAGTCGAATTTCAGACTACAATCGCCCAATACAGTACCTTAGTTTACTGGTTAGCTCCTTCTTTCGAGATAGCATCAGTTTGATAGGTTCAAGTAGCACGTCTGTGGCCCATACTCCATAAGGGTCATAAAGGCTTATCGTATTCCTTAACTTCTTTTTGAAGTAGTACTAAAAAATATATAATTATTAGTAAGGATTGCGTTCGTTAGCGGACTCAACCTAACATCTTACAACACGAACTGCCGATAGCCATGCAACACCTGTGATTTACTAGTATTACTAAGTAATCATTCAAGGAGAGGTAAGGTTCTACGCGGATTATCGTATTAAACAACATGCTCCACTCCGGGTCTTTAGGATGGTCTAATCTTTTTGCTTTCTGCCTTGGGGCTGTACTTACAAGGTGTTACACTTACTGCTATTTGCTTCTTACCCAATAAATTACTGAATAGAAAGTGTAAATCGTTTACGGCATGGACTACACGGGTATCTAGTTGGAATAGGTAGGACCTTCACAGATCTTTCCCCTCCTAAGAACTGTACGTGCGACTTTCATCGCATACAGCTCAAGCACTTACCATTCTCATCGAATGTATTGTGTTTTCCTAGCCATTTATTTCGAAATGTATTATATTGTTCCAGTTTATAACCTTTTAGAGATACGTTACTATCAAAGAATTCTACTACTTTTGTGATATCCTCTATACTTGATACACTGATAACCCATGTAGGTTTACGAGTACCGGTCGAGTTATCACTTGTACATTAAGATTTAGAATATATCGAATAAGCTCTAGAACTTCCTTATCTGTGTGTTCTACATAGAATCGGAAAACAGTGTCATTTTGATATACTCCAAATGAACCTTCACCATTTACAAAACCTACAATTCAATCCTTAATGTGTTCATGATGGTTACCAAAAGGATTCGGAGATGTTACTGCAATATTATTAATAAGCAGGTCGAAATCGTTATTACACTCGCTGGTCCTTGTTCTAGTACCCATTTAAGAATTCTAAATCGTTTGTATTGATTGTGTGTCAGTAGTGAATGTTCTGATATCACTAGAGTAATAAACTGTAGTAGTTGATCCTTGCGTGTAATAGCATAATGTGCTTCATCTCGATGTGGATAAATATAGATTTTACCTAGCCCTTGTAGCATATTTTGAATATACCGTACAAGAGATTCGTCTCTAATACTAAGAGCTAGATGAAATGCATAACCAATACCATATCTGGTAATGTCCCCATTTTTATCTGTTCGAGGTTTAGCAGACACTTGGAAGTTTCCTTCTGCATCTACAAAACCAAGAAACCATTTAATAAAACTTTTCATTGCAAATTTAAAATAAAATATATGTTTTATATTCATCATTTATGTTACTGCTAAATACATCGGATCAGGACTATCTACAAATAAATGGAAAACTCTTTACATATCCTATTTTAGGTTTATTCATTTTCATGAATAAGGCTCTATCAGCTATAATACACGCAAAACAATAGTAATACAATCTTAAATTATGGCATAGCAAAACACATATAACAAGCACCTATCCGTAAGTGGGCACTCTTTCAAGTTAGTCAAATGACCTATCTTATTCATTACAAATAAGCATTCGCTTTTTACGTTATCCTATTACCACTAATCATATAATATTCCTCACGAAATATCTTGCAATAATTGATTCAATTATTGCTGATTATTGGTGTTACCCTGTTCCTATGTAAGTACGATAGATTTCCTTAGGTTCCTACTTTACTAATTATACTTTGCTATATTGTAATAGCTGTACGTTTGCATTATGTACGGACAACATAATACCAAGTATAACTGTTTTATTACGTAGATTCGGTTTCCCTAACCTTAGAAATCAGCCACACGATATATAAATAATAATAATAATAATAATAATAATATTATCTATATGTAAGTAGATTACTTATCTTATTAATCGTTATTCCTTCAAGCTTTACACTAATTAATTACTCCATTAGCATATTGAAGTAGACTATTCTCAAACGTAAGAGAATACACTTAAAGTGTTATACATTACATAAGTTTATCAGGTCGCACATCCGTTTCGCTCCCCATGCTTTCATCCCTCAGCGTCAATCATTACCTAGATAACTGCTTTCGCCATTAGTATTCCAGTAGAGATCAATGGATATCAACCCTCCTTCTAGCATTCTATTATCTTCTATTTGATTCTAGTAATAATTATTATTACCGCCTACAGATCCTTAATACCTATTTATACCATTTAATGTTTGCCCAGTTCGTATAACCGCGTCTGCTGGCACGAGACTTAGATTGGACTTATAGTAAGGTAACGTCATTATCCTCCCTTACGACACCTTGTTAACAAGGTTCTGGTTAGCTGGGTCACTCTTTCGAGCATTGCCCAAGATCCTCCTCTGCAGCATATCTATAAGATATCATCGGTTATTCTCAAACCAATTGCGGAAATTGAGGCTTTCGCCCTTTTCTATTCGTCATAGGATTATAGTAAATAAGAATATTTACTGTAATTAACTAATGCCTGCTAAAAATTAAATCAGTCCTTTGTCGAAATATTTTATTTTCTTTCTTTTATTATTCTCTTTTTCTGAGAAACAAAGGGTATGTATTTTTTTTTTCCTCGCCTGTACACCATGGATATAATATATATATTCATCCGATTTGCATGAGTAAAACTACCAGATAACATTCAAACTGTACTAAGATTAAATACATCTTTTATAAAACAAAATGTTTTGTTATTTTTATACTACTCTCGTTAACCGATCGTACTTCATAACTATACCTTTACTATATCTATATAGGATATATTATAATTAACTAATTCTGTTAAGAATCTTCTCTATTTATAGTAACGAACTTATAATAAAGAATCAGTCTTTAATTTACTATCTATTTACTACAAAGAAAAACATTTACTAGATTAGTAAAGTAATATAGTAAAATAATAAAAAATTAAAAAGGGAATCTAGCATAATAGGTTAATGTCCTACATTGTCAATGTAGACTATGCCAGTTCGAACCTGGTGGTTCTCGTGTTCTGCTGAGTGGAACATTCTAATTTATTATTTTACCACTATAGTAATAATAGTCAAATTTCATTTACTAAGAAGAGATTATTTAGTAGGTACCTTATGATTATATAGTTCTAATTATTGACTATTATTCTATATATATTTTACTATTAATTTCTACTAGAAAGAAGTGAAATTCAAGTTAGTAGGATATAATCTTTCTATATATTATTTTAGAATTAATTTTATTTCTATCATTGTTATTCTGGTTTAGCAATTAGTTAGAAAGTTACTATTTAACTATAGTAATCTAATGTTCAAAGGTCCTTTAGGAAAACTTCTATTTTATTATGAATCTTTCTATTATTCTATTTCTTATTGGAATTCTTGGATTTGTCCTTAATCGTAAAAATATTATTCTTATGCTAATTTCAATTGAAATTATGCTACTAGCTGTGACACTACTAGTTCTAGTAAGTTCATATAATTTTGATGATATTCAAGGACAAACATATAGTATTTATATTATTGCAATTGCTGGAGCAGAATCTGCTATTGGACTAGGTATTCTAGTAGCTTATTATCGACTACGAGGTTCAATTAACCTACATGATTAATGTATCTGACTATTCTTCTACTACCTCTTCTAGGTTCAGTTGTATCTGGTTTTCTTGGAAGAAAAATTGGAGTAACAGGAGCACACATTATTACATGTTCTTGTCTAATTACTTCCGCATTTCTAGCTATTGTAGCATTTTATGAAGTAGGACTTTGTGGATCTCCTGTTTCTATCAATCTAGTTAGTTGGATTGATTGTGAACTAATGGATGTTTCATGGGGTTTCATGTTTGATAGTCTAACAGTATCTATGCTACTTCCAGTACTAGTAGTATCTGCGCTAGTTCATGTTTTCTCTGTAGATTATATGAGTGCAGATCCTCACAATCAACGATTCTTCTCTTATCTATCTATGTTTACTTTTTTTATGCTAGTTCTAGTTACAGGGGATAATTATCTAATTATGTTTGTAGGTTGGGAAGGAATTGGTATCTCTTCTTATCTACTTATTAATTTTTGGTTTACTCGTATTCAAGCTAATAAAAGTGCTATTAAGGCTCTAGTGGTAAATCGTGTTGGAGATATGTTTCTTTCTGTAGCATTTTTCGCTATGTTCTTTGTATTTGGAAACCTAGATTATGCTACAGTGTTTAGCATAGCTCCTTTTATTCATGAGAATACTATTACAATTATTGGACTACTACTACTACTAGCAGCCATGGGGAAAAGTGCACAAATAGGCCTTCATACTTGGCTACCGGACGCTATGGAAGGTCCGACTCCTGTTAGTGCTCTAATTCATGCTGCCACACTAGTAACAGCTGGAGTATATCTACTACTACGGTCTTCTCCTATTATTGAATATGGGCCTACCACTCTAATTGTAATTACATGGGTTGGAGCTCTAACTGCTTTTTTTGCAGCTAGTACAGGTCTACTTCAAAATGATCTAAAGCGAGTTATTGCATACTCAACTTGTTCTCAAATGGGATATCTATTTATAGCATGTGGTCTATCTCAATACAATGTAGCTCTGTTTCATCTAGTAAATCATGCTTTCTTTAAAGCGCTACTATTCCTAGCAGCAGGTGCTGTACTGCATGCTACTTATGATCAACAAGACCAACGTAAACTAGGAGGTCTTATTGGGTTTCTACCATTTACTTACACTGCTATTCTAATTGGATCTCTAAGTCTTATAGCCGTACCATGGATAACAGGATTTTATTCAAAAGATCTTATTCTAGAAGTAGCTTATGCTCAATATGAGTTTTCAGGGCATGCTGCCTATTGGCTAGGTACAATCTCTGCTTGTCTAACTGCTTTCTATAGTCTACGACTTATTTCACTAACTTTCCTTACTTATCCAAATGCAAGTAAAACTGTTTATCTACATATTCATGATGCTCCTTTTATTGTTATGGTACCTCTTACTATTCTATCACTACTAGCTATTTTCTTTGGATATGTAGCTAAAGATCTATTTGTTGGTATGGGTTCTGATTTTCTATCTCCTAGTCTATTTATTCATCCTTCACATATTTCTCTTATCGAGGCTGAGTTCTCAATTAGTCTATTTAATAAACTACTACCTGCAATTCTTACACTTGGTGGTGCTTCTGCAGCCGTTTATATGTATCATGCTATCCCTCTATTTACTATTAGTCTAACTTCATCTACTTTTGGACGTAATCTTTATAAATTCTTTAATGGTAAATACTATGTTGATGCTATTTATAATCATTATATTATCAATGCTAGTCTAGTACTAGGTTACACTATGAGTAAAGTACTGGATCGTGGTGTGATTGAACTAGTAGGTCCTTTTGGACTATCTTCATCTCTTACAGCTGGAAGTAAAGATATTGCCAAACTAGATACAGGAAACCTAACTAGTTACGCCCTTTATCTTATGCTAGGTCTTGTAGGACTAACTTTTGTTCTATTTTCTCCAAAACTAATGGGTGATACTACATCAGATCCACGACTAGTACTAATTTTCCTAGTAGGACTAATCCTTCTGACTCGGATAGAAAATTTTCGTTATAAAACATATGCCCCCTTTTATCGTCTATACAAATTCATTATTTATATTTTATTAGTTTCCTGATACTAAGATTACTAGGGCTATAATTTACTTTATAATCAAAAATTATACTATTTTCTATGCAAAAAATCTCTTTTTCTAATAAAGATTTGTAAGGATATTCTATATTTCCAAACTTATTAGTAGGTATTATAGGTATGTTTCAGTAAAGCGCTTTAGTGTAGAGGTGGCACAGCAAACTCATGATTTGCTAGACCAGTGTTCGATTCCTGGAATGCGCTCTAGTTTTCAATAAAATACCATGGTCTCTTAGTTTAATGGTAAAACAGAAGATCTTCAATCCTCGGTCAGGAGTTCGATTCTCCTAGAGATCAGATGGGTAAAATACTACTGAATTAGTAGTATTTTGTTAGTAATATTATTATTGTTTAAAACAAGTAACTATAATATACTAATTAGTTACTTCCTAGTAAAATGTAAATATTTATAACTATAATGAAAATAATAACAAAGGTTAATTTCTATATTGCTATTACAATAATAATAGTTATAAAATAATAGTCGACTTAGTTCAATGGTAGAATAGGTAACTTGTAATTACTTGACACTAGTTCGATTCTAGTAGTCGGCAAATCTATAGATAGATTTATCCAGAGAATCAACTAACTTTTATAAAAAGGTATCTATAGGACGTGGTCTAAAGGCAAGACTCTATTCTTTGGCAATAGCAATGATTGTTCGATTCAATCCGTCCTAGAAGAATAATAAATACATAATAGGCATTATTAATTAAATAAATTTAAATGAAAGTGTTCTATTGTTAATATTGTATAGATTGTTGATAGTTTATAACAAATATTTATTCATTTAATTTAGAATATAAGGATTACAGGGTTCGAACCTGTGACATAATGATTAAAAGTCATCCACTCTACCAACTGAGTTAAATCCTCTGTTATATCATAGATATTATTGTTTTCCTTAGGACAAACCGCCATAGGTGAGGTTAAGGAAATTGCTAATTTCCTGGAGAATTTCTCCTTAGGAGTTCGAATCTCCTTTTGTCCGCTATTCTCTTTTAGATTATATTTTTTAAACTATTTAAAAATATATTATACACCAAATAGTAATTTAGAATATTTAACCTGTCCTATAAAATTTATTATAAGATAAATAATAAACTTTTTTATGAAATATTCAGCTATAATGTAGCTATTGTATAAGAATTAAGCATAACAACACTTAACCCATTAAAACGTGATGTTTGTGATTAAGATACACGCTCTTAACCATAAAACTGGTTTTGGTGCTATGCGTGGGTTTACTTATTCTTAAGTAAAATAAAAGTTTATGAGAGAAAGGATATAGCATAGTTGTTCTTTATGACTCGTTGGCTTTATTCAACTAATGCTAAGGACATTGGAACTCTGTATCTTATTTTTGCAGTATTTGCTGGAATGATTGGTACAGCCTTTTCAATGCTAATCCGAATGGAACTGACATCACCTGGAGTTCAATATCTAAATGGTGATCACCAACTATACAACGTAATTATTACAGCACATGCACTTATCATGATTTTCTTCATGGTTAACTATAATGTTACTATGTTTCAAATATTCAGGAGTCAATATTGGGATAGTTTTATAGCAATAAAAGAAAATAATGAAAATGTCCTAAAGAAAATGCGCCGGGATTTGATTATAATACATGTTATCCATAACCCTCACAAGAATCGAAAATCTATTAAAAAGATCGGAAAAAACTGTGCAGGCGTTTACATTTTTACCACAAAAGATGGTAAATGTTATGTAGGTAGTTCAATTTCTCTTTACTTTAGAGTAAATTCTTATTTTCAGCGAGCTATCCTTGAAAAGGTACTCGGCGTGTGCTAGTATATTTAAGGCACACGGGTTTGAAGGGGTTACACTAACCCTTCTAATTCTAAAACCGGGAAGTAGTAGTGAAATAGCTATAAAACTAGAACAGTACTGTCTAGATACAATAAAACCTGATCTGAATGTAAATACTTCTGCAAAATTTAACGGTAAGCAGCTAATGCATTGGGACACAATACGGAAAATTAGAGGTACTCCCATCTATGTATACGATATCGTAACTATAAACTAATCTATTTTAGTGAAAGTGTACAATTCCTAACAAATTGTGCAGGAGTTCATAGATCTTCTATTCTACG
>CP096880.1:4790000-5089175 GCA_023273805.1 Exobasidium cylindrosporum | reverse complement strand
CCTAACCCTAACCCTAACCCTAACCCTAACCCTAACCCTAACCCTAACCCTAACCCTAACCCTAACCCTAACCCTAACCCTAACCCTAACCCTAACCCTAACCCTAACCCTAACCCTAACCCTAACCCTAACCCTAACCCTAACCTAACCCTAACCTACCTAACCCTACTATGGATCACACTTGTTTCTTTTGAATGCCTGCCTGTGAAAATCTTCAGTGCATGCGCATGTCTCATCAAGCGCCTGGCATTTGCAAGCACTGCATCCTGTGACAATACCTTACAGCTCAACTGCAGCTCCTGACGCTCCTCATTGAGGTAGGTATGCAGGTTCAATAAGGGTGTACTCTCCACCTTTACTTTTGCCTCATGCATAGTACGTCCATACACTGTAGCTTCCACCCGTACTCCTCTCCAAGCAGAAGAAGTAGCAGACTGGAGATTCTGGATCTTGCTATGAACCAGACTACGCCTCCTATGCATCTGATTGAAGTTCATAGGTGATGTATTGGGAGGTTTGTGTCCGCTTGCTTTCAACAGATGTATAATACGTGAATACACTTTCATCTCAATAAGATTCCCATCTTCTTCAGCATTGGGAGGCCAACGTACTGTGAAATGCATGCTGCCATGTCCCTTTCCAATTGGTACCATCATGGACAAGCACTCCTTCTTTCTTGCTTTGAAGGAAGCGCTTGGCTTGAACAAGGGAATGGTCTAGGTGGGCCAAGTGGTACCAAAGTCAAACCTGTTGGTATGCGCAAGACGGTGTTCTGCATCACCTATATCAGCCTCTTCTTCTGTATTCTCCCCCAGTATATGCTTCATGCCATACCCAGTCACTCGTACTGCATCTACATCTGCTTCCTCCATTGCATGCACAAGATCCTTCATACTAAGCTGTGCATTACCAAGAATAAGCGCATTGGGGTAGCTGTTGGGGAGAATGACATGACCTTGTGCTTGTATAGCTTCCACCAAGGCATCACACCTCTGTGGTGCAACCATAAGACGGCTGTTGACAGTAGCTACCAGTACCCAGTTTGCATACAGAGGAATATCTCTGGGAGCTGCTTTGTTGAAAGACGCAAGCTGAACAGGTGTATAAGGTCCAAAGAATGAAATCAAATTGGTGGGTGCAACAGTGACGCTCCATGCATCCAGATCTAGGCTACTATATGTCTCTGGAAATTCAGCATCATCAAGTATGCTCTCTTCTGTGACTATACCATTAATATCATCATTGCTCTCTGTGCTGTATATACTCTCTTCATTACTGTCTGACATTAGTGGTGCACACGTACATGTCAGAATGGTAGAAATTGGAATTTGTGAGGAGAATCCATTTTTCTGAGCAGGGGGATTTCCTTGCAAAAGGGCGTCTATAATGGAGAAATGGCTTGACCTGCCCTTGTCTCCACTACTAGGCACTTTAGCAGAGAGACAAAACCTCAAATATTCTCAAATCAGCAACACTGCAAATGTGCCCCAAAATCCAACTTTTTGACGCGTCTTAGTCTGTAGATTTTGTATTGCTATATTCAAAAACAAATGTATTGAGTTACAGAATTTAAAATGCAGGTATAGGGTAGGTACAGAATAAGCTACACACAGGCAAAGTACTGCGCGTCTTTATTTTCTGGTGCGGACGTGCCATTGTAATCCATTTTTCTGAGCAGGGGTATTTCCTTGCAAAAGGGCGTCTATAATGGAGAAATGGCTTGACCTGCCCTTGTCTCCACTACTAGGCACTTTAGCAGAGAGATGAATCCTCAAATATTCTCCAATCAGCAACACTGCAAATGTGCCCAAAAATCCAACTTTTTGACGCGTCTTAGCATGTAAATTTTGTATTGCTATATTCAAAAATAAATGTATTGAGTTACAGAATTTATAATGCAGGTATACGGTAGGTACAGAATAAGCTACACACAGGCAAAGTACTGCGCGTCTTTATTTTCTGGTGCGGACGTGCCATTGTAACCTAACCTACATTAGTTGACCCTAATACTGCTCTAGAATACTGGAGAAATAGCCCTGGAAGCTCCATTAGAGCTCACAGTGCCAAATTGCTCTGGCACAGGAAGAAGTCATTCTACCAGGATCAAGAAGAGCTCTTCAAACTGATTACTGGCCAGATTCAAGAGGGGCCTTGAAAACTCGAAAATGGGAGGTGATGTAATGGGACACAACATCATTATTATCATGCTCATCATCATTATCATTCACATTATTAACATTATTAACATTATTAACATTATTAGCTATCTTTCACCTGTATATACCTTAGTACCCTGATGGGTATATAAGAAGCCCTTTTTCAGAAGGTTTTGGAATAGAATCATCATCCCCTCAATCCTCCTCACTCCCCTAGTCCCACCTTCCTTCTAACAAACCACCTCACCCGTACCAAAACCTTTACATTTACCCAGTTGTCCCAGCTTTGGCAGAGACAAACTAGGGGTGACCTAATCTTAACATTGCGCCCCTAAAGACTTAGTAAGGTAAAGTTTACCTCCAGTTCTAATAAGTTTTGTTCGGTCTCAACTTTATTAAATTTGAGGGGTTATTCTGTATATCGGTGCGTCGGGTCACGCATAGATTAAACTCTTAAAGTTTGAAAGTGGCGCGGTACCTCTTAACATTTGTAGCCTAAGTAGTGTGGGCAAGTTGCGCGGAACACCGTGACATTTATTGAAAGGCAAGGGACGCAGCAGCTCAAAAAGAGAATTTCGATTCAATTTACTTATGAATCTCTAGGTGAATTGAATCGGAATATTCTTCACAAATTGATACAAGTCTTGGCGAAAAGTCTATCTTGGGAAAGAAGCGCCCTTGATCAATTCTGCACTCCACTTTACTTGGTGTTTTTTTGTATGCGGGGATTATAATGCATTTTTAAGACATCTTGCATACGGATTTCCACCCGAGTGGGGAGCAAACTTTGTACTTACATGCTCCGCGGAAAAGAGAAATAGAGTTGTACATCCCACATGACAAGTTTCACTCCTTCTAGAGATACGCTTCATTCCTTCCGGTACAAATGCCGCTTGCGTACCTGGCGCTGGCAATACTCTCTTTAAAAAGCATAAATAGTTGGGCTCTGATAAAGTTTCTCATAGTCCCCTCTATCGTCAAAGCTCCTTTCTCACTTTGAAGACTTCAGTATCATAATCCTTCATCATTCAGAATAATCAGAATATCGATAAACCTAGGCTTGCTAGGGTAGGTGCACTAAGCTTGTTGCCAACTCCTCTATTAGTCAAACTTCTAGCTACTAGCTTTGTATTGTTTATTGGCACAACTCCGAAAGCTTACAAGTATGGACGTTTCACTATCCCCACTTGCGGAATCGCTCTTGTCACCATATGGGCTTGGAAGCCCAGTACTTTACATGAATTCGAAGATAGGGACACTATTAGGAGCTGACGATGAGTCGTACGGATACTGGAGCACTGAAGCACAGAGTGAGAGTGCCATAGCAAACCTCTCCATCTCTGATCATTTATGGAGTGCCGGTATGGTCGAAGAGTCTGCTAGATCATTTATGCAAGCAGTTACGCCATATCACACTGATGACGACATTAGCACAATTACTGATTATCTAGGAAAATTGGGTCTGGCAAGTAAACGAAATCTAAATTCAGAATATGCTGACGCTCAGTGTGCGGCTTTCGGAATATGTGAAAAGTCCAAATGATGCAAACGAAAAACGAATAGCTATTCCTTGGGTACTTTCAAAGGCTAATCAAGCTATTAGACGTTCGTTACAAGACCTTGCACTAGCTCTAACAACTAAAAAATTGGGTGATACGTTGCGAGGTGACAAGCCTAGAGCTTATAGTGTCGATGGAGGCTTTCTCTCTTGGAGCCACGCAGTACCACCATGGAGACCTGAATATGCTGCCATGGTAGTCAATAACGGCTTGAGTTATACTAATGCTGCAAAGCTAAGTGCAAAAGCATCGGTTAATGCTATAGGAACGTTTGACCCACAAGCGTGGTGCCTTAGCAATAGGGCTACCCACTGCTGAATATTACTTGATTAAGGTCTCTGGACCCGAAAGCCGGGATTGTTAACATAACGGCAGAAGTATCTTGTCGAGGAATAAATCTCAAGCAAGATTTGTTTCGGGAATTCTCGCCTTTGACTATTATATCAGGTGTGAACTCACTCACATATATTATTTGGCGCGTTTGATTTCGTCGCGCTACCCTTTGTTTTCATTTCTCATTCTTCTCCTGTACATTCACATACATGTACCCTTTGACTCCAATGTTCCCCTTTTATGATAAATTGATCTTTTTCTCCCTTTCCATCACCTTCCTCGAAGCCAGGTTTACTAAATTAAACTTGTAATCAGTAGCTTAAACTGCGCTATCAAGCCCTCAATCTGACCCGTCTCCCGCCTAATTAATTCCATTCTTTTATGCTGTATGCAAGCGATTTATTTCACCTCGTATTTTTCGTCTGCTTTCGTTCCCTTCTATGTTGTATAAAAAGAATGTGGGTTTCTTCCAGTGGATTTATCCTTTTCAACACATCCTACATCTATATATAGGCATTACTTGGCCCAATCATTATAAGAAGCGCATGATCAGCCGCTTGTGCAATATTCTGTGTCATTGGCTGTCACCACCAGCACCACCACCATTGACTACATTCTTGAGCGTCATTGACATTGTTGCCTTGGTGTACACTCTGGACGACTTAATGACAATTCTTAAAATACATATAAAGTGTCGTGTTTCAGGAGAACAGATCTTTATTTAATTCCGATTCGGATTTGGGTGTATCTCAACTCGTGAAAAAAGTTCCGAAATTTCTAAGTGAATTGAATCGGAACTTTCTTCACCTGTTGATACCGTAGAACCCCTCAAATTTAATAAAGTTGGGGGGTTACTAAATTTGACGCATTTTAAATTTGAGGGGCTCTAGGACGCGACGCGGGCTGAAGAAAATGAGCAGAACATATGGGGTTACTCCGCGGGTATCTGTGGATGCAAGGTGTTTGTTTACATGCTGATGCTCAAGCGTACTCTCAGGTCCCTTTCTTTACAGTCCTACTTCTACTGTATTTGATCTGGAGGGCTTCTGACACAATCTCGAGATAAATGTTCACCTTGTCTTACTGTCTTTGTTACTTTTGATCTTGCCAACTTTACCTATGAGTGCTCTACAGAAAGCAATTGATTAAGAAACATTTGTAATACTCATCTAGAGAGAAAAAGGAGTAACAAAAAAAAACAAAAGGTTCACACAGCTTTTAGCTCACGCTTTCAAAGTAGGAAAAGTAGGAACTTGACTTGACAACCCAAAATGTGAAGCTTCGCGTGGCACACGTCGCGGCAATGCACCTTTATATGTTCAAATCTTCCGTCAAGGCGGGATAAACCTTTCTTAAAAATCATATGGAGCAGGTACGGACTATCAATCGGTCAATCGATAATTACCTTCTTGTAGACACACTACAAATATTGAAAGTGACAACGAATAAATAAAAGTACAAAATGAGATATGCAGGCTCAAAAGTCGCGTCCTGCATATAAAATCTTTATTTGTTTGTCCGAGTCGCGTCAAATGAACAAATTTCTACACATTCCAACACGGGTTCATACATGCTGCCCCCTTTTTTTTTATTAGGATTGTCTTGGCGTATCGCCTAAACAATGTTATCTGGTAGATTATCAATGCATGATATCGTATAGAATTCCGACCTTTGTCCCCATGAAGCCCGACAGTCTTCTCGATTTGCGTTACAAAAAAAATTTCTGCTCTGAAATATACAAATTATTCGGCAAGTATGAGCTTTACTGCTGGAAGTCTATTTCCCAAATGCTATAAAGGCATTGTGCGTCTAATTGCAAGAATTGACAACATCATACACCATGGGAACCGAAAATGCTGTAGACTATGCACCACTACTTCAAGAAGACGATGATGCTGATACTACTCTTCCTTGCGAAGAAAAGCATCAAATAATCATCAAGGACGACTCTAAGGAAGACGAAATCAGTTGCACAAAAACTACTCTCGATCTCCAATTCGAGCACCAATCTGCAAATAGTAACCGAATCCAACTTCTACTTACTTTTCTATCTGGCAAGATATGGATTTTTGTCGTTTTATTTGCAGCTCTCGTCATGGTATCTGCGTCGATTATCTTGGTCAGGCAAGACTTACTCTCTCCAGCTGAAACGAACAACAATCCTACTAGAATCATACTGCGAGAAAGTGCTGGATATCACGATGAGGTTACTGCGAGTGTCATAGAGTCACTACATACGTACAGCAATATACAAAGTCATATCTTTCTCAAATCAAAACGCTTTGACATTGATCAAATTTATGAAAGATTCAAATGGAAAAAGTTGCCTAAATACCATCATCATGACAATTTCACTATTGAAACTGTGGCAGATATACAACCTCAGGTCATCATTTCCGTAACTTGTGGTCGAGATTTGATTTATTTTACATCAACATATGATCAGATATTAGAAAGGGAAAAAACAATCTTGCTTTGTATCGTTCATGACTCTGACATGTTTTACCTTCGAACTGAACGAGAACACAAGGCCATCTTGCCATGGATACAGCAAGGCAGGGTTCGATTCATTGCGTTGAGTAATCATGTAGCAACTGTCCTCGATGAACGCCTGGGAGCGGTAATGTTGAGCGGCTTAAGCTCTTCGTCGTCATGGAAAACGTATACGTATCCGCCTGTCTTTGATCTGGAAAAGAGCATCTTCAATAATCAAGATCAATCTCAAATCTCAAAACCATACTTTGTACTGCAGGGCAATATTGAAAATTGGAGAAGAAATTATGCTCAAGCCATTCAAACGTTTGGTGAACAAGTCCATAATCTTAATGTTGACAAACAAAGTCGGCCACAACTCCTTATTGTAGGCCAAGGCAAATCAATTGAAGTTCCAGAGGCATTTCATGATGATATACAATTCCGCACGAACCTTCTTTATCCAGAATATTATAGTACACTTCACAAAGGTATGGCACTATTCCCAGCTTTTGCAGAAGACAAATACTATTTCAAAAAGGCGTCTTCCACGGTAGCAGCATCTTTAATATCAAGCTCACCATTGATTGCATCTTCTTTACTGCTGAAAAAGTACTCGTATCTTGACAAAAGCTGCGTTTTCAAACGGAAAGACTTTGAAACAGAAGCAGAAGCAGCAATTAGACTTTACAGTCTTTCTTCCTTTCAACGAAGCAGGATCTCCGCTTGTCTATGGAAAGCCAAACGGTCCATTATTGAGTCAAATAGAATCTTATTGAATCGACTTATAGTAGCACAATGATATCACCATGTGTCTACTTTGTAGTAAATTAAATCGTCATTATTACATATCAATATTGTTCAGATATATCTACTTGTATGTTGCCCTTCCTTTTTGGCTTTCATTTGTTAGCACTAGACATCACAAGCCCTTGTATCCGATTGAGCATATCGGCTCAAGCATAAATTTCCACTGACACCGATTTGATGCCTCCGTATCAAGGTCCAAATTTGATAAGTTGACATCACGCATACCATTTACTAAGACTTACAACATGTAAGTACAAATCCAAATTGACCCAAGCTGCTAATTGCATCCGCAATAACAATTATCTTCTTCATAGGTATTTTTTGATATTTGATTCTATGCGAATCTTTGGGCAAATTTCTAAGGACTATAACCAATAATTTTCCCAGCATGCTGACTGAAGTATTGCCCGGCAATGCTTAGGGCTTCATCCATATTATGTGCTATTCGGACGCAAGAGCACGAATTGGTCCAAGTATTGTAAAATGCAAAATTCTTTCCTAGTTTTGAATCAAGTAAGACATGAGGTATCCCAATCAAAACGGATAGGATGTGCACATGTAAACGATCAGTAATGATATACTTGCCTGATGCCAAAAGTTCGAAACCTGTAATAGCTTTCTTCCAAGCTATCTGATCACGTCCTTGTTCCCCTTCTAGACCAGGCGTGTCTAAAAAGGTCCAATCCAATCTGTTATATGAGACATTGATAAACTGTTGAGATTTCATGTTCACATCCTCTTCAGAGGCTGTCAAGTTCATTCTACCGGTACCTTTGTCGATACTATGATTAGTAGTACTAGCTATCGTCTCTTGATCGTCTCGTAGAATGAAGAGGACGTCTTTCGTTATTTGCACTCGCTTGCGAAAGTCTGGTCTATTGCCCCACATGAAAGCAATATCTGGAGTTAAAAGATTGTGAACACTATTCATCACACTACTATTATCTTTATGGCCAAATGAAGCATTCAACCAATCAAAGCTTGGTTGATCTCGAGCAGATATGACCACATCGTGATTTTCATTAAAACCTTCAATTGTTTCTTTGATGTGTTCAGAGTTCCTCACATATATTGATTGTGGAAGACTACGCACGGGTATGTTTGGGAATGCTTTTGCAACGCTGATCTTGGACGGAAGATCATCCCAATAGAAATCATTGAAATTACCACCTCCTGCCATCACTATAGCACTTTTTCCATAATGAGCTTGTAGAGTGGCATTGAACTTTGTCATGTCGCACTTTGACATGTATCGACAGATTTCCATCCTTTCAATACCTAGATATGCAAATAAGATGTTTTGTGCAGTCCAAATAGCAGCATCACCTTTATTATCTGAGTTTGCTATAAAAAAATGACAAATCAATAAAAGAAATGCTTTCAGTTGATGCACTTTATAGAAAAACAATGAAACTTACCCAAATAGCCCCAGATATTTACGTAGCGTATCCCTTCAAAAGCTGGCGTCCATACGTCAAGTAGGATTTGTCGAAGTTCAGTCACAAGTCCTGGGCAAGATTCTCCTTGAGGAGAAGTTGAAGTGAGAGATATATTAGTCTCCACTTGCAAAGCATTACTCTTGTTGTGGCTATAATGAATTCTATCGCCTGAAAGTAAGGTGCTTTTCCTGTTCCACCGGCTGGAATCAAAAAATGTGATGCTGAACATCAAGAAAGCAGAGAACAAAAGAGTCAAATTAAGAACCGTGAAAAGTATGCTGGTTTTGCTCAATCGATTATGAAGAAAGCTTTGCTCCATTTGTTTATTTTCTTTTTTCTCCTCTGTATCTTCCAATTGGTGGTACTTGGTCCTGTACAGTGACACCATCGCTTCTGTTCAGTATTTCGTATGGGTTTCGTGTTAGCGTATGTATATAAAGTGGACGAGAAGGTCGACATCATTTCCGAGTAGAGATATAAAAGAATGGTCCGAAAGGGTGACATAAGCTAAGATTGAAAAGCGGGACGAGAGTAAATGAAGCCCTACAACTTTGCGCGTAGCTTGACGCGTCAATAAAGATGTGGACATTCCAGTAGCTATTTATAGAAGTGCCTTAATTGCTTGCATTAGGCTGGAATGCAGGTACGTTCCAAAGCCACAATATCCTTTTTTCTTCTTACTTTAGACCAGTGTATGCACAGTGAATGTTTTGAGGTTGAATGTCAATAGTCACGAAACACTCCAAAGCCACAATATCCTTTGACCTTCTTACTTTAGACCAGTGTATGCACAGCGAATGTTTTGAGGTTGAACGTCAATAGTCACGAAACACTATAATTTCCCGTCTGCAAGGAAGATCAGGAGATTAGTAGTGGACTCAGGAAGATCTATATAGATTATACTCTGCGTGTATCGCCTTGATGGCATAGAATATGTCATGTGTCACACTTTACCTCATTGTGTTGACTGTTTCCCGTCACATTCAACTTTTATTGATATATTACAAGGCACACAGCATTTTGTGACGGAAGGGAACATGTACATTGAATAGCTAGCTATAAATTGATCTAGAATTGAATCGCCATCTTGTATCAGTCACATTAGCATCTTTGGATTTGCTTCTGCTATTTTATCGTCATTAATATGTTGTAAGAGAGGATCTTTCAGGATTTGGTCTCCTTCTTCCAAGGAAAACATTTGAGCTTGGGCGCGTTGTCTCTCTATCTCTTTCACATAACAGTAAGCAGCAGTTCCACTTATAATAAGCAACATACTAATTATGCGACCTACAGTAAGTAGTTCGTGAAAAATGGCGGCTGATAAGAGTGACTGTACCACTCCGCGCGCTGCTGCTACGATTGTATGAGTTATGGGAGAGGTGATTGAAATTTGTCCAAACATCGAGACTACAAATAGTGTACTAGCGATACCCATAGTCGATCCACTAATAATAAAACTTGAAAGTTCTGACGTTGTTCTGATAACTGATTGCGCTTCACCAGTCAAAAGTGAAATGATTAGAAAGGTAACAAATTGTAAAGCACTACTCATGTATGCTAATTGTAGCAAATTTAGTTTACTATCAATAACATAGTGCTTTACAATGACTCCTTCAATTGCAGTAGTGAAAGATGACAATATTCCGAGGGTGAAACCAGTAGAATTGGTGGCAAGGCTACTATAGTCGGTGACGAATGCAAGCATAAATCCAAATATAATGATAAAGATACAACCTACCATTCTACTTGAAATTTTTGGTCTAGGTCGTAATATCAATACAGATAGTAAGACTGTAAATGGTAATAAAAGGCCTCGAGCTGTCTGATAAAAGGTGGCATCCACTGCTTGTAAACAATACGTCTTTGTCAATATTCCGACTAGCCTTGCCAAGCTAAGTGCTAAAATACTATTCCATACCTACTAATTGAAAACATCAAACGGAAAGATTGCATTAGAATTCTTGGAGGAAGTAATTCAGTGTGACAAGCCTACATACCTCTCGTTTCTCCAATACTACAACTTGTCCATAGAATGACCCAATCCCTCCTATCAGTATAGTCTGAAAAAGAGTCTGAAAGGCCAATAAAGAAATTAGACTGTGATTTTGATTTAATGAAGCCTTGCTTGCTATAGTGACACCAATTGCAGACACGGAATGAAAAATAATGATGGAATAAATCTTTGCGTAGGAGGGCAAAGATTTTACTGATGCCATCTTGTTGTAGGTGTGCTTATGATGGTCAAGGTTATCTCGTACAAGACTGAGGAATATGCTTTCCTTTGCTTCTTGAAGGTGGCATTGTTCAAGATTTCTAAATGAATAATCACATTCCTCAATTTTAGTTGTACGCACGTCAATATAAAAAAACAAAAATGTGGTTTCCGAGACCCGCGTTACCCTTGAAGTAATCCCTTTTGGTGACAGGATGAACAAAGAAAACTTAAATTTAGTCCGACAGAATTTAAAGATCCTTGGAAACTCGATTCGATCTTCAGTAGACAGTGCTACTCAGACTTTCTCTGACAGTACTACTCGGTAAATGATGATCTGCTGTGGCGAGTATTATGTATGATTAATTGAAGGCCCCACGTCACTATAAATAGCTGCACTTTCGTAAAACTCATGTTTTGTCATTGATACACTTGGAGATATAGATCTTTTTCTGAATGCTAGATCCATCACACTAAAGGACTTTAATGAAGTATTGTGTTTCTAGCTGTGCCTGTCTGGGATAGCACCGCCGTTTCTTCTAGTCATCGTAATACACGTCCTTTCGACCTTCATCACTTGTCTTTTTGACCCTTTCTTTTTACACGCATTGTCATCTTGTCCATTAAGCCTTTACATGTGAGGCAGATATCCGCAAGTAAAGAAGTCGCAATTAATATGCTCTAATGCAGATATGAGTTCTCTATATCATCTCTTTTGCATCTACAGCTTTCTTTTGACAGCCATTGCTGCCATTTGACGAAGCTCCTTGCGGAGAATCTATAAATAAAAAGAATATGTAATCAAACCCTTTTAATGCCACATACACATCCTCTCACCTTTCCGCTTGGACTATTGAAAGTGGAGAAAGAGTCTTAATATATTGTTGAAAGAGAAGGAGGTACCTACCTACTCACTTTTTGGGAATCTGCTCAACGACAAATACTCCTCCTCTGAGTTGCTTGGCATTGCTGACTTTTGCTTTGACAAAGTGAATCACGTCTGCGCTTCTTTCATCAGCATTCTTACGTTTCCCTTGTTCGGATAAAGCAATGTATGCTCGTGGTAAATCTCCCACATCTAACTTGGATTAGCTAGGGCAGGGACGAGTCCAGCACGAATTGCTGATAACATGATGATAAGAAAGGCAGGAGATGTTGGCATGGCGAGTAGGCTACTTACGAAAGATTACTAGGTCATACTTTTATCCTAATTTTCATTTCTAACTTACACTACATCTCCTTTGCGCAAATTATACCGTGTTAATATTCTTGCTCCAACCTTGGTAGACTGAGTCTGAATTTGCTTGTATCTGAAGAGAAATAATTCAAGATTTGTGACTGTCTTTTCTAAATACTAACATAAATCGAATACTCACCTACATCTCTCTCCAGTCTCCATATCAACCAAAGCAAAGCGTCATCGTCTTTGTCTTCTGCTATTGAATTGACTTGATCTGCTTTTAAGCCACAGTTGTAGTCCTAGACTGTACCGGCAGAGTAAGGAGGTGCTTTGCCATAAGGTGATTGGTAGATACCTTTTGAATCTCGAGGCATCTTTTTTTCAAGAAACTTTGCAGTTTCTTTTGTGTCGAGAACTTTGAATCTAATGGAATGACTCAACAACTCTTCAGAGTCTGCCATTCAATCAGATATATATATCATAGTCAAAGATGAAATTAAAGGATACGCTCAATTGAGGAAACCTTGAGAAAGTGTATTAGGACGTTACCCCACGTTAGGTATTTTCCCCGCTTAAATCCGAAAACGCGCTAATGGTCGTGTGATTAAGAAAAAAGCTCATATCTAATCGATCAGTGACAACAAATTTGAAGTTTGATTGAGGAAACGCTTAGAGTAGACTGCATCTCTTAAGTCTTTTATTGTCTTTTGTAAATAGATTTCGTCAAGGCAATGTCACCTATCTTCCAACAACTAAAGCCATTGAAAAGACTCCCAAGACAGAAGGTCTTTCTTGCTGATGGTGACAATCGTGTCTAGTAGTATATTTGTCAAAGAAATCATCTTGCTCTCTGTCAGTTAAAAAAAAATAGAAAGCCTTGCCAATTAGATCACCGAAGTGCTGAGACTAGTCGCTAGTCACGCTGAAACTCCATGTCTCCGCTTCGAGACATTATTTTTCTGAATATTACACCTTGCATACCTTACCCCACTATCTTTGCCAGAGGAGCAATTCTTAGCAAAATTATAATTATAAACCTTGACATTCCAAGTGGCGGATTAGTCCCGCCCGCTATTAAGATTTAAGGTGTTTATTTATTTTGCCCTTTGACGCATTACCAATTTTGTTGACGCGTCTACATACAGAGTCCTTACTTTCTACGCATAGAAGGCAATTTTCTAAAAGTTGAAAATGAATATTAAAGTTTGTAAAAAGTAAGCCGAAATCTCAAGATCCTCAGACTGACTATTTTAACTTAAAGAGGGAGGGGCGTAAATGACTTTTCCCATCTTCCCATTCCAAGTTAACCTCGTATTCACTTTTCCTGGACATCACATATCGCTATGGACAAGTCGTCAGGAACGAATCATAATGTTCTTGAGAAAAATGTAGCACCTCAACAGGTTTTGCACGATGTAAAACTTGAGATGCCATCAGAACAAGTCTCAAAATATTCATCATGGAAGCCGATGGATCATCATGGCTTTAATCCTTCCATAGAAGGTCTGAGAGCAATACCAGTAACTTTGACTGTGCTTGCTCACATTGCTAGTAAATCAGAAGGTTTCAAAATTTTAAGTGGTATGATGGGTGTGAATATCTTTTTTGTACTGTCCGGTTTTCTCATCACCGGAGTATTGCTCAGAGTTCAGGTAAGAAACTTTTCAATTGCAATGAGTACTTTTCCATTTTATCAATTAATAAAGCTTTTTACTTATCCTGCTAGGGAGATGGCTCTTCTTACCGACATCTACCAAGATTCTACATGGATAGGACTGTTCGACTACTACCAGCCCTGCTATTCATGCTAATTACTATATCAATGTTGCGTACCTTCTCAGGATTGAGCTTCTCCTATACTCTGCGATACTTTCTCCTTGCAATTTTTTACGTATACAACTTTCAAACTTTCTGGATTTCAGGATTAGAAGGTTGGGGTCCTTGGGGTAATGTGTGGTCATTAGCAGCAGAAGAACAATTTTACGTTTTATGGTCACTTTTCTTGCCATTTATTTGTCGACTTGATACACGAAAAAGAACCCAACTCCTTTCAGTATTGATAGTGGCATCATGTGCTTTCCGTGTGGCCGTAGGAATATCACCTTCAACATTTGGTGTCGCCTTTTGGATGCCGCATCCCCTGGGAAATTTCTTCAAGATGATCTGTGGAGCAGCACTTCGACTCGTACCAATTCCACCTTCACTAATTACTCGAAGGACTGCTTACATTGGTCTAAGTGGTCTAGCCACTACTCTTGCTTTCGTTTCTTTGACCACCCCTCTCGACTACACGTTTCTTATCAAGGGATGGAAAGATGTTCCAGGTACTTTAAGCTGGAGCGAACCATTATCTATCTTCTTCTCAGTTCTAACAATCGCAGGTTTGCACGATGAAAGGGCTAGTGTTGGCTTCCTAGAATCTCGAAGCTTTAGATTCGTGGGCAAAGTATCGTATGCTTGGTATCTATGGCAGATTCCATTACTCAAGTATCTTGGTTGGACTCGAGATTTCAAAGGTTTTCTTATTTCTGCCTTGGCTTTCATGATTGCTGTAATTTCAACATTCTATATCGAGCAGCCCATAAGACAATGGTATGCCAATAAAAGATCAAGATCTTCAAATTTCAATGAAAAGCTTCAAGAATTGCCAACTGTAAGTTCGCCAAGAGCTATAATTTACATAGGAAGCTAATTGACCATCATTTACAGAGTAGATCGAATCCTACAAACAATTTGTAGCTTGCAACGAGTAATAATGGATATCAAGCTTGATCCCGCAAGCATACAACTCAAGATGTTTAAATTCAAGAAAGTTTCCTCCTGATTGTACTTGCTCAGAGAGTTGTGATTTGCACCTTACAGTGTCCAGCAGAATATTGTGGGAAATGGTATTCCGAATCGCAGTAATGAATGGATCTACAAGTAAAAGACTACAACAGACCTATGTGATACTTTAATTAAATGTAGATACTCATGATAAAGACAGGATAATTTACAATCATATTTGACTTTCGCGGCTCATAGATATCTAAATCCCTCGCATTGACCCGTCTAATTACTTTCATTCATTATCTCTCCCATAATTGCGTGCTTTGATATGATCGTAATCATTGCCAACAATCTCACAAAGGTACAAGTAAAAGTATTTTATTATCGTTTACGGTATGTCGCCTTGTAGGTCGACTATTGACTACATGTACACCCAGGCAATCTGAAAGACAAATCGTAAGAAAGGAGTAGCCTAGCCTTTGCACATTTGATTCCATCCTTGAAATTGGCCGATTCGGTCCGTGGAAAATTTGGTGAAAGTTTAGAACGTGCAGTAGATCCCGACAAACATTGAGCATGCATGGAAAATTTGACATACGATATAGCTTAATGGACGCTTCGACAGTTAGAATGCATAGAAAATGCCAAAAGCGCGTGCCGAGGAGATTCTATGTTCCTGAAAGTCTGTACGGTACAAGTATAATCAAATATTTGTAATAATCCGCTTGAATAAAGTTAAAATTCCTCCTGCAGGAAAAAAAGGTACGCGCGCACAAATGTTTACCACCTTTCGAGAGGAAGCAAACGATATCAATGTATTAGAAAATGAAATCTGCAATTCCCAAAAAAAAAAAAAAGAAAGATAAACTTCTAGAGATTTGTATATGGAATGAACGGAAGCAGGATTCTATATCTTGAATGTTCAAGGAACCATTTAAGTCCACATCGCTAGCAAAACAGGTAACTTCCATACTTTTCTGTACCCATCACCTTGTTCAATTTTGTTCTAGACAGCAAAGACAACAGCAAGATTGATAGATGTCTTCGTCATTATGGTACTTGAATTCCGCACTACTGGTCATACTGACCGTGCAGCGTAGTGGTGCTAGTATTTTACTACATGAAGCAGGACAACACTATTCGACAGCTCTTGCCGTGTTGTTGGGTGAAATGCTCAAGCAAGCAATATGTATTGCAGTGACTCTATTCCAATTACGAGATACTTTTTCTAACCCTGGAGATTCTCTTGGATGCAAGTTATCACGCCAAGAGGAGACCCCTCCTTTTTCGGCAAGATGTCAAAATTTGGCATTCGCTTTCAAGGAAAAGGCTTTCAGTAAAGACTTCAAAAAAATAATTGTTCCAGGAGTCCTCTACGTGATTCAAAATAATCTGTTTCTGTATTCATCAGGTCGTTTAGAGCCTAGCACGTTTCAAGTAAGTACAGGAGTAGGAATATTAGATGATTTCCTGGCTAATGGCATCTCTCTAGTCTTTGTGGCAGTTGCGTCTGATCCCCATTGCATACTTTAGTCATATTCTCTTACAAAAGAAACTAGGAAAGAGGCATTGGATAGCACTGCTAGTAATACTTGGAGGTGTAATCCTGACTCAACAAGACCAAACACAACACAAATCATCCGTCGAATCACTCAATCTTGAAAAAGTCAAGCTCACAGCCATTAGTGCTCTTTTATTGGCTGCCTTACTAGCCAGTTTCGCTGGAGTCCTTTTGGAGAAGGTTTTCAAGGAGAAAGAAACTAATCTCTGGATTGCAAATTTTCAATTAAGTACATTTAGTATCATGCCTGCTGCTTGTCTCGTCGTCATGGAATGCCTACAAAGCGATAATTTCTTTGATCCTTTGTCAGTCTTTATGACTTCCTTTCGTCCTTGGACTGCTGTTCTAACCCATGGAGCTGCTGGGATCTTGGTAGCCCTTACTACAAAGTATGCAGGTTGTATTGCCGGTAGCGTCTCTGGCATAGCTTCCATCGCTCTGACGCATTTAGTCGAGCTAATTTGGCGTCAGACATTCGATTTGGAAAAGGAAAGTGTTTTCTTCTGTGGATTTTGCCTGATTGCTCTGGGTGTGGCAAGCTATACACTTGCAAGTTCACAAAAGAAGACTACAACAATACGTACAAAAGAGGACCCTAAATCCATTCAAGAACTATCGACTATGGAAAGTGGCATGGATTCGACCGATGACATTTCATTCGGAAGTGATGGTTCCTATCATGATGTCTCAACAACAGCACAGAGAGAATTCCGTCTGAACTTGCCACATGGGGATCAATTTTCTGAGAAAAGCCATCACTTAATTTCCCCTTTAATAGAAAAATCACAACATCAAGTAGAGGATGCTTATGAACCAAATCAACTTATACCCGTTTCTCCCATTCAATCTCAATCTTTCAACTTTAAGAAATAAACCTCGTCAAACGTTATAAGATTTCAACATTTCCGATCACTCCTTTTTGCTAAAGAGAGGCGTCTCAGACAACCTGTACTTGTAAACATACTTTTCCTTCTTCCTCTTACCAGATTTTAGAATCCAAATCGTTCATAGAATTTTCAAAGTTAAGTTGAGCAGCTGAGGAAATCAGGATTTGTATTAGAAGGCAGACATAAGCTTGTGCTTCGATTACTGTGATTAGTAACAATCGGAACAAATAAAAGAGCTATCTGATTAAACCGCATGTACGCAGGTACAGAGCGCGTCCGCCCCTTACTCTTTCGAATAAACCGCTAAAACTGGCAGCTTAAACTTCATTTCTGCATTTCATTACTATACCGCTCCAATGTCTATTGTGACAATAGATCAATTCCAGAATATATAAGTATTTTGTCTCTTATTAAGACGCGCGCTGCTCACCCCTTGCATGATTGTCGGATTAATTTCTTTACTACCCTGTTTAACTTTCTCAGACTCTGTAAAAGTGAATGTCTACGAGGTGAAACTTCTTTTCCTCCTCGACCGCGATCATCATCTTAGCTTTGCCGGTCGTGCTGTAATGCCTACTGCTGCCAGAAGTACACAGTGGGCAAACAACAAAAAGTCTGTGTGGCCCACAAAGGGAAAATATATTCCGCTTTTTCATCATGTGAAGGATCACAGCTTTGATATCGAAGAAAAGTATGATATGATTCAGAAGCAATCGCGGTGGGAGCCCTTTCCTAGATCACTGTACAAGGCAAGTTAAAGAGCGTCTCTATAGAAGTTGGACGTACTGACCTGCTACACTCCATTGTTACAGCTCCGGATACGCAAGTTGGCTGTACTAGCCGTATTTGCCTTGCTCTTGTACTCTTTCTTTCAAATGGCAGATCATATACCTGAAACCAAGATAGATCCAAGCCAGCAATATAGTCCATTTAGTGGTCCATTTTCGGCCATACCTTATATGAGTGCAATTCCAAAAGACCAAAGGAGAATCACAATAATAGGCATGTGGAATGGAAACACATTCCCACCATACCTTCGACACTTTTTTTACTCAATTCAACTCAATTCAGATTCAATTGATCTAGTCTTTATCAACAGAATCTATCAACCTGAAGGTGATTGTGTTAATTTTGAAGAGGAAGGCGTAGATATAAAATGGGGAGGTAATGTCAAAGTTGTCTGCATGGGCCTTGAAGAATGGCAAAACCGATATACTAATTTCGTATGCTCCAAAGAATATGGATGGGACTGCGACCAAAACGAAAGAAATTTAGTATATAAAGAATTTGGACAAAGACAAGATATTGACAATTATAATTGGAAATTTTTCCGAGGTTGGGTATTTAGGGATCTATTACCAGATAATCAATATTGGGGTTGGTTGGATCACGACCTATTCGTAGGTAGATTTACCCACTTTCCATTTAATATATTATCAGCTTTATCTTTGGTAACTATGCACAAATGCTCTGTCGATAAAATTTATGTTGCTGGACAATTGTCAGCTTTCAATTTCAGAGATGATGCTATTGCAAAGTCTTGGAAGAAGATACCTCAATTAAGAGAGGTACAAGGTTTTTTAAATCAAACCATGCCAGAAGCAACAGAGGAAACACTTTGGTCTTGGGGTTATTTAAATACAGAAAAGGATCTACCAGGTTCCGATGTCAATTTTGCCATTTTACCTGATCTGCAAGGGGATGATTGGTACGAAGACAATAATTCAAAATTCGTCATTTCTGGTAGGGATGTTTTACAAGTGGACCGCTCTTTGAGTCGGGATCAAATTGAGGCTCTGCTACAAATGGAGCGCAGGTCTATTGTTGACGAACTGGGAGGTGTTGGTTGGAGTGCCGGCTATGATCAGTCCGATCTGCTACTGCTAAATCCAAATTCTTCTACTCAAGACAATGACACCACAGACTTAAGCAAGCTACACTTTGATGGTGTGTTGGAAAGTCGAAACTTGGAGTTTGGAGAGGAGGGCTGTCCAGAGACGTGGTGGATATCCCCAGAATATCGATTGTGTATTCCAAACGACAATCTTACTAAAGGAAACCCCAGCATCTACAGAGCTTCAATAGTCCATTTCAGAGAACAGGCAAACGGCTATGTATTTCGACGATTAGAAAGGGACAAGAGAAGTCGTATATATGAGAGAAAGTTGGTGAAACATAATCAACTTGCAAAGGAAATGCCATGGTTTCAATTTCCACCTTTTGATATAACAGAAAATCACGTTTTTGTCTTTGATAATCAAACAGCCGAAGTTTTTGAAATGGGACCAAGAAAGGGCAAGACTCTATTCTATCGGGATGAAGATCGAACAATGGTAATTGGATAATTCTTCTCACACATGTACTATCATTGCATTTCATAATATACCATATTATCCGCTACATGCATACAATATACACTTAGCCTTGTTTACATCTTTGATCCTATAACTTACTCGGCCTATCTTTTCTAGTTCGCCGATAGAATGGTATTTTTCACAGGATCAGAATTTCAAATCTTTGAAAGTCTTGAAAGTCTTGGTATCTGAAAGCATTGTGTAATTGAATTTTAAATTTTAATCTCTTGAGAAGTCTCCGCCTTGTAAAAAGATGACTGCAAGGAACCTCAAAGAGCAAACATGAAAAGGTAAATATTTTGTACATTCTTGACCGCTCCCGGGGCTCGAAACTTTATGTAAAGACCTCCGCCGTAAGTTTGTTTGTGTGAACAAATGAAATGCATCAGGCACGCAGATTACCTTTTTCTTTCTGTTTATATCAATTTTCTGTCAAATTCTAAATTTATCTACGCCTTCCGCATAGTGGACCTTGCTTCGGGGAGAGAACGCGCCACATTCTTTATATTCGGTATTTTTCTTTTTAAATTTATTAATCGAGACTCTTTAGCAAAATAGAAACTTATTACCTTCGGAGTTTTGTAAGTGGTCATATTGTTATCTTCGATTTAATTAAACAATTATTGGCGGATAGTACTTGAAGATGTCTTCTTAAATTTGCTTCTACCCTTTCTTGTGATTCTCGAAAACAGAAAACGGCATTCAGGTTCAAGAATTACTGTATATAAAGACGGGGATATGTCTTTCCCATGTTTTTTACGGAAAAAATACTCGAATCACAACGCAAACCAACTCGACCTTTGAGAACCTCTAGAGAAAAGCAGTAGACTACATCTCCTCGATGAGAACAAGGATGCCAACTTCAAAGGACACGAGGGGTCAATATTATAGATCAGGATCAGGTAGTTCAGATGATTACGAAGTAGAGCTTGACATTGCAATCGAGAAACCGAGGTGGGCAGTCAATCGCCCTGCTTTTCATGAAGTGAGTATGCATGCGTTGGAGTTTCTTTCGTCCTCAAAATTGATAATCTCTTGTATAGGTAAAACTTGTTCGGAGCCGACGACGGTTGCCGTACATTATTGTTATTTCAATTTTTCTCCTCTTTGCCTTGTCAATTGGATTCAGAAATCGTCAAGAAGTAAAAAAGACTATAGAGTCGCAAATCAGTAAAATCCCTAATGTCTTTCATCATGGAAACGCTCTCAATACATCGTCTGTCAATGCATCCCTCCCAAATATACCGCAAGTTTTTAAAGAGCCTGAAAAATTAAAGAGCTCTCTCAGTGGTGCCTTTGCTAGAATTCCTGATCAAGATCAAGTCCCAGCAAGGCAAAAAAGAATGACACTAGTTGGAATGTGGAGTCACGACTATAATCCTGATTATTTGCGACACTTTTTCTACAGTGTTCAATTGAATGCCGATCGATTAGATCTCGTGTTCATTAATCGTAAATTCACACCAGAAGATAAATGCATAGATTTTAAGAACACGGACATTGACATTGAATGGGGTGGCAACATTAAGATTGTCTGCATGGACATGGAAGAATGGAGACATCGTTATGTTGACTTTATGTGCTCTGAAGAGTATGGATGGGATTGTACATCTCAGGAAAGAAAAGGAGTGTATGATCAATTTGTCAATCGATTGGATGAGCGAAATTTCCACTGGAGATTGTTCAGAGGATGGGTTTTCCGTGATCTTCTTCCTGATAATCCTCTCTGGGGTTGGATTGATCACGATGTTTTCTTGGGAAATTTCAACAACTTCCCATTTAATATGCTTTCTCAAATGTCCCTGGTGACTGTTCACAAATTGTCAGCAGACGAAGCATTTTTAGCTGGTCAATTGACTGGCTTCAACTTTGAAGATCCTGATCTCGCTTCTGCTTGGAAGATGATGCCGCAATTGGCTACTGCACAATCCTTCATCGATGGAAATATGCCAGAAGAGACTGAAGAAAGGCTTTGGAGTTATAGCTACCTCAATCCAAGTGATAATTTACCTGGTTCCAAATTATCTTACGCTATTCTTCCTGAAGTTCAAGGTGATGACCTATATGACAATGAGCATCAAACATATGTAATTTCAGGAAGAGATGTTCTACTTACAGATGGTAACATTAATCGAGCAGGTATTGAAGCGCTTATACTAATGGAGAGAAGCACTCCTATCGATCCACTGGGAGATGGAGGATGGACCACAGGATATGATGGTTCCGATATTCTTTTAAATGCCCCAGATGCTACCTTTGCCCCTGCACTAAATGCAGAATTACTCAACAGTACCACCTTTGACGGAATTTTAGAAAGTGTCAAGTACAAGACTGGAGAAGATTGTCCTCAAGGATTTTGGATTCCAAACGAGATGAGACTTTGCGTTCCTTCTCATCCTCTTTCAACTGCCATTCCAAAAGTAATGCGAGCATCCTTTATTCGTTTCAAAGACCAATTATCAGGTTACGTATTTCGTCGTTTGGAAAAAGACAGGCGACCCCGAGGGTACACAAGAAAGATTTTGAAACACAATCATCAATCCAAAACTTGGGATTGGTTGTCGTTACCCAATTTTGAGATTACCGAGGACCTCGTACTGCTCTACAATAATTACAAAGTGGAAGCTTTCAAGATGGGTCCGGAAAGGGAGACTACTCTATTTCATCGTGACCATAAAAAGTCACTCAAGATTGGTTGAATATCTTAGTGAATATACCATACCATTCTATTCCACTGATTTTCAAAGATTCTACCCTTTTCTCTTCAGTAAATTCACATTTTTCCTCAGCACATGCATGTACATACAGCCGATTTAGACAATCTTTACTTTGATACCAAATAGACACTCGCCTCTGAATACCAACTCACTCGTATCATCCTTACGTATCTTTGCCTACCATGAGAAAGTTTTACAACGAACGTCTTCTGAAGTAGAACAAATCTTTCGATTTACTACAGACAGCAAATGAAGGTCTTGGAGTGAACGCATACTCTCACCAGATTACATCTTGGAGACCAATTCGCATTAATGAAATGATATTTGGTAGAGTAAATTGAAAAAGACGGAATGTACAAATCATCACGCGGCAAGATTGGTAATTTTCCACAAAAAAAAACTTGGTACGTTCAAATACGTTCGTATAGATATATACTGCTCGGAAATTTAAAATTAATCCCGCAGTACTGGGATTGAGCTTATAGCAGAGTGATAGAATTTGATAATGAAGCATCTCTTGCCAACGGAAAGCCCAAGTGAGGTGTACTCGAATCATTGAGAATCCCATCAAGTAGGAAGCATCCTCACTTTAATTCGAAATAAGAATCAAGGGTTACCTGAGTAGACAAGGACGAATAGACGACCGAGACTGTAAGCCGTTGTAAACAAACGCAAAAAAAAAGATAAAGTAATAGTATGGGAGCCGAATACCGTGCTTCGCCTAGCACAGTTAGTCTAATTCTCCTTGACTTTTCAGAATTGTGCTTTGAGCTTGATATTGACCAGGATTCGAAAAGCGGAAAATCCTTACGACGGTGCCGCGGCAGTCTTGCTCTGTAAAGTACTCAAGAGCTTCATTTCTTTGCTTTTTCTCATCTTTGACGAGATACACTACAAACGTGATAGTCATAGAAGCACTGAGAATTAAAGAGGAGAATCTATCGAGCCGGGTCAGACAACTCTACAAAGCACAGTCCAAGTAGGCAGAGAAATTCTACATAATAATTCTTGAAGGCTTGCATTTTTAGATTCTTGTTCTTCTTTACGTCATACAAAATACCCCCCAGTTCTTACGGCAGGACGTCTTGGTGAGTTGATGTATTGATGAAAAGACTACCACACTATATTCTATGCTTACAACTTCCGTCGACTGTTTTGCATCAAACTCCATCTTGTTTTCAAATTGCATCTAATTTTAAGTCGTCACCACCGCCCTTTTCTCAACGATAATTATGAAGGGAATCCTTTCCTAGACAAAATCGTGCAACGTCTTCAAGCTCATAGCCGGAATCATGTTCTTTCAATACAGTACTATAACAGACAAGAATACAGAACACGAGGGGTTCTAAGCACTCATCATTAACTTCTAGATTGGCAGCCATCGTTGCTTCTTGTTGTAATTCAGCTTTTTACAGCATTTATACATAGCGAGATTGTAAAACACGCAGGGTGTAGTATATGGATTAATACTTTACGATTATGTCTATGCAGCATCATACCAGCATCATTTCCAGTCATGTACAAGTATTATCAATTTCCTCACTTATTCATCCTCTCGACCACTTTGGCGTTTGGGCTTATGCTAATGTAAATATCAATATACTCGGAGGAATTCTCGTGGCATTTACAATCAATTATGCTGACAGCATCCTAAAGTCTTTTGCTACCAGTATCTCTCTAATTCTCACATACGTGATCTCCATGCTTCTCATAGACCAAGACTTCCGTCCAGCCTCTGCAGTAGCTGTTGCAATTGTAGCTTTGAGTGTTTTTGGCTACAATCAGCCGCACCATTCCGGTCACCTCTCTTAGGCGAATCTTCCCTGTAATCGAAGAGAAAACAGTCCCCTGATTTCGGCAAAAATCGTTCTCTTTACCAACAAACCCGATTCTAGACACGTTCACAACGAAAAGTGATAGAGAAAGATTCTTACCGTTCATTAACATGTAACATACAATCTCCAGAAGTACTAGCAATACAGACCGCACTTGCAAGGGTCTAGACCATAGTAGACATGGAATCTTGCTCATCAATGAGATGCTAAATCTCTTTGACCGCAAAGAGAAAAAAATTTGCATTTTCCCGTTTGATTTTTGGCATTCACATGAAGATACGTGCATCATTGGATGATCAAGGAACAAACATGTTCGACATGATAAGCGAGGCATTGTTTTTTCCTACACGCCGAATTCAACTTAATCATACGACACAGCAATTTCTGACCTCACGTTTTGACTGGAAGGAATATTCTCAAATGCAAGTTCAAAGTATTTGAGCAATTATTGATATATGTAGTGGAATGTGTCAGGCTTCAAGGAACGCGCGTCTTTAAAATAAAAATAGTGGCGCAAACGGAGAAAGCCAGACAAAGATAATACAAAAGTAACGGAGAGTACCTGATCTAAACCTAAATTACCGACATGTCAACTTTAACTCAATTATAATTTTAAATATGCTTTAGAAACTAAAGCTTAGATAGCAATGTTTGTAACTATAAAGAACTCAAACAAACATATGCGCTGCCTTTGTAATAAAAGGGATTTTCTTGGGGAGGGCAAAAATGGCTTATCTTCATTCTTGTAAAGCAACAAATTTTAAAAATGAATTCAAACATAGTACCAACTCTCATGCTACTTAGATGGTAAAAGTAACATTCCGAATATACGGGAATGGAAATTTCGAATGTTGCACGGTAATGCGTCGGACCGAAATAGAGAGAGAGAACAAAACTAAACACCATACAGAGAATAGTCTGAGAATCGAAGCATGTCCAAAACAGAGCAAGTCATTCTTACTAAACTTGCTGCCTATATAATAGGTGATTTACCTGACTTTATTTTCCGTTTTTCTCATCAACCCAATCCTCTCTTCACTCTCTCTCTTTCTCTCTTCTCACATCTTCCCCCACTCTCGTTACTTCACACTCCTTTTCTTTAATTATTCAAAATGGCTCGTATCAATATCTTGGCTCTCGCCGCTCTCTTGGCTGCTCTCTTTGCCGTTGCCATGGCACACCCTGGCGCAATGATGAACGAAGCCACCTCTACCTACGAAAAGCGAGCTGCATGCTCTGCTGACTCTCAGTGCAAGAGTACAAGCTTCTGCAGCAAAAAGTCCAACAAGTGCCTCGTCAAATATGCCACTGGAAAGACCTGTAGCCGAGACGTGAGTACCAAAGAAAAAAAATTAACATGAAATAAGAATACAACCTAAAGCATTACATTCTATTCATTTGACAGGCTGTCTGCAAGACTGGTTACTGTGGTGTCAAGAGTGGCAAGTGTGCTGACAAGAAGGCTCTTTTCAAAAAGTGCTACAGCACTGATGAAGCATGCATTTCTGGATACTGTGGAAAGTACAGTGACTTGTGTGAGAAGCAAGTTGGAGCCGGAAAGAGCTGCCAAGCCAACGCTCAATGCAAGGGAACTCTTGACTGCATCAAGCACAAGTGTCAAAAGGCAACTGCCACATTGACCAGGCGAAGTCCCTTTGACGAAGATGACGAAGATGATGAAGAGTAAATTACTTGTCATTGAAAATATTGAAGAATTAGGACAAATGACCCTTTCATTTCCTCTCTCTATCACACCGCAATTTGCCTTCTTCTGTTCTCTCTTTTGATTAGGGAAAGAGAGGCAGGTCTGGACATTATATTTTATAAACTTACTATTCTCCTTTCTCCCCCTAAATACGTCTTTTCCGTCACATCGTCACATACTCTACAGTGTAGTGTCACCATCTCAATTACTTTTTCATACATTATTTTATTCAGGGCTTATTTCTATTTTTTTGTTCTTCGTCGAGTGAAAGAGGCTGAAGAAGGAAAAGTCCATATTCCATCAACTGATTCATCTGAAAAGGGGAGAGAGCCCATTGTTCTGATCTCGAATCGCAGCGTAATTTGTTCCCAAATCATCAAAATCGAGATTTAAGAATTTCTTAATCAATTTGTAAATGAAGATTACATTGTAAATTAAACTATTTTCTCATGCCTAAAACCCATGCTCGTAGTATCATATGTTCGCTCCTGTGAGGTACCTTTTTATATATTTTAAGCTCAGCTTCCGACTAAGCTAAGCCTTTGTCGAATCGCGCGCGCGCGTCGGAGGATTGCCCCCTTTTTTCGCCCTTCGTTTCCCGGTAGTTTGTAATTTAGCCTTCTTAAGCTTCACCTGGAAATGCAAGGTTAAATACAATTTGCGTTTCTATCACTACATCAAAGGATGTGAAACTTTCTCTCTTCCTTCATCATTGTTGCTTCATCATTGTTGTTAGTAAGAGAGGCATTGTACGGCACGATATGTTATCAAGATATAAGGGCTTCTCAATTGGTATCTTCTTTTTCATCCTTTTCAAGCTATATAGTCACACTCGCCTGATTCATCATGATCATGCAGATCAAGAGATAGAGTATGAGGAAGAGTCAAGTGTTTCAGATCTGAAAGATCTTGACAAAGATGGCGTTACGTATAGCCATATTGACCAGATTCTGGACCTTCCTAAACTATATGACTCTAGTGACTCCGATATTGCAACAATAAATTCAACACTTGGATATGGATCAATACATGTCTTAAATTTGCCAATTCGAGTGGATCGAAGGGATGAGTTGACTTTGATGGCCGAAGTTTCCGGATTGGATTTAACATTCATGGATGCTGTTGATGGAAAAACGATTGATAGAAGATATTTGCCACCAATCTCTGGTGAGCATAGTGCTTCTGAATTAGGTTGTTTACGATCCCACCTCAATGCTTGGAGAGCTTTACTAGAGAGTAAATCGGATACTGCTCTGATATTAGAAGATGATGTTGATTGGAGTCTAGACATAAAAGTACAGATTCAAAAGCTCAATGGTCCTTTCACTTTGCTCAAATCAGCTTTAAATGTACCTGGTTATCCCTCGTCTGGTGATTATGATTGGGATGTCTTTAATTTGGGCGCATGCGTAGAAGATAGTTGGGAATACAACAAAAAGCGACCTGACTTAATCAAATATGGTCGTAATCCACCTTTTATCATGTACGAGGATAATAGTATACCAGATTATCAAGATATTTTCTATGGACATCGACATGTTTTAGAAGATTATGGAATTCCTATCCCAGGAGTCCGCCCAGCATCCAAAAAAAAGACTGGCAAGCACCAGTCTAGAAATCAAGCAGCAAACAATCATCAACACGTATCATTATCAACTCAACAACATACAGCAACTAATTCACAATTTCAAATTTTAATGAATAGCACTATTAGCAGAGAAGTAAATAGATACCGTATTGTACAGAAATCAAGAAATGCATTGTGTACAGCAAGTTATGCTATAACTCGACGTGGTGCTAGAAAATTACTATATCATGCTACTCGTGGCATTCATAAATCGATTGATCTTCTCATTGCAGAAGCATCGTATCAAGGCATCATCGACTCATACTCTGTTGTTCCACCTCTAATGGGACAATGGAAAAGTATGGATGGTGGTCATGATTCAGATATTGTTCATAGTGGTGGGGAAGAAAAGAAAAAGAAAAAGAAAAAGAATGGTATCGATGGCAAGATGTTCAGTCCTAGTCTTGGATTTGCCAAAAATGTTGGTAAAAGAAGCGTTCGTCAAAATCTAGCAAGTGAAATATACAAAATGCAGTAATATTGTCAAAGATGATACAACAAGTCACTGTTTTATTACTCTAACCCCCCATTTAATTACCCTTTTTTTTCTTTAAACCTACTTCATTTGTATAATAATAACATTTCAACTACAAGATAAATTGCCATTAATTTAAATGGATAAATCCATTCTGATAATATAATTTTAATTTAGTTCAAGATCTCTACGAGTATGTATCCTACCGGTACAAGTCAGACTCTTTACACGTGCTTAAATGCGTCGCGCCACGCTGATGATCGGATCTGAATTGGAAAAAGTGTACTTCTTATATATATAAGAGACAGACACCTTTTTTTTTTTACCTTGCTTCCTTTGCCATACCTGTATCACTTCACTACCTCTTCTGAAAATGACAATCGATCCAGGAGAGGCATGAAAGAGCAACGACATGACATCGCCACGAAGAAGGACATTGCAATCACCAATAGCGAGATATAAGGAGCATACAATTTCCTCTTTTCATTCTCAAGGGAATAAAGTTTACATGCCTACTAATAATTGGATCATACAGAAGAGGTCTCTTAAAAGATTGCCTTTTCTGTCCTTTGCCATTGTTCTTTTCACACTTTCTTTTGTCATCTGGATCTCATCCAAGAAGAATTGTGAGCAAAGGTGAGTGAATTAAGGCAATTTCCAACATTACTTTTTCACTTTTTTGTACTCATATCATCTACATGTAGGCAGTCTATTACAAAGGCAGACGAAAGTAATTATGGAAATCTCTTCTGGACATACCAGGAACATGATGGATTTTCAAAAGCTGGATGCAGTGCATTCTTAAAGAGTATTGATTACTCTCCATTTCAAACACATCCGACACCGAAATCACATCCACGAGCTGTTCTTGGTGTTGAAGATATGTTTGGAACTGGACAGTGTTATACGTACAATGATCGATTTTATCGATACACAGACGAGGGCCTTGGCATCAGATATCGACAACGGAAAGGTCTTCATAACTTTTATCCGGAAATTGCAATTGACCAATTCCAAGGACCAAAAAGACCCAACTCAATGAAATTACATCAATGGGTCAAATATCTTAGGCGGCGTAACACAGCTATCAATTCAAATTTGACTCAAGCAGAAATGTTCAATATACCAAGTTGGAGAGCACTTGGTGATGAGTGTGGTATGAGAAAATATAATGTCAAAAGGACAGCCATAGTTTTGCGATTTTTTGAAGGCTATGTAATGGTGAGTTGATGATATGCAAGAGAAAATTTGTAGCAACGACTAATTTATTATCTACTTGACTCGACAAAAATAAACTCAAAAAAAAAAAAAAAAAAAAAAAAAAAAAAAAAAAAAAAAAAAAAAAAAAAAAAAGACCGAGGACGATGTACTCAACACACGAGCTTTAATTGTTGAGATGGTCCTGAGTCGTCCAAATTATGGATGGGACGTAAGGATAATGGTCGAGATTAAAAAAACAAGACATGCCTTTGCATCTTCGGCAGCTAAGGAATCCATACTACTCCCAATGATGCCAAGAGAGTTTTGGGGATTAGTCGAATTTTGGAATGAATCTTTGATACAATTGATCCTTCCTGGCTTAGAGGCAGGACCTAGCAATGCTCACAGGGGAGCATATAAGTGGGTGTGAAGAGAGTGTATGTGAGGAGAGATAAATTGGACTTAAAGTTGAACTTCTTTCTTCATTTCCTACATTATAGCCAAGATCGCGGTTGTATAATTGCTACTCAGATCTTTTCCCTTTTACATCCAGAATACGACTATGTATATAATTGGGAAGGTGACATACGATTCATCGGTGATCATCGTATCTTTTTTGATGCAGTAGAGGGTGGGTAGTTTCAATTTGTGCTTTTGAAGTGAGACATTTTTTGATTGATTAAATTTTCTTGTCCTCACAGACTATGCTAGAAAGGAACCAATTGCAGAAGGTTTGGCCAAATACAACAGTTGGTATATTCGTGATTCAGTCAATTCTACCAAGGAATGGTTTGATCATAAGAATATTACACTTGGTAGAGGGAAAGAAGCAGATTTAATTGTTTTCAATCCAATGTTTGAAGTTTCAAATTCAGGATGGATGTATCAAGACGATTTTCAGAGTGAATTTCTTGAAGAATATTTACAATAAAACATTTACTGATACTAAGCTTCATTTGTGCCTTATTTTTGCCAGATATACAACTTGACACACCCAGAAGAGCATCTATTGTCTCTAGTTTACGTATGAGTCGTCAACTGATTCAAGCGATGAATTTAGCCGCTGCTGAATCAAAAAAATCAATGTCTTGCGAAGCTTGGCCGGTAACTGCTGCACTCCATTCACAATTTCCACCAGCATACAATCTCATGTATGATCCCAACACCAGCTTCATCAAGGATTTATCAAGTTCATTTCCTTTTAAAGCAGTCTTTGCACCTCATCCAATCTTTTTCGATAGAGAGTACTCGATCAATGAATTAGAAGACAATCTTTGGGATGATCTAATCATGGAATTTGAAGAATTTTTATTAGGAAGTACGTATTACTATACTTCCTACAATGCATGGCAGGTGTACAAGGAGTGGAAAGAAGGTGAAGAAGGGGAAGATTGCAAGAAACCTGCATTATTGCATCCTATTAAGAGTATAGACCTCATGGGAGATGAAATGCAAGGCATGAGATACGTAGAGTAAACGAATCTGTAGGTTCAATGTCACAATGTAATATTGTCAAAGCCGAAAGAGAAGAAAAAAGTGAAAAAGTGAAAGGAAAGGAAAGTGGAAGACTAGTATGTGAATACATTGTGTGTATTATGATGTCTACTACAAGTCAATTGCCTGGCTCCCCTTTCTCTCTCTCTCTTGCTAGATGTCTGTAGGCAGGAGTCACTCCCTAGACGTGACAAATTAGGTATTGCTACTTGGCTTATTCTCTGTCTTATGTCGTCTTGGCCGTTCAACTCAAATTAGCTTAATATCTCTCTCTCTCTCTCTCTCCTTATTGACGCCGAAGGATGAACATCTTATCTATAAGACGCGCCATCCCTTTTTTCAACCCCTCACTTCTTTTTTTTTACCCCTGGAGGGTGTCACTATTTAGGATAATTAAAATCGTATGTAGCACATTGCCGTCAGAGCTAATGACATTGCCTTTCAGCGATTGAAAGAAATTGTTTTTGAGCTCCTGTATCCACAAGTCAATGGCCAGCTATCAATTCGATTTTACTTTCTTCATCTGTTGTTGATTTAGTTTTAAACACCCTCCTTTTTTAAGTACGCGTCAAGTGTGATAATCCCCCGACTGTATAGGATCTCTCCGCTCCCAACACTGGGACTTATCGGTAGTAAAATGATTTATCTGACGCGCCAAAGGGCGTTCTCAGATCTTCCTTCCACTTGACAACCAAACATGCGTCTCAATTATATGCGCACCGTGCATTTGATTTGCTTCTCCTGCATATTTTCCTTGAAGTCATATATAAAAATTGACCCTAAGTTACACATTTCTCATGATCGCATAAGGCTGGGATGATTTTTCAAAGGAAACAATAGCATTTAATAAACCCTGCAGCCTAAGTTTATATGCTCAACAGACTATTGGATAATTCGAAGTTGCCAATGTGCTGCTGCAGGAGTTTAAAAAAAAAGACGTTGCATTGTTTGAACCCTTCAACTAAGTATAAGACATTGAGACTCTTCATGATTCCATTATACCTTCTCATAGGATAGTAATAGCATTAATACCAAAGAAAAAGCGAAATTAGCAAGGAGACGTATTATAATCTTTTATTGCTGCTCCTTGTGGATTCCAAGGGTCTTATAGACACCCAGATTGCAATGAAATACGAAATTTTTAATTCACGTTGCCTAGATTTTGAAGTGAGAATAAGGGGCTTTATCTAGTATATTTCCTTTTTGCATGATGATGGGGACGCACATGACGGTGATCCTTTTTACCCGTCTTACATCCGGCACTACATCTGTCTTTATGCATATATTTAACTTTCTACCATACTCCTTTTCAAGGACGTGATTAGATTGTCAGGCACAGCTTTTGTTCCTCAGGCAAAAAAAAAGTTATACTTTGTATCCCAAATCATATTTAGAAATTCACATTACAATATTGTTGACCCCTTACCAAAAAATTCTTTAAAATTTTGATTTTTGATTCGTACTCTCGCGTTGCCCAAAGTGGTGGTGCCTTATCCTCCTATCTTTTGACCCGTCGATCTTTGGACAGTGTCAAATCCTACATTAATGATGTGAACAACCTGTAAGATAACGCATCGAATTTTACAACGGGTAATTAAAGTTTTTGTGAGAACCTTTGCACTGAATTGTACTTGATCATACAAATTCTCGACTAAGGCTAGAATGCCAGCGTAGTTTTATTCTATTTTATTTTATTTTATTTTATTTTTGGATTGAATACAATCAGATTTATTCCTCCTCGGGTCAAAGCCGCTGTACCTTTCCATACGGCACCCAGGATGGTGGTAAGAGCATGTGTCTAGAGCGAAATGTTAGATACATATTGAATGCAAGGTTTGAACAGGAGTTAGATGAACTTGCCCCATTGACCATATCTGGCAAATTTCAATAGAAAGAATGAGCAAAAAATTATCAAATTCAAATGCTTCTGTAGCACGCCGTAGAAACACCTGTGCATCCAAGGTACGATTTTGAAGCCAGGGATTCAATCTCTATTTTAACATTCAAACAATAGTACAAGGGCAAGTATTGGACTTTTACTAATTAATTACTGGAATATACTTAAAGTTGATGTATTTGCATAAATAATGTCACCGTTGTGGCTTATAATTTCGGCTTGGCTAGAGTTCGATCATGGTAAGAGATACTCTTTTCTTATCTTCCGAATAAGTGAAGCTTCACAATGTCAGGCACAAGGGTGAGTAAATGATGACAGAAACCTTACATTGGGCTAGAATTCAGATGGTTTGATCAATCACAAATAAGCTGGTACATAAATTGTGTCCAGACCCTAATTTCGTTCTCTTGAGTATAAAGGAGAAGAATTTTTTTGCCTCAAATAGATACATCGCTGCCTGTGTCTGAATTTTTTCTTCTTTCTGCCCACTTTTCCACGACCTCTGTCTTGTATTTTTTGCTTTCGAAGTTTTCATGCCTTCGTTAATTTCCTTTTTGAGGTTTTTGCTATTCTGTGTGATTGTAAATGGCTACAAATATGATCCAGAGTACATCGCTTATAATCTCAATACAAATGCAACCGCAAAGAATCCTCTGGAATACTGGGGCCAACGTTACAACCATACTTATGCGCCTTCACCGGACAATTGGCGATTTCCATTCTATACACTCTTTCTAGATAGATTTGTCAATGCTGATCCTTACAATGACAATATCAATGGAACCAATTTTGAGCACGATATTCACAATAATCAAATTCGGCATGGTGGTGATCTGCGTGGATTATTGGATGCTTTGGATTATATACAAGGCATGGGTATAAAAGGATTATTTCTTGCTGGCTCAGTCTTTATTAATGCGCCATGGGGTTATGATGGCTATTCACCATTGGATTTGTCACTCTTGGACCCACATTTTGGTGATTTACGTACATGGAATATAGTTGTTGATGCAATCCATAATAGGGGAATGTATGTCATTCTCGACAATACATTTGCAACGTGAGTGATGAGATAGAGATGAGGTACACTTGTTGCCATGTGGTCATTCATGCACTGGAGGTTGGCAATAGCGCGCGTCGCGTAAGATTTTTGTCCTTGACTAACTTTTGTTTCTTTTTATGATGTTTCATACTTGATGGCGATACCTCAGGCTTGGGGATCTGATTGGATTCGAAGGTTACTTGAATTCCACTGCACCATTCTCAACAAAGGAACACCATGCTATATACAAAAGCAGTAGGCAATATAATGATTTTATTATTGGCAACGACTACAATGAAACGTGCCAATATCCAAGACTATGGAATGAAACTGGATTTCCAGTCGATCAAAGCGTCAACGAACAGCTAGTAGGATGTTATAATAGCGAATTCGACCAGTATGGTGATACAGAAGCATTTGGTGTTTATCCAGATTGGCGTCGTCAACTCACCAAATTTGCTTCAGTACAAGATAGATTGAGAGAATGGCATGAACCAACTCGTAAAAAGATTGAAAACTTTTATTGTATGATGATTGCTCAATTGGATATTGATGGTTTTCGATATGACAAGGCAATGCAAGCAACTATAGACGCTTTTGGTAATATGAATCATGCCATGCGAAAGTGTGCTAGACGTTATGGTAAAAATAATTTCTTTTTACCTGGTGAAATAACTTCTGGAAATGATCTTGCATCGGTTTGGCTTGGTCGAGGTCGACAACCTGATATGTTACCTCCCAATCTTACTATAGCTGTCACAGCTGGTCTAAGTACCCAGGCTTACTCTCTCAGAGAACCAAAACAAGCTGCTTTGGATGGTGCAGCTTTTCATTATTCGGTATACCGTACTTTGACACGCTTTTTGGGCATGGATGGTAATTTGGAAGCAGGATATGATGTTCCATTAAATTTAGTTGACCTTTGGAATACTCTACTCATCACAAATGACTTGACAAATGTAAACACTGGAGAATTTGATCCTCGTCATATGTTTGGTACAGTCAATCCAGACTTGTTTCGATGGCCTGCAATTAAAGATGGTGTACAAAGACAATTATTAGGAACATTTGTCACTACATTGATGATGCCAGGTATTCCACTTCTTCTTTGGGGTGAAGAACAATCCTTTTACATTTTGGATAATACTGCTAGCAACTATATCTTTGGTAGGCAACCAATGTCTGCCTCCAGTGCTTGGCAAACACACGGTTGTTACTCATTAGATTCAACTCAATACTATCAATACCCAGTTGAATCTGCTCGATTAGGATGTCATGATGATACAATTTCGAATGATCATCGAGATCCTTCGGCTCCTATTCGTAATATTTACAAGCACATGTATTATCTGCGTGAACAATTTCCTGTTTTGAATGATGGTGCTTGGCTTCAACAATTATCAAATCAAACTTGGCCAATCTTTTACCCTGGTTCAAGTGGTCTGGCTACAGAAACTGGTATGTGGTCCATAATGAGATCAGGTGTACCTGGTGTTCAAAATTTCACCAATAATGGAGCATCAGGTGATATTCCAATTTGGCTACTGTATTCAAATCATAATGTTACAACCAATTACCAATTCAATTGCTCAGATCCAACACCATCCCCTCAGGGAACCGCTCTACTAGCCCCTTTTAATGTTGGCACAACGTTACAAAACCTTCTATACCCATTTGATATCGTCCAATTGGAGAATTTTACTCAATATTTAGGTGTTCATGGCTCAACAAATGCAACTGGATGTCTAAGTTCCATGACACTAAATGCGTATGGTTACAAGGCCTATGTTCCAATTGAATATTGGGTAGCTCCAAGACCAGCCATTACTCGATTCATGATCAATCAAAATCCAATTTATGGTCATGATTCTCGTATATTATCACAGACGAAACATGATGAACCAGACAGAATTTCTATTCAACTTTATTTTTCAGCTGAGCTTGACTGTGATACTATAACACAGAGTATCAGCTTGAAGTCAAATACAATTTCTGGTAGGTATGCACTACTAGATCCATCTAGCGTAGTGTGCAGCAATAATATTTCAGTGCCAGATCCTATTATGCAAAGTATGATACCGTCAATATGGTCTTGGTCAGCTGAATTGTTTGGAGTGGAAGACGGTACACATCGAGTCACGGTAGGAAATCAAGTAAAAGATGCTATAGATCACTTTATCTTTCGAATTGGTCAAGCTGATAATCCAATCGTTTTCCCACGGTCGGCCAATTATTCATCTTCACTGTTGCAGCAAGATGAAAATGGTAAACTATACCTTCAACATTCTGCAGCAGGAGCATCTTTATGGAGGTATACAACTAATTGGGGTTCCAGCTATAGTCCATGGATACCTTATACTGGTCAGAATACATCCATTGAAGACATGACATGGTCAGGTACTAGTAAACAAGCCTGGAAAGGAAAGCATGTTCGAGTCGAATATTTCAATCGTATGGTTGGTTCTAGTGACCATATCCAAGAAGGTGATTTGGAAGAGATGGAACCAAGAAGATTTCCTCACTTGTTTTGGAATGGGCCTTATAATCAATATGGTTTTGATGCTGGTCTTGAAAATCAATTCAATCACAAATCTAAAGGAGATTGGGAATATCACTTCATGACTGAATGGCCAGCTGTTGCTCAAATAAATGTTTGGGGAATGAATCCAGATGGACAACCTGATCAAACATATGTAATGGGAGATATTGATGGTGATTCAGTTTTAGATCGTTTACCACCATCTTCACTATCTTCTACCGTAATCAACATTACCTCACCACCTGCTCTACCTTATTTAGCATGGACAGTCAATATCAATGATGGTAATCGTCAATTCACTTTAAGTCCCAGTGGATCGTCAAGTAATCAAATAATTATTTTTGTCTTGTTGTGTGTAATTCCCATTGTTACTTCCTTACTTGCAGTGTTTGCTTTTATGAAAGGTTTCTATCAGGTCAAACTCAATCAAGTTGGTATCACCCCAGATCCCCCTGCTCTCTCTGTCGCCATTAAAGAAAAGATGCAATCCATATTTCATAAAGAGGAAGTTTATAAAGAGGAAGGGGAAGGGGAAGGAGAAGGAGAAGGAGAAGGAAAAGGAAAAGAGAAAGTGTGTAATAGACCTTTACCACATCCATTGCAGCCAAGTTCAACCCCCAAAAAATCGCGTCAATCAACATTGATCACTTCTGGTACGCAGGAGGAGCAGCGTCGAACAGTCTTAATCGGAACAATGGAGTATGATATAGAAGACTGGAAGATTAAAGTTAAGATTGGTGGACTTGGTGTTATGGCACAGCTCATGGGAAAAGCCTTGACTCACCAAAATTTAATTTGGGTAGTGCCTTGCATTGGAGGAGTCGAATATCCTATTGATTCACCTGCTGAGCCAATGAGGGTAACCATTCTTGGAATAGATTATTCAGTGCAAGTACAATATCATGATTACAAAAATATCAAGTATGTCTTACTCGATGCTCCCGTATTTAGACAACAAACACAATCAGAACCATACCCAGCTCGTATGGATGATTTAGCTTCCGCCATTTATTATTCTGCTTGGAATCAATGCATTGCTCTGGCTATTCGAAGATTTCCAGTGGATCTATACCACATCAATGATTATCACGGTTGCATTGCTCCACTCTATCTACTTCCAAATTCTATACCAGTCTGTTTATCTCTTCACAATGCAGAATTCCAAGGTTTATGGCCAATGAGAACTCCTGGAGAATGTACAGAGGTATCTGAAGTCTTCAACTTAACTCCCGATGTAGTAAAACGATTTGTACAATTTGGAGAAGTATTCAATTTACTACACGCAGGCGCTTCTTATTTACGAGTTTATCAGCAAGGTTTTGGTGCTGTAGGAGTATCTAAAAAGTATGGTAAACGCGCTTTTCTTCGATACCCCATCTTTTGGGGTCTTTACAAGATTGGACAACTTCCCAATCCAGATCCCACCGATACAGCAGCATGGGATAGCAGTCGATTAAGAGAAGAAACTGTTGAAGTAGACGCTGATTCAGAAGCTGCTCGACCTCAATTACGAGTAGAAGCACAAAGATGGGCTGGATTGGAAGAAGATCCAGAAGCAGAATTATTTGTATTTGTTGGTAGATGGTCCATGCAAAAGGGAGTCGATTTGATTGCAGACGTCTTTCCTACAATACTTAAAAAGCATCCAAAAACTCAATTAATTTGTATTGGGCCAGTCATTGATCTTTATGGCAAGTTTGCAGCACTTAAATTGGAGAAATTGATGAAGCAATATCCCAAGCGGGTCTATTCTAAACCAGTCTTTACTTCTTTACCTCCTTGCATTTTTTCTGGAGCAGAATTTGCATTAATTCCCTCTAGAGATGAACCATTTGGTCTTGTTGCAGTTGAATTTGGAAGAAAGGGAGCTTTAGGGGTAGGAGCAAGAGTAGGAGGGTTGGGTAATATGCCAGGTTGGTGGTATACCTTTGAAGCCATGACTACAAGTCATTTATTATCTCAATTTAGAATGGCAATTGAAGAGGCACTTGCTTCAAAGCAAAAGACAAGAGCAATCATGAGAGCAAGATCAGCAAAACAGCGATTTCCTGTAGCTCAATGGGTGGAAGATTTAGATGTTTTGCAAACAACTTCACTACGATTACATAAAAGGAGTGTGACTTCTAGACAGAGTCAAAGAAACAGTCGAATACCTGCCTTGTCAGCTCCTAGTACACCAACAAGACTAGTTGAAAATTTACCAGAAATGGACGCAAAGATACCAACACAGGAAATGAGATCTGGCTCATCTACTCCAACACCCACTACTCAGATCAACAAAAGAAATTCAATTAGTATAGATACTTCCAACTTCACAAAAGACTTTGCAAACATTTCAAGTGACAGCTTTCGCTCCATTACTTCAGAATCGGACAATTTACCGTATCCTTTACCAACTTCTAGTAATCTTCCCTCACCTGTTTTACGGATTAAAAGGAAACCGGTCAGTATGGATAATATGGCCTATGCAAGCGATACAAAAAGTACACTGGAATTGAGTAGTCGCTCTAGCACACCAGAGGAAATGAATTTACCCCCGACAACAAGTGCACTTTCTGCTAGCAGATCTGCTCCTACTCTTTCCATCAAGCCCTCGGAAAGCAGTAGCAGTAACTTTACAAGTCTTCCACGCTATTCGTCTAGTGTGAGCTTGCTTGCTACCGATACCGTCACAGGTAAAAACAAAGGCTATCAACTACAGCAGGTAGACCCTTTCTTTACCGATAAGCAAGGTACATACCATGCAAAATTCTCTGAGATGTTAGATAAAAAAGGTGCAATTTATGATTCCAATACATGCATTGAAGAATACATACTCAAATCAGAAAAGGAGTGGTTTTCACTATTTTTGAATGCAAAATTGGGTCGAGAGCAACGTAAATCGATGGATTGTAATTCACCGCGTAAATCAGGCACTTTTAGATTGGCTTCTGCTGCTACATCTACTATATGGACATTTGCTAATCGAACGCCTGCTGCATCTACCTATTGCGACGTCGAGGGACAGAAAAAGTCAAACTCGAGCACTTCCATTGAGCAATTTCTGCTTGGCGACAATTATAAGCACCCCAAGTATCTGCGAAAATGGATGCAATATCGAATTGGTGACTGGCCGGTATACTCTTTTTTCCTCGCATTGGGACAAATCATGGCAGCCAATTCTTACCAATTAACACTCCTAACTGGTCAGATTGGTGAAACTGCTGAGCGTCTTTACGTTCTTTGTGGTTTATACATGGCTGCTTCTACTGTGCTCTGGATCTTGTTTCGACGTCTACAATCGGTTGTTGTACTAACTATCCCGTTTATCTTTTATGGTTTTGCTTTTTTAATCATTGGAATCGCTCGATTTGGTCCAACGGTATCTTCTCGTGGTTGGATTCAAAATGTTGCTACTGGATGCTACGCTCTTGCTTCTGCTTCTGGTTCACTTTACTTTTCTCTCAACTTTGGAGATGAAGGTGGAACAACGATACCTTCTTGGATCTTTCGAGCTTGTGTCATTCAAGGTTTACAACAAATTTATGTCACTGCTCTTTGGTTTTGGGGTACTCATCTTAGTAAACAAGCAGCAAGTGGTCTAGCATCAACTGGATCAAGTGTAGTCAATACTTGGAAAGCCACAGCTATATGTATACCCATTGCCATTGTCATGTGGTTAGTAGGTGCAATTATCTTTTTTGGTTTGCCAGAGTATTATAGACAGAAACCTGGTCAAATACCTTCATTTTACAGCTCCGTCGTTCGAAGAAAGATCATCTTGTGGTTCTTTGCTACCGTAATCATCCACAATTTTTTCCTCTCCACGCAATATGGTAGAAGTTGGACATTCCTTTGGAGTAGTCAGCATGCATCTTCATGGCAAATTGTGTGCTTAGTATTCTTCTTTTTCATCATTCTATGGACTATTTTACTTTTGTGTTTTTCAATTTTTAGCAAAAGTCATACTTGGCTCTTACCAATTCTCGCTATTGGATTAGGAGCTCCTCGATGGGCTCAGATATGGTGGGGTACTTCTGGCATGGGAAGCTGGTTACCTTGGACTAGAAGTTACCTCGCTTCAGCTTTAGTTTCTCGTTCACTTTGGCTTTGGTTGGGTCTCTTGGACACTATTCAATCAGTTGGTATCGGAATGATTTTATTGTCTACCATGACAAGATTTCATGTCACTTTTACCTTGATTACAGCTCAAGTAGTGGGTGCAGCAACGACGGCTATTGCTCGTGCTTGCGCTCCTAATAACCTTGGTCCTGGGCAAATATTTCCAAACTTTGTAGCTAGTGCAAGTAATGCTTCATACGCTTGGTTTTGGATCGGTCTACTTTTCAATGCAAGTGTTTGTATAGGGTTCTTTATGTTTTATCGAAGAGAGCAACTTACCAAGCCATAGAAGATGTCCTTTATCCTTTCGTCAAACAAAGCAGGTGCAATTATATTGTATTAGTATATGCCATCGACTCTGTAATCACTAATCGTTCGAATAAAACTAATGTGTATATGACTTGTTGTGATAGTTAGGGCACGGCAAGATGTCCTTTCTTCCCTTACCGTCCTTTTCTCATTTCCCAATTGAAAGCAACGTATGCCAAGACTGAAACCAGCACTAGGCCAAGATTGGGCATACTCTTGAATGCTCAATACTTTGTGATCAAAAACAATTTTCTGTGCTCTTGATGCTACTAAAGACCACCAAACTGTACATTGCGAGCATCAGCTTCCATCAATAGCCTCTCAATTGATTTATTCGATCGAAGTGTATAGAATAGGATGATGACCATGAAAAATATCATGGTTGTAAATGTACCTAATAGAGTGATAGTAGAGATCGAAATACTTTGAATCTGATGCTTTTCTTGTTGAGATCCATCTGATACAACAAGAACCTTTTCATTGTCGTGATCCTGCTCTCGTGTCATCTTTTGGTCTTCTGGGTGCGAGTAATCGTCTGAGCGAGGGGTTCGAATAAAACCTGCAATCATGGGATGAAGATGACAAAGAGAATAGGTTTTGTTTAATTAATGGAAAGAGCTTAACTTTATAAGGACAAGTGTTCAGGTACTGAAGATAAAGCAAAGCATAGCATGCTCTGTATAAATTTGATCACTTAAGTCAGGACTAGGGAGAAGAAGAAGTTCATACGGCGGAAAGTAAAATAATACAGACATTCCAATGTTCCATTTGTGCGTCGGAATAGCAGAAAATGTACCTTCAATATAAAACTGGGGTATCGTTTATTAATATAATTTAAACAAATTAATATTCAAAAGGAAGCTATCCATCCCACTTAGACGCGTCTACGGCCAAGTTAATTTCTTAAGTTGCTTACCCTCACACAAGTTATTGAACCTCAATTTTGTTTCAGTAAATAATTTGATTTATAGACTGACCATTTAAGTTTTTTACTATCAATTGCATTCGTAACAATGAACGTAGCATTCACCTTCTGAGATACATAGCCAGATTACTCACTCTTTGAGTGGTCCTTAGTCCGGCTAGATGTATTTGTCAATCTTGACTACTGATGACCTTATCAGTAACTTTGCACTTAGACATCTTTGGTAGTAATTTTTAAGAAGTATTCAATAGCATGATCTTGATTACGAATTACTTTTGCCCACTTCTCAACAACATTTTAAAGAGATTCTCCATTTTTTTATAATTGTAGATTAATTTCGACAATCTCACTCCTTTTATGAGCTTCCATCGACGAAAGATTTTGTTCTCCAGTGCGTCTAAGTTGCTTGACTGCTCTTTGCTCGAAGTGCTGCTCCATACTTCTTCATCACCCAAGGGAATGGCACCAAGAGTAGCGATACTCCTGCCAGTAAGCTAGAAGCACCTTGAACAGTCAAACCACTGTACATCTGTGTAGTAAAAAGAGGAAAAGCAGCTCCAAATGCAGCTCGAGTAAAAGTACCCGCCGCTAAAGCTAGAGGTGCTTCTTGACCTGCATATACAGCCAGGTAAGGAATTAGACTGGTAAATATTACCATCATACCCAAACCAAATAAACACATTCCAATAGCTGGAGCTATCCAATGAATATCTTTGTATGGTGCAGTCCACGCAAAGATAAATAAACCAATAGGGGGTAGGAGTCCAGCCCAAAGTGTTTGCTGAATTTTTGACTCTTGTGGCATTGGCTCTCCTTCAGCCAGCTTTGAACGTATCGACGCTTCGTATCGTTGCTGAGGTACTGCAATTATGAATACTGAGATAATGAAGCCAATTAAAAGACTAATGAAAATGAGACCAGCGCTCTCTTGTGACCAATGGCGAATACCAATGAAAACAAAAGGAATTACCTCAAAGAAACCATAAAGGATACCGTACAAAAGCATCAAATAGATACAAATGACAAATACTACTGGCTCTAAAGGAGAAAATAAAATTTAGAACACATCTTCCTTTTCTTTTTATATGCTTTATACTACACACCTTGTGTAAGCCACGTAAAAGGGCCAAGAAGAGCCTTTTTGCTAGTCTTTACGATAAATTCCCTTTTGCTAATTAGTAATTTTCCATCATTACCCACACTCTGCTGCTTGAGTGCTGGCGTACTTGTCTCTGGCACAAGAAAGATGCAAGCAACTGTTGTAATAGCAATCAAGATGGCCTGGACTCGCAAATTCCAACGGAAACCAGCTCGATGATCAATAAACGAAGCAACCACTGGACCTACACCTGGACCACCAAAAGCTGCCATGGCATACCAAATCACAAATTTGCCTTGACTGACAGGAGTAGTATACTGCCTTATGCTTGCTGGTACATTGTTGAGAGAAGAGCTACCAAAGACTCCGCAAAAGAATCTCATAATAATAAGTGTATGCAAATTCTTTGCTTCTGAGGCGCCAAATGCAAAGCCTGTGAAGATTATATATGTTCCGACATAAACTGGACGATCTCCAACTAGATGTGCTAGAGGTCCAAAAAGCAAAGGTCCTACAGCAAAACCAAGTCTAAAGGTAAATTTGAGTGAGCAAGGTGCAGTACATCATCAAGAGAGCGACATCGGACATACACAAATAAAGATATTCCTAGCAGGACGACTAGGTTAGGTCTAAATTTGTAAGTTTACAGCTTTTATTTATGAGCAGTGAGACATTGACTCACCTTCTTGAGATGCATCGAATTCCTTTTCTAGATGAACAAGTGAGGAAGCCTGTGTGATCGGGTAGCAATGAGCTTTGGAAGCCACCACCACCGTGTAGATTAGCCTTACTCACATAGGCAGATGAAGAATAAGTGAGAGCAAATGTCATCATACAAAGTACAAAAGTGACTAGTATTCTCTTTCCAGAGGACATGGGTATAGGTGAGGAAGTTTGAGGAGTAATAATTTTTTGGTCTTGAGAATCTTGAACCTCATCTGATGGTCTACCTTTCTCTGTCTGAAGAGATACTTCTTTCAATGGTAGCGACATGATGGGCAATGGACAATCGAGGAGATGGTAAAGAGAGGGACCCCGTCTCCTTTTTAACTCCGTCACTCTCTCAACCACAAAGACAAAAGGCAAAGTCCTGCTAACATCAGGTTGGTTAAAGGGACCTTGGAAAAGAGAGGAAATAATGTGTGAATGTCCGAAACTCCAGATTGTTGACCTGACCCTCCTGCACGTCCAAAATAAAGTAAAATGAAGCCTGTCGGCCGATGATACAATTTCCAGCCTGATGCTATTGAATTGTCTAAATTCTAATAAGTTTATTATATATCGCGCCCTTTTTCTCAAAGCTCGGCAAAATGTGCTGAAAGATGCGATATTTTACAACATGGCCGGTGCCATATATCCGAAAGGCCGAGGTAAAGGATATGTCTGGACTCTAAAAATGTAGCCATACTCTGATTGTACTACAATTTACGCCCTTCTCTCCTTTCTTTTCTCATCATAGTGAACATGTTGAATCACTCTTGCGTTCATTGTCGAGCTAAGAAGCTGCGCTGCGACGGTGCCAATCCCTGCAGTACCTGTAAAAAGAGAGGTGTAATAGATCAATGTCACTATAAAGCGCGTAAAGCAAGGCCTCGCAAGAGTCAAAGTACTACAGAGAGAGTAAAGTCTAGTACACCTTCAGTTTCAGCTTCCGGTAGTGACGTTACTCTCACCTTTCAAGCTAATGAAACGCAGCAACAGACTTTATTTCGTCTGGCAAAAGAAGCACTGGGCGATTCATCAGTATGTGAGGATTTGATTAAATATGTTTTTGTAAGTAAATCATAGCGCGCGCAAATTTATTAAATAGTGTGTGCCTCTTCATCTTACTTACGCCCGCTCCTTTTAAAGTACTGGAGAGTTCACAATAGAATACATGCTTGTATTGACCTCTCACAAGTACTATCAAACATCGACCAGCTATTTCATGGATCAGATTCAGAAAATCTTGCTGCGGATGAAGTAGTGCTCTCCATGATGACGGTGAGTATTGACTACTTATTTCATCTTGTTTGTGTATCCAACTTATCCATCAAACTCTCCTCGACAGATTGCTCTAAGTTTGCAATATCTACCCTATTATGAAGCTCCAAAGAATCTCATCGAACGACTTAAAAATATCAAGGACAATCTGGGCCCACGTTTGCGACAAGATTTACTCCACCAACTTAGTCTAAATTTTACCATTCACCAAATTAAAGAAGGAAGGAGCAATTTGGCTCACGTTCAAAGTCTTATTTTACTACTTATTTACGATCAACATGATGAAGTGACTAAAGATCTCATCTATGATCACGCCTTGAGGGCATCTCAACGCTTGGGTATGCATTGTATTGAATTGTGCCACGACAATGACATCCAAGAAGAACTCATGGTTAGAACATGGTGGTTCTTGGTGACTCGCAATTGGCTTACTTCACTCTCCACCTCTTCCTACTCAATTCATCCCCATCATTTCTCTACTCGCCTACCGGTAGAATGTAAGAAGTTGGACCTTTCACCAAATGTCAATCCTACCTGGACATCCACTCTGTATACACCAGTCCGCTTCTCCTTTACTATCATTGCATTTTCAAATTTAATTAGACGCTTGGTCGATATTCGTCTGTCAAATCATCCTGATTATGCGCAGCTGGTACAAGCTGGATTCGAAGAATTCACCGATCAATTACCTTCAGAATACAGTTTAACTCTCGTGGAAGGGAAGATCGATGCCGGTCCCGTAGAGAGAAAATATATTGTAAGAAGGAGTATGGTAGAGCGCTGGATTTTACACCATCAATTATTCCATGCATATCTAGAATTGCAGCACCTAGAAACTTTGGAGGTGAGTTTCCCCATTCTACGATGATGATAAACATGTTTAATCTCATTCATACCTTCTTGCTACAGCCTATAACAGAAGCCTGTGTCTTTCTTGCCAATTACATTATTGATATACAAGGTCAAGTCAGCAATTCTTGCCCAGTTCTCGATTCAATGCGTGTCAATGTGACCAATATCATCAAAGCTGCTTCAATATTGTTACTGGACCTGATCCAAGTTCCAAAGAGTAGTAGTATGTCGAGATCTTTGATTTTGGCCAAGATACACGAAGCATTACGCAAATGTAAATCAACTTCCATCATAAGTAATCAAGATTTTGAACAGGTGACAAAGCTACTTCATCTTGAAGAGTCAAGATATCAGCATCAACGTCCTTCTTCTGCTGATGTTGCCATGAAAGCCGATTACGCAAAGTACGCTATGCCAACAATACCAGCTACAGAAGGAGCTGAAAATGATTCGGAAGTCGACTGGACACAATATCTTCCATCTGATGCCGGTCTTTACCCCATCTTTTTATCTGATACCAAGGGTGAGGAAATATCTCGCCTTTATGAATCTTTCATTGTCAAGAGCAACGAGTAGAAAAAACATTCGCTCCGAGTCAAGAATGAAAGGAAACTTGCAAATTCAAATGTAGAATAATAATATGTTACAGTATTGTAGTTTGTAATTTAAAGTGACGGTATATAGAATCATGAGGTATTTGTGGCTTCCTTACCGCTATCTGGAGTTTTCTCTTCTAGATTTTCTGCTTCTTGCCATATTTCTCCATTTTGAAGGGTAAAGACATCAGATGAAATGGTTGACGGACTGTTTTTATTGACGTATGAAGTGTAAGGCTCATTTCCATGCGCTCCTGTTGTTTGGCTCTTTTCTACCTCATTTGATTCTAGATCTGGCTTTTTGATATCTTGTATACCGTGATGAGATTTATTGAAATCGGGAAGGGGAAGTTCTTTGGTTAACAAGCTGATAAGAAAGCCAAGAACAGCAAGAGGAATAAAGGAGAGGAAGCTTTTTTGCAGGGCAAAGTTGAATGCCTGTCGAACCGGCTCAATTAATTGTACGGGAAGGTGACGCAATTCCGTAGCAAATCCTAACGCAGTAGATCCTCTAAGTCCTACTTCAGCAGCACCGTTGAGGTTACTCAACTTGCCATTGATGGTGCCTATAAAGACATTGGTGCCTAGTGCAATACCCCATACACTACCAAAGCTTCGACAAAAAGCAAATGCTGCTGTTGCATGGGCGATTTCATCTACAGGAAGACAGGCCTGAATTGGTGGTAAAGTGAGTGTAAAGAGAGCTCCCACTGCGAAACCAGCAATAATTTGAAAGAAGGCCCACATCCACTTTGGTGTATCGATATCAAATAGGCAGAGAAGACCTGTACCAACCGAAAGTATAACCCACCACGTTGTGATTTGCCATTTGTATTTACCTGTCTTGGCCATAATAATACCAGCTACAATGGCAGATATTGGACCTGGTGCAGTTGCAGGAAATAGATCAATGGCCGATTGAAGTGGTGTAGCATTCTTGATGGCTTGAAAATAGATGGGAATAATATAGATTTCTCCATAGGTGATCATGCCATGTAAGAATGTCATCAAGAAGCAAGCAGTCGCAGTACGGCTAGTAAATAGTCGAAGAGGCAGGACTGGATCTGGAGCTAATCGATTAGGAATAAATTCTAGGGCAAAGAAGATGCACATTCCAGCTAAGCCGAGAATTAATCCAAGTAGGATACGCCAATTGGACCATGGGTATGTGATGCCTCCTTCTGTAATACTGATCAAGATGCCAATCATGCTGGCAAGGAGAACAGAATTTGACACGATGTCCATACGATGTATCTTCTTGATCAAAGGCATTTCCGGTGTATTTAACTTCATACATGGCACAATAATTGCCAGTGCAATTCCTCCAATGGGTAGGCTTTACAGTGAAACAAAAAGAAAAAAAAATGTTAGCGCGCTTTTCTCCTCTCAGCGTGGCCTTAAAAAAATAGAAAAAAAAAAATAAAAAAAAAAGTTGCCAAGGGAATCATCAAGAGCCCTAACATAAGAGACTGGTGTGACAACTCGTAAAGAAAGTTTAAATTCACTTTATAGTAAAAATACTAATAAAATTAAATAGGACTTCCTCTTACCTTTAGATAGCAGAAACTTTAAAAAGTAAAGAACAAAAAAATAAAAAATAAAAAAAAATAAGTATCTAGAATGAACTTACTTGATCCAAAATACCCAGCGCCAGTTGTGCTCACTAAAGACACCACCCAAAACAGGTGCAATGAAGCTGGCAATGGCAAAGACTAAGCTTATTAATCCAACGTAGATACCTCGCTCTCTCAACGTAGTTAGATCGGAAATGACAATTTCCACAATTGCTTGCACTCCACCACCTCCTACTCCTTGAACAGCTCTACCAATAACCAAGACTAGCATAGTGTTGCTTACTGCTGCAATGATGCTTCCAATCAAGAATAGGACCACAGCAACAATAAGGGAGTTACGCCTTCCAATCACGTCTGCTAATCCACCCATGAATGGCTGAAAGGCTGTTGTCGTCAATAAGAAAGCGCTGGTGACCCAGGATGCTGAAACATTGGAAGGTGGCAAGTCTCGAACAATTGTTGGAAGTGTCGTACTGATGATAGTCAGATCAATTGCAGTCAAGACAGCCACAGCCATTAGAGATAGAAAGATGAACCAAAATCGAATTGATTTTTTCGATTTCTCTTCGACTTCTTCTACTTGATCGTTTCTTGTCGAAGCATCAATGCTTGAGGATTTCTCTTGAGAATTTTGGTGTGGTGGGATTGCTTCGGTGACAGTAGGTATCACCACCGGTGCAGACATTGCAGGCGTTGCCATAGTTGAGAGGTATGCTTTCTCTAAAAGAAGTGAGCCTTTTCTGACCAAAGCAAAGAGCTATACTAGATGTGCTAGTGTGAGTGGAGAAAAAGAAAAGAAAGTTTCTTTTGGTGTTTGACAATGTGGTGGGGGTCCAGCTGTGAAAGTATGACCAGGAGACTATCAAAAAAAAGGAATCTGCGACGAAATTACCTTTTAGACTTGCCAAGCTGATCAGCAAGATGGCTGGTAAAAGTAATTTCCGCTAGATTGATTTTGAAGATGATCTGATCTTCTCAGAAGAGGAGGTAATGAAGTGGAGAGACTAAGAAAAGGTCTGAGAGCCCCGCTGCGGAATCAGACATCATCTTAGAAGGCAGACTCAACTTCCCCACCGATGGAGTCGGAATATGTATTTGCCAGTCTCAATTTAGAGGAGGTAATGATTCTCCGTCTTTCAAAGTTTCAGATTTGATCGAACCCACAATTTAGTGCGGAGGCAGGCAAAAGAAAACATGCTAGAGGTGGTTATGGACTCCCGTTCTCGCAGTAGTAGCGTACAGAAGTAAACCAGGAAAACCCACAGAAATCGTTGCTAGGAAAGTGGGTAATGATGTATTTTCGTCTGTGGAAATGCTTTTTCCCTAGGCTTTAATCTGCTAAAGGCATATGAGCCGCCTCGGTGAGTCGAAAACAAACACGTTATATAGATTAATAATTTTAAATGCAAGATTTGGAAGTTTTGGGCTTCGTTTCTTATTTTCCTTATATTTTTCCTTATATCCTTAAATAATGTATCACGCTTGTATCACGCTCTAGAAGGAAATATGGTAGTCCATCGCACTAGTCCAAGGAAAGACACATTACCGTTTAAATGAGAAGAAGATTTGCGCTAAAGTAGTATTTGTGTTTATCAAGGATAAATTAATTTTAAAAAATTTTAATACAGGCGTTGATGTCTGAGACATCAAACAAATTAATAATACACGGCTTGATACAAATTGAATAGACGGCCGTGATCTGCATTGAGACGCTAAAAATTACCTCTCCGTTTTACGGTTCTCTGTTACTTTGCCCGACTGATATCATTGTCAATGCGCTAATCTATAATGAAAGACAGGCAAAAGGTATACGATTTTAGCATAAATGAAAGTTTTTCCTTCCTTTAATCCATCTTGATAGTGGCAAGCAAATATTGCCTTAATTAATCCGTCATGTAGCAAACAGGGTCTTGAGCTAGTCAAATTGTGTTTCACGGATTGTTGAATAGATGCGTGACACTATGGCAGAGTCACCAATTGGACAATGCAACTTTGATTGTAGAAAAAGAGAAACTTTTATTTTTTTTTTTAGCTTGCTTCACTAACACTCGGCGTTCAAAGCTAGAAGAGCTTTTTGCATGAGATGCTCACCCGGTATACTGCTATTCAGGAAAGATAAATGGGAATGCTACTATAAATGTGGCACGATCTTCCTCCGTTGACACCACCACCCATTTCCTATCATCTTTATATCTGTTTACCCTTACACAATCAACCGACAATGTCGCATATCTTGCAATTTGCAGCTCATACGGCATGGGAGGTTGCCGTTGAGCCAAGTTTGACAGCAATGGGTTTATACGAAGCACCTGATCGAGCCTATGGAAGGTCTTCCATCCCCTTTTCACCAATGGAACAACGACTTCACAGTAATCCCGAAGTTAAAGTCAGTTTTGGAAAAGCCTTACTTTCAAATGGGAAGGATTGGGTTTGGTACCAAGTATGGGAAGACAGTGATCCTTCTATTACCAGAAAAGGTGATATGCTCTTTGTACATGGTACAGGGGTTCATTCAGGAACACTTGCAAGTCATTCTCGTCGTTATCTCAAAGCAGGCTTTCGTCTACTTGTTCCTGATCTTGTCTGCCACGGTTACTCTAGTGGACTTCATGTTTATCAAACTCATATGAGTGGATATACTGAAGGTTTACATGCCGTTTTACATGATGTTGCTCGTCGAGATGATGTTAAAGATCAAGTCACTAGAAGCAAATGGGATCGATTACCTACTTTTATGCTTGGTCTTTCATTTGGAGGTACTCTTGCTTTACATTATGCATTGGACTATCCTCATTCATATCGTCAAGATTCTGAAGGAGATGATGAAATTGCTATCGATGGTATCATTGCCGTTGGACCAATTTTAGGTTACTCTACTGAAAATGTTTCAGTCCCTCCCGTAATTATAGAAGTACTTCGTTTTGCTCAAGAAAAGCTTAGAGTGGGTCGTCTTGAACTAGTTGTTCCTCATAAAAAATCTCTTGATAAAGATCCCAAGGTATATAAATCTCTTATCAATGAAGATTTGCGTAGTCACCAAGGTGCCTTCCGACTTGGTCATCTATATTGCATTGAAAATGGTATTGTACGAATTCATCAACAGGCAAAATCTATAAGACATCCCATATTCTTACAACAAGGAGGACAAGATCGAGTAGCATGTCATACTAGATCTCTTGGATGGATTCGAAGAATTTCTTCAACTGATAAGAGAATGGCAGTTTATCCGGTTTGTCAACACGTCATCTATCGAAAGGCAAAGACAGAAGAAGAAGATTTAACAGGTCGAGTAGCATGTGTAGAAGACAATGTAGAATGGATGACTTCAAGAGTTGCAGCAGCTACTCCTGATTCGACTTCTCCAAATTTGTCATCACTTAACGATATCTCTTACTTTTTCGGAGGACCATCAAGAAATCAATCCTTTGCACCTTCAGAGAGATCAGCTTCATGGAGTTCAACATCGACGGTTCAAAGTAGTTTAGGCTTTTCAGACAATGAATTTGGTTATGGAGAAAACTCGCCAGAAATGACAGAAGTTACCCCATCACCTCTAGCTACTCCACCTCTCAAAGAATCATCTCAATTGCAATTTGTAGAATTTGACGCTAATCAAGTAGTTGATCACCCTCTTCTAGCCAAGGCACACAAAAGTACCTTACCTACTTTAGCAAGGCTTTGCCCTCTTCGAGCCTATCGAAGCAAATGGGAACATTCTGAACAATTAAGGCCATACGATGTCACCGTAGAACATAGCGACGAGGAAGAAGCGGAAGTGATCACTAGTGGATTCTCTAACATGAAGAAAAAGTCACCGAAACAAAAAATAAATAGTACTTCGATCATCATCGATACAACAAAGTCAAAATCAATTAATAATATTTCCACTTCTTCTCAAGCGATTCCTTTGTCAATCTTAGCGACTATTGGCTTAGTTGCAGCAATCTTTTAGCAGCAAAAATTCAATTTTATAGTTCAAATTACAATGATTCTCTTATCATCAAGTATAATTTTAATAGTCATGGGATTTTCTTTTTTATTTATATCCATCCTTTTTTAAGACTTCCTAATTATTCTTTAACCTTAGCGTATCGGACCAATCCTTTCACGCAAATCGCCTAGTCTGTAGTCCGCGGACTACTAACGAGACTAAATGTATAGATAGCTTTCTTTTACACTCTATAGCAATAATCATCTCTTTTAAACTTCTCTCTCTTTGAAAAGATATAGAGTTTCATTTCAGGATGAGCAAAGAAGACGACTTGATTAGGTACAAAATATGTAAGACCCGCCGCATAAGGTGTTCATATAAGATTGACGTTCCTCTCAAGAAGAGAAATAGCGAATATTAGCAGCCCCCTGCATCAAGGGGGATAAAAAAGGCACAATCGCAAAACTTACTTTATCTCTTATAAGCTCTGGTAGGTATTAGAACAAAGGTATAAAATATTGTACAATATAGAAGAACATAATCTCGCGCAAACCTATAAAGTTTTGTCTTCATCGATCAGAGTCTGCAAAATTTGACGAACAATCCCAAACCACAATGACAGAATATTCTTCCGATTAGAATCATCATCAAAACCGTGCCCTCGATAGCTTCTATCCTTATCTTTGGAATCCTTGTTGTACAGCCAATCAGGAAATGATACAGTAATAGTCATTTGACCTCGAAAGGAGTATGCATGACAAATCGCTTGAGCTATATTCGTTCGCCCAATCATACGCAATTCATCAACCTCTAAAGTCTTTTGGCTACCTTGAATTACTCTGCTAGGCACGACATAATTGTCCAAAATTCCAGGCGAAGATAGCCATGGATGAGAAGGGTAAAATGCTTCATTTGAAATACACATGTACTCTGTCTCTATCGCTATTGACATTTCTTCCTTTCCATACTTTTCTCTATCTTCCTCGTCCCTTCCAAGACGATACTGTTCATGCAAAACTTTGGCAACTTCAATTATGGAATTGACATCTCTTTCTTTTAATTTCGAAGGTATTTGATCGCCTTCGAAAGATTCTGCCTCTTTCAAGCTTTCACTACTCCATCGAACGTCTTTTGCTGCTATCTTTGTTACAAAGCCTGTCATGGCTAAGCCTAAATACTTTTGTAGCTCAGGATTTAACCTTGTACGCTGATTTACTGCATTTGAAAATGAACCAAAAAACCTAGAAGGTGGATCCCATGAATCTTTTTTTGGAGTCAAACCTCTTTGTCTACGTACCCAAGAAGTTGCAAACATCATGGCTGCTTCCATGAAAGGTGCAAATGTTACTTTATGCTTTCGGAGGCTAGCGATAAGTTTTCGAGTATCTTCAATTGTCAAGATATCTTCAATGTAACTTGAGTGAGTCCATGGACCATTGTAAGGGTTTTTTGCAATAGAAAGAAGGCCAAGTGGAAAAGTTTCTCCAGACTCTGCAATAAGTCGAAACAATTTTAGTAAAGGTTTATAAAGTATTCGTCGAATTTTTTTTTCGCTCTCATAATTATCTAAAGAAGATTTCATCAATTTTTTGATTCGTCTTTCAAAATTTGTTTCCTTTTTACTTTTCTTTGTTTGCGTTACGCTTGAAGTATTGCTAGTCTCTTTACACTGATTGGAAATATCAAGAGCGTCGTCTATTGGAAGAGGAAGTCTAGCAACTTCAGAACCCCAATCAAGTACTCTTGTATCGGGTTCAGCCAAAGTGTTTGATAAAAATAAAAGAACTTGATCCAGTGTGATAAGTAATCCAACACCATCAGCCAAGACATGACTTTGCTCCAATACCAGCTTTGCATGTTGACCAGTCTCCTGATTAGCTTCCCATAGATGGCAAACGAAGCCATTTGTACTTTGCCTCTCAACTAGAGATAAATTTCGATATATAGATTGAAAGTCTCGAGATTCATCTTTTGAGTGTAATTTAACAGATTCATCAAGCCAATCATTTATATCAGCTTCTGATTCAGGTATAGTATATGTAAGAATTGTATCCATATAATCATGTCGAACATTGGGTGAAGATGTACCAATTGAATGTCTTGGTTCTACTTTCACTGCAATGAATGGGTGTACTTTTCTCATTCTTCTTAGAGTTTCCCGCAAATGAGTCACAGATATTTCTTCATCGACTGTAGTCCCTTGACAATTTTTTTGGTAAAGATCAACAGCGGTGTATATATCTCCATGATTGTGAAAGCGATGCTGCCAATGTAAGATGAACATTGCCATTCCATCTAGTTCACGATACCAAATTGTCCTTTCTTTGCAAAGAGTCTTATTCCATCCTCGCACATTTTCAATAACCTTGGCTGATGATTCTACTGCATTATTACCCGAAGTAGCAGTCGTACTTTGACTTTGAATGCTGCTTTCGGCTTCAACGTGTGAAGAGATGCTCTTCTTGTTGGATTGAGAAGATGATGATGACATGTTGATTCTTTCTCACTCAAAAGGATACTTGCATCTTTTTGCGCTCTTCTATACCTTGACTGCTTGATCAAGTAAAGAAATTGAGTAAGAGGCAGAACATAAAAATAAAAAAGTGCAGAGACCCGCAATTTCATTATAGCGAGAGTAGTCTAAAAATTAAAATTATACAAAAATTGAGGTTCAAATTCAAGGTTTCAAGACTAGGTAATCGAGGTTCACTTTAGATTCCTTTTTCTTCTTTGAAATAATTATTAAAAAACTCTTAGCCGGGCAAAACAATTGCTAAATAATATGGAAAATTGTATCTCCGATTGATGCTGTGAAAATATTGGAGAAGAAAGACAAGAGCTATCTCTCCCAATTAGCTAAATCGCCAAGATAGAAAGTGAATCAAATCCCCCGTCCCCCCCCCCCTTCACGTACAAACTAATTCATTTGATTGACACACACCTGGCGCCTTGATAATCCTTTGTCTTTCTTTGAAAGATGGCGCGGACAGCTGATCCTTTCTCCCACGTGGTTTGCTCTCTTAAAAACTACCGTATAGAATATTGACTCTGAAACAAATGTCATTGTATGGCTCCAATTCTTGCAGCGCGTGGCCACAAAGCCAATTCTCGCATCAAATTTGCTTTTGATTGAAAGGGACGCTTACCAAATATGAATTTCTCGTCATAGGGCCCGCATAAAGAGTACACGTGGCTTTTACAATTGCTGACGTCCTCTCGCGTGGGCAAATGAGAAAGCTTTTACCATTGGTGCTCTATCTCATCCTACATTATCGAAATTTATAGACACTTGTACTTATCAATAATTAAACAATCTTGTTCCCATAATATCTAATGCCTACGAAAATCTAAATGATTTGCTGCTTTACAATGATCTAAAGTACATTACAAGTCTCTCGCTTATACGATTGCTCCTAGACTTAGCTATCAGCAGCTGCTTCCTTTGGTACTTCTGTGGGCTTCGCAGATACATCACCTCCCCCTGACTGTTCCTCCTTCGATGCTGTAGTCGTAGGAGAACTTGTCTTTGATGTTGCAAATTTGCTGTAAAGAAAAGCACCAGCACCTACAGCAGATGTTAATGCAAGACCAAATTTGAGATTCTTACGCATCTTTTTGTTCTTTAACCTTTTAGTATTCTTCTTTTGCATCTTCTTAAATGTTTCTTTTTCCTTTATCATTGTTGTACAGATGATGAATATTGTCAGGGATATTTTGTAAGTGAGCCGGTCCTGCAGACTTGATGACATTGATGATGGGATCCACTGCATTCAAGTCTCTCTTTTGCGTTTGATCAACATTGGTCTTGAAAGTGAGTTGTAATACAGGAAATGTTAATTCAAAGTTGTCAGTGTTTGATGAGACAAACTCCTTGATGATCTCACTCACCAACTCGTTTTCATTGCCAATCAAATCTCTGTCTAGACTATCCATCACTCTGTCCGATTGAAAGTTTAGTATGTTACTTTGGCAACAGGTAGTGCTTGAATTTGTCCCATTGATGATTGCGTCACTACACAGACTTGAATCACTATCTGCCTCTTTAGCTACTACTGTGGGATTCTCAGTACTGGAAATAGTGCTGCTGCTGTTGTGATGATCATCTTGAGGGTATTGAACATAGTTTCTAAATCCACTTTCTTCTGTCGATACTACTGTACAAAGAGGAGATGATGATTGTGTTCCTTGCTTACATTCTCCCACATTAAAAGTACCTTGCAAATGATACAGCTGCAAGATAGGATCAGAAGGAAAGAGGAAATTACGCTATACATAGATTCGCAGTGATTAGCAACACCATCAATGGATCCAGCATCAGCTTTTGTCAATCTCACCTTTTGGAGCCTGCCAGCATCATAGTCACTAGGACGTTTCCCATGAAACAAAGCATCCCCAACGTCCATACCTCCTTTTAGTTCATCTTTTACCTTTTCCTCTAAGCCATGAACTCTACCTATTCCTTCGTCTACCTTGTGATCAAACCTCATTCCAACATTCATAATTTTGTTCCCCACCTTGTCACCAACGCAATGTCCCAATTTTGTGACACACTATTGTAGATAGCAAGTAGATCAGCACTACAGAAACCACAAGAAATTATCTAGTCCAAAACTCACATCATGAGCATCTGCTGCCATAGTTATCAAATCGTGATGCTGTTGAAAGTAATTATTTTTAGTGCGATGCTGTAGCAACAGTTTTAATAAGGGAGCTCTCACATTGTCATCACTGCCTTGTCCTTGTTGTCCATGACCAGGTAAGGGGTGTGCAGTAATCGAAGTTATAGTATTTGCGACAAAGAGTGAAGCAAGTATCAATGTCTTTGGCTTGCTTGATTGAATTCCAACTTGAAAAGAGAAGTGCATTTTGTCAAATAGGTAGTCTTCTCAGGGAAAAGAAGGGGATAAAAGTGCAATTAAAGGAGGGATATGCTGTCTAATTGAAGTACCTTAGTGTTTCAAGGTGTAAGGAATACGAAAAGTATGAGCTGAAGGTGAGCAGGCCCGCTGCTATTTGGCTGTTGGTTGTTGAAAGTTGGGTCAGGAAGAATAAAGTAGAGACGTTTGAATGGTAGCAGTCCCGCTGCAATGAGTATGATGGCAAGGGGAGTATAATTACTTTGAGCATAGGAAATACGTGTCCGTTTATAACGTTCTGTTGGATGAGAGGTGGCGCATTCTCGTTGGCTGAAGGGAGCAAATGGCAAGCCAAGATAATCGCCGCCGCCGCCGCCGCCGCCCTACGCTAATGCTCTAAACTTTGTCATCTACTGCGTACAGAATAGACGAAGAGATGTGTTGCCTTTCAGCCAATGGCTTATTCAACTCTAGAAAGGTGAGAAGCTGAAATCGAGTGATTACATTAAGCGAGCCATCTGCACTTTTTACTGATGAAAGCTTTACTACTGCTGAAGAGAGGCACTACACCCTGAGATGACGCCAAATCAATTACGCCTCCAAAGTTGAGCATGCGGACAATCGATATTGTGGCATACCAAGCATTCACTCCTCTCTACCACGTTTCAAGCCCACTTCTCACCTTTCCCCACTATCGACTTTGCTGAATCGTATTGATGATTAGAATACAGTTGAATAGATGATTATTGTCTTCAAGCTCGCAGAAATCCAAGCATTTCTTTTTAGTGGTCGATTCAATTTCCAGTCGCAAACGAACAGGATGTTTGCCTTTGGACATCATCAGTAGGAAAGATGCTAGTAGGCCACTTGACCAGAATAATTTTAAGGATTTGTTTGCTTCGTCAACCCGGCCGAAAATCTCTTGCCCTTCTCGCGTGGTTTGACAAACTTGACATTTAATCGGAACGCGGATGTTGTAGAGAGGGGAGAAAGATGTCATCAGACGTAAGACCCTTGCTTGCATTGGTCATCCAAAGCATAAGTGTGCCATGTTGTATCGAATTGTATCAAACGACACCAATTATGCAATTCTATCATCCCGATACCATCAGTCACCTACATTCTCTTGATGAACTACATTACTGCACCTTTTACTTTTATTGCAAGGAATTTTAGCGTACCTGGTGCAAGTTATTTTATTCCAAGAGAACAAAATTTTACTTTGGAAGATGTACCCAACTTGTCTGGTAAAGTTGCTTTAGTAACTGGTGGTAGTGAAGGGATTGGTTTAGCATGTGTTCGTACTTTACTCGATCATGATGCTGATAAATTATTTATTTTGAGTCATCGACGTAGTGTATTTGATGAAGGATTAGCAACAATTAGCGAGTCAAAAAGAAATAGGGTGACTTGGATTGAATGCGATCTAAGTAAATGGGATACAGATGTGATTGCAGCAACAAAAAAAATATCAACTTCAACACCTCGTTTAGACATTGTTATTAATGCAGCTGCTAGAGGAATCATGACACCACAAAAGGATAGTCATGGCATTGATTTAGCCATGTCTATCAATCATATTGGACACGTCGTTCTCATTTCTCATTTACTTCCTTTACTTAAAAGGACAGCAAATGAATCAAAGGATGTTGTTAGAGTTGTACAAATGGCTTCAATGAATCATCTATTTGCTCCTCCCAGTATGAATTTTTCATCAGTGGAAGATCTAAGCAGAGGTTTAGAAGCAAATCTAGGATATGGTAGAACAAAGTTGGCTGCCATCTTATATACTAGATATATGGCAGATCGATTACCTTCCAATATCTTATTCAATGCTAGTCATCCAGGTGTGGTTAATACTGCTCAAACATTGGAATGGATTCATGAACCTTATCCTATCATGGGTTACATGATGAGTACCTTGTTGTACCCTTTTAAAAAGTCACCCGAACAAGGTTGTATTAGTACAATGTTTGCTGCTACCAAAGCTACTGGTACAGGATTATACTTTAATCCACCTGCAGCAATTGATCCAGGGAATGTAAAAAGTCAAGACAAGGAGATGGGAGAACGATTGATGAAATTGACATTGCAAATCATTGCTGAACGTACTGAAGCAAAGCAGCAAGGTTGTCCATTGTCTTATGCTTGAGAAATGCAGGAACAAATTTTACAAAACAAACAACTTCTCTTCTCAGGCAAATAAAAAGTTTGTAATGATGATGATGATGATAATTATGATGATATACTTTTTGTTTTTATCTTTTCTTTCTACAATTACAATGGGCAAACGAATGGATACAAGGCATTATATGTAATTAAAAACAAACACAATGATTTTAATAAGACAACATTCTACTTCCTCTTCCCAAGTTTACATCTAATAATTCAGTCTGTCTGCGATCTTGAGTAAAGCTACCTTGCCTATAATCAGGTTTCCAAGTTGATAATTTTCTTGTCAATTCAGATAGTGGTGGTAGAGTAAGTCTTGGTATAGTACCATCTTGTCGAGATTCCTTTTCAAGTTCTTTTAATGGCACCCAATTACTTCTTGGACTAGGTAATGATGTATCATCGTTATTATTATCTTCATCATCTCGAACTCGAACAAATTGTTCATTGGAGGGTAATCGAGTAATACCACGAAGACCTAACGTGTTTGCATTTGATTGATATGAATCTTGTTGATGTTTTGAATCAAGTGAAATAGCACCAAATGCTAATGGTGAAGTGGATGGTGAGCTCAATGACTCGGTAGATCTGAGGAGAAAGAATGTTATCAGTATAGATTCGAAAGGATACGGTTACTAAAGTGAGAACCCAAAAAAAAAAACTCACTGTATCGGACTGAATGAATCACGGTGATCTTTAATTTGATTAGATTGACAAGAAGATGCACCGGGAGATCGACCCAAAGATTGAAAAGAGTATGATGGAGATGGTCGAAGTGATCCAGAGTATTCACTTGATGGATAGTATCGAGGGAATGGGTAATCATCACTGTGAGAAGAGTATTTACTAGGTTGAGCGGTAGAAGCACTAAGAGGTGTTAAAGTTGGCCTGGATTGTGCGATAGCTTCATTGACTACTTCACTTTGCTTGCGTTTGGGAATCAATGTCAAGGGTCTTTCTTGTCCTCTAGCAGCTAGATAGAGACCACATGCGTTACCTATGTAAACGAAAAATAAAAAATCAGTATTATTCTCTTTAAATTGTGTGATAAGATGGGCACCCACATCTCATCAATCCTTGACTGTCCTTTCGCCATGTTGGTGACCAAACTGTATGACAATTGAGGCAACCAGCTGACCTCTTTCGTTGATGTCTACCTCCTTGTTTTGAAGTTCTTGTACCTTGTAAATCACTTTCGACTGATTTCTCATTTTCAATATATCTATCATCCTGTGGATGATGTTGATATTGATGCGATTGACTTGGATGTCGTGACCATTGCCATGATTGTGATCCTGTTGATATGGGAGAAGGTTGTCCACTTAAGGGAGAATGACTTTGAAATGATCTAGCAGAATGAGGAGTTGGAAGGTATGAATGATCTTGTTGTGATTGATGTTGAGGGTTTGAAAGGTGGTGATGATGGTTTTCAATAGTTAGATGAATTCCTCTTTCAGTCTTACGACGTTTTGCAATACTTGCTTCTCTTTCTGAAATTGATTGACTGTAGGGAGTATAACGATCTGCTTGACGAAAACGCCAATAATTTTCTTCATTTTCAGGATGAGAATTTTCATTAGTAGAAGAGTGTTGTGATGAAGTATCGCTTACTACCCGACGCATGGGAACAGGTAAAGCAGAATGGGGAGCTATAATAGACATGATGATGGTAAGAAATTGATGATGTTGAAAATGATGATAACGATAGTGATGATCTGGTGAGGGGGTGAATTTGTGATTGAGTAAAGTGATGAGGGCATTAACAGAGCAACTTATAAGAAAGTAATTGGCTTCAAATATACTCCTGTTCAGATGATCATCATGCACCAGATCCGACACTTTTCCTGAAACATTAATAAATTAGAGAGGTAGCATATCTCAAGTACATTTTCCGCACAAAAGAGATAAAGCAAAACATACAGGAATAAATGCACTCTGAATTCAAGAGATGCATGTATCAACTCCTGAATTGCTTAAGAATCTTTTATTATTACTATTACCAAGCCAACACCGAAAGGGGGGTAGATCACTCAAATTCAACCGATTTAGACTCTCACAAAAGAGTGCAGGATGAAACAAAAGGGAACAATGATTATGAAATTGATCCCTTCTGCATCTGCACTCTTTGAGTTCGGGGAAAGGAAAATAAAATTAATACAAAAGTAAAGGAAATGACGACTAGACTCAATCATTAAGCTCTTAGAAAGTGAATGTAAAAGTCTAAATGCACTATATCTTTAGTCGGAGGCCTGTGTGAATATGACTAGAGGGGTGATGGATAATAATTTTAATTCTAAAATGTAATTGTGATAATTAAGTATTAATTACGCGTTCATTTCAGGTGGCTTGAACGGTGTCTGAATTAACTCTTATATTAAAAGCAATTCAGGTACTAGATTCAAGTAGGGGGAACCAAATGTGGCGCCGCTTTAAGTATTATATCGTATCCACGCAGGGACCATACTTAAATTTGAATTTTGAAAATAGAATGAAAAAGTGACATGCTACATCACTGCAATAATAATGCAGGTCCTCACCAATTAAACAGAAGAACACGACAAGTGCTACATTGCCATTCCTTTTTCTTAATTATTTTTTTTCCTTCATCTGCCCTTTCTAAAACCTCTCACCTCCCTGAAGCGGAGCACTGCGTCATAATTGGCAGCATTCGTACATCCGACGAGAGGCATTCTAGGAATGTGACTAGTTCCCCAACCTCAAGGTGAATCAATCTGCCTTTAAGCGTGCTACGTACTCTCTAGACATGCGCACCTAATTATCAAATTCAAACATGATCATTGACAGGTCCGAATACAGTCGAATTTCACTGTTACTCTATTTTCGTTTGAGCATTGGCATTGATGAGATATTGACACTGTTGTCTCTCCTAGAGCGGTCAAGAGCACACTACCCAATGCGGGCATTCACTCCGTGATGTCTAAATTCATCGATCAAAAACAACTTGGTTTAATCTGCTGTCAATAGAGTTCAGGCGTGGAGATCATTGAATGTACCATGCCAGCAACAATTGATCATCGAGATCGAAGCAAGGGGTTTTATGGCAACAAAAATATGGAATTCGATCAAGGCTACAACTCTTAGCAACTAACAATGGCAACGTCAGTGGCAACGCAACAGTAAGAAGAGGGTAAAAAGATTAAAATCAAAATACTAGAGTTCCTTATTGAATATAACAACAGTTCAAGGAACAAGTCTAGTTGTGTCATGTTTCTCCTCCGCTTCCCGCTGCTCGATTCAAACAATATATAAGTCTGCCTTTGTGGCGGAAACAAAAATAAAGGCAAATGCACGCACAAAGTAGTTTGAAACACGAGACTGAAAGACTCTTACCGCTGCAATTGTAGTCAAAATAATAAGGAGAATACATTTTCAAGGACCGAACTCTGACCGGTATTTCCGCATTGGGGTATTAAGATATACAAAATTTATCTAGACTTACTTTATTAATGAATTTTTAGCGTGTACAAAAAGTGAACCTTAGCGTGTACAGAAAAGCAGATGCGTCCCTTATGTCATCTCTTCACCAGTAATTAATTGATCGATTGGAAAGTAGGGTTTAATCTGGAGCCATGAAAGAAGGAAAGAAAGACATTCACACTTTCCTAATTTTAAATTGAATATCTGGTCCTATCTGTCAGACCTTTTTTGTTACTTTTCCCCAGTGATTCACTTGTATACAAGTCAACGATTGATCATCTCCTGTCAAAAAAGTGAAAGGCAGTAGGAAACTCACACCAATCAAATCAATTTTGGAAAGTTGTCTAAACCATTCATTGTGTGATGATCAGAACCATATGCTGCTACAATACACACATTATTTACTATACAGAAGGGGAAACAAGGTGACAAAGAAAATAAGCTAGGTGATACATGAGAATTGAGTTAATGCAAAGTTCGGGGTTAAAGTGAAATGTTTTAACTAGTTGAATCCGCTCCCGAATGCCTCTAGAAGTGCGTCGACATTCTGCAATAAAAGCATAGTACCTTCTTTTTCTTCAAAAGGTTGGAATTGATAATCTTGCTGAATTTGAGGAGTTTGATACCAAGCAGGACTTAACATGGCATTCATCTCTTTAATTGGACTCATTGGTGATGAGAGTGAGGAATAATCATCTTGACTCCACGAGGTTGCACCGCGAGATGGAGTAGAAAAGGTTCGATCCATACCAGTATATGACTCTGGTAAGGCAGATGGTGAAGATGGCCAATTTGCTTCTGTCCATGATCTATCAGTAAATGCTGGAAGTGAGATTGTTCGTGACATGGGTCCACCTGGTGTAACTGGAGACGATGCAGATGCAGGTGAACTCTGTTGACTCCATGAAGCATCTCCAAAGTATGGCATTGAAAGTAGAGAAACGTCATCTTCTGAAGGTACTTCGGAAACGTTTGCTAGTGGTGAGCTGAATAGGCTTGGCTGCAGAATCTCCTTTGCATGTTCGTGCGAATGTTGAGTGGAACATTGTAGTCGGTTTGTGTCAACAGGCTTGAGAACCACCTTTGAAGTAAAGCAAAGTGGAGTATGTAGTGGCATAGTAGTGGCATTGCGTTCTGTCCAGTTGATTTTACTTTGACTTGCCACTCCCTTTGATTTAGAGATAGAGGCGGTAGATGACCATCGATCATATACGCAACAATCTCTGTTGAAATTGACACAAGATGCGCAAGGCATTTCACCGCTGCATCTCTTCTTTCTGAAAGATGTAAGGAAAGGTAGAGCATTGTCAACAACTGCAACAGATTTATGGGAATGAAGAGATATGCTCACCTTTGACGACAGAACTTGCAGGCTGTGCGAATTTTACCGTCAGGTTGTCGTAGAGTATCTTTCATTGTGTGATAATAGTAGTAGTAGAGATAAAAGTGAGAGGATAAGTGTTCGAATGGGAAAAAAGATAGAAATGGAGGGATCGTAGGATGATGAGGATTTTTTTGATGTAATTCTGAGCCAGAAGGTGCCTTATATGTATATCGAATAATTTGACCCTCTAAGGTATGCGATGGACACCGTAAATCCTGCGTGTATCATGACCAAGAACCAGCTCCGCTCAGACGCCGGTATAGTTTGAGTAGTTTAGGCGGGGACGAAGCAACAACTGCGATCTTCTCCTTGCTATGCACAAAGTGAAGCCACAAAAATTTTACTTTGCAAACGCTATCCCAATCGATGACCAAACCAAAAGAAAAATCAGATTAATTTTATTTTGACTTTTTTCGATTACAAAGTAGACAGGCACGCATATCGAGATATGACTTTGCCTCTTCCCCTCGTAGTGTATATGTGTGTGTGTATGTGAGAGTACCCGTTGATGTCAATTACAAATCATTAAAAATATAACTTGTAATATACGTGGCTTCTCAACTATTAAATTTTTAAAATTACTCGAAAGAAAAACATAGAGAGAGAAGAAGGTTTAAGCTAATTTACTATAAATCTCGGTTATTGCTCTGGATGCTGTTCAAATTGTAGATTTAATTCATTTAAAAGCAGGTCAAGCCCCCTTGCTTGTGTCGGTGGTTGAAAGTTTTATTTTTACTTGCATAATAATTTCAAATCTCCCTCTGTTGCGTGGCTTAAAAAAATAATTACCCGGTACTCCGGACATTCAACAATAGTCAAGATCGAGTTTTAATTTTTTTATACTCCTTTATTGCAAGCAAACAAATGGAAAATTATTTGCCCATTTCTCCTCCTCCTCCTCCCCCCCCCATTTCTACACTGTCCCTATGCCATTAAGAATGAGTCTAGAGCGTAGTACGCCAGGAACAAAGGGGACAATTTCACTCTATATGGGTACCTACAGCGGATCCGATTTTACCATTTTTTCCGTATCATAACATTGATTCTTCTAAAGTATTCTTGCCCTCACACGGCATTTCTACCCGTGTCTTGACATTCTGTACTTCTAAAGCTAGCTAATCAAATATTCATTATTGACATATTTTTGGATTCTTCGCCATTACAAGTAGTTCTTACAACTTTGGATGATCTAACACACTAAGCTATAAAATTACTTGGCTGGGCCTTTGAATGCTAAAAAGTAGGAGCTCACATAAGCTTTAGGCCAAAGTCCCTTGAAGAGGGGGAAGATTGAAAATCCGAAAGCTTTTCCCACCTACACCAAAACATAGCGCTCGAGGTATCACTCACTACATTTTTTCTCTCACTCGACTTTGGAATGGACATCGCACGATCCAGGTCTTGCAACCCCCCCTTACCGGCAAAGTCGGTTCAATTACCGCAGACAGAGACGATGCTGTAAAAAGTTCATACGGCCGTGTATGCTAAAGATTATTATTAGAAAGCAAGCTATGGAAATAGTTGCTTTTATTAAGTAGGAGCTTGAATATCAATTATCTCATGCAGTCGTGCAGTTCTTCTTACACTCTCTTTCAATAATTCAAATGAACCTTATGAAATTATCCTAAGGAGGAGAATACCGGATAATTCTTTTGTTTACTTTAAGTTCACGGCAACTGGATTGATTGTGAGTTGTATTGAACCTTATATCTCATGGCATTTGAACATGAGAAAAGCATTATTATACGCGTCTAGACCACTCAAACCTTATATCATAATATGAGAAAGGATAACTTTATCAAAACTACTCTAAATGGAAAGAAGGTTCAATTGCCGATGAAGGATAAGGTACGATTGAGCTTAATTACGTTGATCATGCTTGAGGTTGGGATCGGAAAAAGTAGAATCATGGGATCTCTCCCTATCAAATGACATCAAAATTGCTCTCCCATTCGTAGGAGGGTGTCTGATAATGTAGAAAAAATATACCCAATTACATTTATGCGCACGAGAAATCGCTGAACCCTTTTGCTGGATATACTTGTCCAGCATTGCAGCTTCGACCCTTGACCAAATGAGCAAAAGAAGGTATCTGTTGGTCCAAGCACGATAGCATTCATCGCATTAATGAACAAAACAATCGAATTAAAAATGGGATAAAGAGTAAAAATTGAAAACTTAATTGTCTTTTTATCGGAATCTTACACGCGGTTTTTGCTTTCCAAGGAAGACCTAAATGAGGTGAAAATAAAAATTGTGTTTGTTATTCACCCCCTTGCATATTATTTTATATTTGCTGGTGAATAAAATATAAAATAAAAAAGAGTGGTGAGGGACCTGGATGGAATGCATAAATAGAAATTTTGCGATACTAAAAGTAATAAAGTACTTCTATTACAATAATCAGAGTCTTACCTTTTAACCTGTAGGCTGAGCTTTAAACTATTTCCGACCTTTAAAATCCTTTATTTTAAAATTAAAAATTGATCGATGTGATATTCTCTCGCATAGGAATGCAAGTCATCGACCGATTTCTTTTGATTTGCGAGTGTGAGAAGGTCCAAATGAGAGCGCACTAAACGCCGTAGTAGCATACATCGGATTGATGCCTGATGCAAGGGGTTGCTCGCATCAATAACGTCAGTTTCCCGGATCGTACGTTTACTAGGGCTTACTGGGGCTATAATGACAAGCTCAGAGGATAGAAAGCCAGTCCCTCACGTGAAGATGACATTGCAGCTCTTTGGAAGCCTAGGCGTTTCGGTCAGCAGTACGTAATTACATGTTAATTGCCAAGAAAAGGTCAAGGAATAAATGTCGGGCAGATATAGCACATGGTCGGCGGAAGTCCTCCTGAATGATGAACTTGTGAAGTGTAGGACAAACTTGTGAAGTGAAGGTTGTGAGAGATGATAAAAATAGTTATAGAGAGGTGAGTGGAAATAGATGACATTAGAGGCTCGATAGGACGCTCTCTTATATGTTTACGACGGGGATAAAGTCTCATTGTCTGAAGCATTCATCAGAGTGAGCGACTTACATACGAGTTCCTGCTTTCATTTGCTAAATATCAGGGGGTTGCTTGCATAAATGATCTATATAAATCGAGTATAGCGTGTGTTGTAGGACTAAACGAGCGTATAACTTGTCTTTAAAAAGAATTTTGATTTAAGTTTCGATCAGGGCATTTTGATTGTAGCGCGTTTTGATTTACCACAGAAGATAAAAGTCTACGTCGGCTTCTCAAAGGTGGTACGATGTTTTACCAAGTCTTTTGAGCTCTGTTGAGGTTACCGAAGCAAGGGACTTGGCAAAGACATCTTAGTGAGAAAGATGTAGAGCAGATGTACCTTGGGTCTTGAGCCATCTTCCACCATAAATCCTCATCTAATCGTTGTTAAAATATTTGGCATGTCGAATGCAAGGACGTTAAAGTGCCTTTACTAAATGATATCGTTCGAAAAGAGTGAAAACTTGGCAGTTGCTCTGAAAATGTGAGGTAGTGGTAAACAGGGCTGTTGAGTGACTATAGAACAGTACTGTCGAAAGAGGTAGGCTAGAGTCCCCTACTTAATTGTAGAAGCGACTGAAGTGTCATATTTCGTCTGCGACTGTAAAAAATCACTTACAACTTTGATGTCTCAAGTGTGTGAATATGAACTGACGCTGGCATAAAATCTCTTCTGGAAATGTGTTGCTTAATATAATATCGTCGTTCAAAGTCTGAATGCTGTACTCGAGGAATTGCATTCATTTCATCCTCGCGTTTTCGAAACTGCTGCTGGGCTTTGCGTAGTTTTAATAAGACAGCAGGTCAAAGAAATAGATTAGGCTTTGCAAAATAATATTTCGAGCTCTTGTACTGAGTAGTCTTACAGATTGGGAAGGAGAGATGTATGTGATTCAGGGTGATTGATCCCGATAGCATACCGTAAAATAATATACCGAGTTGGCATGGTATACCTATAATTCTTCTATGGCTGAGTTGCAATACCACAGGCTTGTACCGTCCTGAAGGACACCGGTAGGTGAGTCAGTTACAGTGTCCCCCTTGCTAAGGTTAATCGACCATATACTTACCAGGCGTTTGTACCTGCGAGATATGACTGCAGTGAAGGGTATGAGCAAACAATTTCCTATTTATTTTAATTCGAGTATAACATCCCTTTTCATGTACAGTATTTCTGCAAGAAGGATTCACTCCAACAAGGATCAAAGAAAAATCTGAGGTATCGTCGAAGCCTTATTCTATGTTTTGGAATGCTTGTGGGCACAGGAGGAGATCACTGTAGATAATAATTACCCAACCTACAGCATGCGATATCAAGATGGAATCCCTACTTCGATGTTCAAGATCATATCACAAAGGGAAGGTTTCTCTTTAGATCTCTACGGTATGCCATTTTTCATTATGTTTTGGAGAATGTTTCGAATGGAATGACATACCATGGAAGATTGTACAAGGATTTAGGGTCACGGCGGAATGGAATAAGATTCTTTCCTTGATGTTCTTCATTGTGCCTTACATTCTCGAATTTTCGAGAATTTATCCATATGAAGAGAATGCAAACTGTCAAGGATGGAGAAATTACTGCAGAGAATGTGGAAGACAGATAATCATGAGCAAGGAAGAAAGGAGGCACAAGGTGTACAAGACATTTTTATGGGAATAATGTTGCTAATAATCATAATAATAAACAGGAACGACATGCCATTGTCTTGGCTTCAGCTCCATCAGAAAGACTCGACAATAGAAAATCTGTATGCCACCATGCTTCCTACCCTTTAATGAATTGACAAAAGCTACACGCAGAGTCAAGAAATGGCGATGAGACCCAAAGATATCAAGAGTGAGGAGCGTGTTGGTAATAACGGCCACGTGGTTGGAGGAATACAATCAAAATTTTATTTATGTTACTTGAAATGAGATTACTATAATATTTTCGAAAAGAGGCTAATCTTTCGGCCGTTCTCCTTATGCCCAACATTTCTCTCCTCTGATAACTACTACCATGCCCTTTAAAAAGTTTCTCAACACCATCTCATCCCCCTTCAAGCTACCACCTTCACCAAACGCAGATGCCAAGGTAACACATACAGTCTTCTTTGATATCCAACAAGGAGATAAATCCATTGGTCGAGTTGTGATTGGCTTATATGGAGAAGTAGTACCAAAGACGACGGAAAACTTTCGAGCGCTTGCAACTGGTGAAAAGGGATTTGGGTACAAGGGCTGCTCTTTTCATCGAGTCATTGATGGTTTCATGTGAGTGCAAGAGATTCCTGAAGCTGTATGTGCTTCACCCTAAAAAAAGTTAGATATATGCTCCCTTATCTTTAGGATACAAGGTGGAGACTTTACAGCTGGTGATGGAACAGGTGGAAAGTCTATCTATGGGGAAGAATTTGCAGATGAAAACTTTCAGTTGAAGCATATTGGTCCAGGCATACTATCCATGGCAAACGCAGGCAAGAATACTAATGGCAGCCAATTCTTTATTGTAGGTAGAGGAATAGATCCCAGGCGTATCGAATCAGTGCAGGCATATTGACCCCTTAATTTCCCTCCTGACAGGTGACGGGAGAAGCTGATTTCCTAGACAACAAGCACGTCGGTAGGTGTCACGCAGACTTGACAGGAATAGTAAAGTAGTAAAAAGGTAATGGCTGACTGACTCTGAGCTTCTCCTCTCTTTTCTTTCTCCTGACAGTCTTTGGTCAAGTATTGCAAGGAATGGATGTAGTACGCTTCATTGAACGTGTGCAAAGGGATGGTAATGATCGACCACTTCAAGACGTCATCATCAAGGACAGTGGTGAGCTGTCGGGTTGATGTAATTCTATCAAGAAGACACGCCGCTTTAAGCTCAAGTGGAATGGCGTAATGACGCCACAACATCAGTTTCAATAGAGATGGAGATAGGTTGCATCCTTTCGGCGTAGCTTTCCATTTGCCCACTCGCTAGCCACACTCATTCGAAAGAGCTGAGCTTCGACAAGGCTGTAGTGATGTGTATCTGGATCTTATAAGCACCAATTCCATCTTTTCGCCCTTCAAGACCCCTCCCCTCCCCCTCCTATCCCACCATCGAAAAAGCAGCAGGTCTGCTCTTTGAGGAAATCTCTCATATTATATACTTTGACTACTTTAATATCCAATATCAAGCAGCAGTAGAGTGCCATTGTAGACTACCTAATCTTCACCTAATTCTTGTACTATTTTATACTTCTTCAGCATGCACATTAGGTCGTCTTTGTACAATCATCCAAATTGCCCTTTCAAATCATTATTTATCACCACACTACTACTCTCAAAGGGAGTACCTACAATTTTTGGTTTTCCAGTCCTAGCTTTACAACCTGACTACATTGAGGTGAGTAATCACTTTGCAAAAAAGATTATCAATTTAATTAAAGTCTTGCTTGAGCTGCTTATAGCAGAGATCGAAAACAACTCCCCCTATTAAGGAAGCTGGAGGTATAGCACCACCACAAGCTTATCAACTTGCCATGAATCCAAGTACGATGACCGCAATGCCTCTGTACAAGAGAACTCCCATTCCTGCCGAATTGGAGGAATTACCTGATGACTACAAACCCAAAGCAGGAGAGACAGTCCTTCGAAGTCAAGATCTACCAAAGGCCAAAGTGAACCCATCTCCCACGCCAGCATCCGCACAAACACCATCACCAGCATCCGCACCAGCACCAGCATCAATACCAGCTACAGCTAATTCGGCAGGTAAAACAAATAAGAGCAAAAAATTAAAGGTCAAGGGCGACAAGGCAATGAAGAAGGGGATGGGTAGAAAAACAAAAATGTTTGCTGGTATTGGTTTGGCGACTGCTCTTCTTGGTGCTGGTTTTGTTGGGTATGAATACCTTAGTAGACGAGTCAATGTAAGTGTAAGTGAGCTGAGCGAAGAGGTTGTCAAATTGGAAAAAGATGACTAATAAATCATTTCTTCTCTACTATAGAAGGGAAAGGAAGAGGGCAAAGCGAAACGTGAAGGGTGAAATCATAGCAGAGCAGATTGCTTTATTGGTGGTCTTCGTGTAGCAACATTGTATAAGAATACTCTTGATGCCTGTAATTAGTATGACAACATATTATCTTGATTGGATGTCTCTTTGAAGAGATGGAAAGAAAAAAAAGAGTTGGACCCCTTTGTGACGCGTGCGTGACACGTCTGACAAGCGCGTTTTGGTGCGTCCAAAAATTGTCATTCGTTCTCCCCTCGTCCCCTACGAAAACTGTACCATGCCTTCCTAATCAAAGTGGAAATGGAGTTTACACAGAAGGATAACACATGCTCAAGGTGATCGGACAGGACGAATTTGAGTTATGGGAACAAGAGGATCAAAATGAGTGCTCCAGCAAGTGGCGCATATTTGGCGTCAAGATTGAGAGCAGGCGATGGGCAAAAAAAAAAAAAAATGAAAGGCGATTGGCTGTATTCGCCTCAATCTGCTCTTACGCCCTTGCTTTACTGTAGCACCCTTCTTTAACGACCAGCAACAAAACAAGAGCACTGTACGCCTTAAACGTCTTCAGGTATTATCTTGTCGATGTCCACAACGCCCTGACTCTAGAGTTGATCATGTGCTTGACGTACATAAAGTGCTGATGTCCTAGAGGTCGTCTTTGATAATTCGAAAAAGAAACCCAACTTCACCCTATCTATTTGATCCTGCAGCCGGACTGCCTATATTACCTCGACCCCTCTACTAATTAGCTACTACCTCTCCTCTCTCATTTTATTTGCGAGAAAGATGATCTTTTTCAGACTAAAGCCCAGCTTTACAAAGACGCTCCTTATTTCCTTTCTTCTTTGCTTTCACTCAATCGCATTGGCCTGTGATGCAGTACTTTTCAGACCCGAACAGACACTTGACGAGGTGGGTCTTATCGTAATGTGTAAACATGTGAAGTCTATCTACTGATGTTAGTCTCGTTGATATCAAGATGAGTAACATCAACCTACACCTCCAAACCAACAATTCTATACCCAGCCAGATCTTTGGTCAAACCCTTCTTCAACAACAATTAAATGCCGCACTACCTGACAACACGTCTTCCGAATATCTCAAAAACTCAGTTAATGGGACTGCTGGCATTGAGCTGAACGACAGGGTACGTGAAGGTGACAATGCTGATTGCAAGGTACACCTCAGCTAAGTATAAAGTACACTCTACCTTGCCACAGAAGACATTTGAATATAGCCCTCCTCAAGTCCAAGTGTACACAGCAATGGAGAATCAAGCAGTGAGTGAGGCATTGTCTGAAAATCAATCATACGTACGACAAATTAGCTGATACATTACCTTCTTCATGTTGATCATAATCAATATAGATTCAGCCACTACAGCAACGACTATTTAAAAGAGCTCCCATTCCAGTTGGAGAAGCGCTGGATTCTAAAACGGGAGCTATTCAAGTCTTTAAGCCAAATTCTTACACCATTACACCTACTATTGGATCTGGTACCAAACCTGTGGGAAAATCATATCTGGGAATGTCAGGAAAGACTGCGGCAATTGGAGGTGCTGTTGTTGGTGGAACTGCTTTACTAGGTGCAGGTATAGCCTTATTTCCCAAGATAAAAAAATGGTTTAAAAAAGGAAAACAATCAGACAAAGGGCCGGATGGACAGGATATCAAGAAAGACAAGAGGGATGTCCCACTTGACTATCAGATCGCTGAGGGAAGACTTGATACAGCTACTCAGCCTTTACTTGGGAAGCAGCATGAAAAGATATCATATGGGTTACATGGCCAAGAGGAAGGCCGAGAGCATAACCATGTAAGAGAATCAAGTGCTGTGTGATGTTTGAAATGCAATTTAAAAGGTACAAGTATTTCCAAAAAAAAAAGAAGTTGATGATGCATCAAGACAGCAACTTCACCTTTACTGACAAAGTTGAAATTTTCCTTGATCGAGCATTCAGATGAGTAAATTTACCCAAATCTTTTCTGGGAAGAGGGGTGTAGTCAAAGTCAAAGTATTCACAGATGACATTGTAACTTATCGCCACTCTCTTGTACCCAAAGCAAGGATTACATGTTCCTACGCCCAATATCTCGCCACTAGTGAGGGGTTGTTGCTCCTTGCTTGACTATATCATTGATTATGACAAAATCAGGACTTCGGGTTACAATTCGCCCGAGGGAGAGAGAGTTGGAAGAAAATACAAAGAAAAGTGACTACCTAGGTAAAATCTTCTTCGCGCGTGGCCTTTTTTAAGAACTTCATTTGATAGCGTGGGCGTCGGACGCTAATTTTAAACGCCCAATTAATTTCACCAATCTGCCGTTAAAGATTCGTTTAGTTTACATTGAAGAGGGTAGGGAAGCAATTAGGAAGTGTCAAGGAACCGAATTTGCGTTTTCTTTTGGATGCATATAAAGGGGGAATGCTGTCCTTTCTTGATTGTTGTCCTTTTTAAGATATACCCTTGCTTTTCTTCTTCTCTTCTTTACCTGCTGGACAGGTCTTCTTTCCACTTCCTTATTTTCATAGCAATCTTCTAAAAACGACAATTTCCTTACAAACCAATACAATACGATGCAATTTTCAAAAGTACTACTTAGACTGACACTTGTGGCATCAGCAACAATTATTAGTGCTACAATGGCTGCGCCTTACAGACGAGTTGAAAGTCCTACAATAACTAAAGCAGCAATACAAACCTTGAAAGCTCGAATGGGATGTTGTCAAGATACATCCAAGATTGCTTCCATGAGATCAGTTGAAGCAGCAGGTGCTCAAAAGACTACAATTATAAATAATATTGGAGTTGGAAATGATGTTAGTAATGCAACTGAAAATTATCAAGGAGCAACAATTGATGTTACAGTTCAGGAAAAGAGATATATACAACAACCATCCGAAGCTTATCCAAGCTATTCAATTCAAATGGCAAAAGCTAAATCGCCACGTCCTACTGATGTGATTTTAATGTAAAACACTTCTTGTAAAAAGTGTCAACAATATAATTATTGTATCAATGAAGTGGATGAATCCTTTCAATATGGTTTCACACCATGTTCAGGTATATCCTGGTGACAGATCAGATTATGATATCAGCCCGTTGTAAGGTACAAAGCGAGAAGAATGAGATGCCAAATATTGCAAATGCTTTATTATTGATAGTCTCACTTGAGAACATCGTCAGGTAGTCCAAAGCCGACCCTGTAGTAAGGGGAAGAGTAATTGTTCATTTAGTAATGTGATATTTTTGATGCAATCTATCTTTCTTCACCATACTCACAAAGCCTTTTGTGTTCCTGGAGCCAATAGACCACCTACATCTTGTGCTTCTGGTTTCATACTTGGTACACCATTTCGTAAAGGTATTGCCGCTCTAGGATCACCTGTTCTTGTCATACTTGCTCTACCCGTTTCCATTGCATCTTCTGCATAAGTTTGACTACCAAGATCAACAACGACAGCATCTCCTTGTTGGACGGCTTGTAAATGTGAAGTATTTGGATCATAGGGTTCTACTTTGGCTTCTTGTTCAATTTCACCTTTAGCATTTTCTTTTGTATGAAAAATAATAACTTTACCTTTAAATTTACTAAAGATTCCAGTCTTTTTTGGTGGTCCATTTGACTCTGCTCTCTTGATTTCTGCTTCTGTAACCTCATGATCAGCGTCTTGTCCAAATACAACAGATGTATAGTCGAAGAGCTAGTAAAATAGTCAGATTAGTGAAAAGATGAGCTTATAGTATATAATTTTGTTGAGACAAAGTACTCACCTTCAAGAAAACGTAAAAGGCAACTGCCATACAACTTCCAATAATGGGACCAATCCAGTAGATCCAATGGTAGCCAGGCTGAAGATTTTTTTAAAAAAAAAGAGAGGAGAATGTCAGCATCGTTATCTTAAATTAATATTTTATTTTTTTCACTCACAAATGATCCAGAAATGACGCTGGGTCCAAAACTTCTAGCAGGATTAATTCCACAACCAGTATATACGACTCCAAACATATGACATGCCAATAAAGCCAGACCAATACCAACAGGTGCAAGGTAGGTACTCTTGTGTTTTTCAGCAGCAAGTAAAATGACGGTTAAAACCAAAATAGCAGTTAGGAATGCTTCGATAAATAAACCTTGAACAACACTAACTCCAACACCTAAATTTGTCTCTACACTTACAACACCTCCAAAAGGTGTCAAAGCGGCAACAAGACCAGCAGCAGCAATTCCACCCAATAGCTGTGAAACAACTAGTAGTGCAGCACGGAAAGCACTAAGACCACCAATTAGCCATAGTGCCAAAGTGATGGCTCTAAGAAAGGGGGATTGGGAGAGATTGAATTTGAGACAAACCATAGATATATTGCACTTGGATGTCAATGTCAAACTCACGGATTGAATAATCCTCCAGTAACTCGATAAAATACCCAAGCTGTAACAAGAAGACTCATTCCAAAGGATACAGCGATGAACATGATGGTCTGATAGAAGGATACAGTAAGCTACCGTAAAAACCCCTTGGGAGACTACGGCATATAATTCACTCACCTGATTACCAAGTGTGGTGATAAGACCTTCTGTTTGAGAAGCTGTACGAGTGACTTGAGCTGTTTTTGCTCCACCAAGTGCGAGGACTGCATGCAAAGCATTGAACGTATCAACAAGTGTAATTCAATTTATTCTTTAGAGCGACACCTACGAAGGAACAATGTTGTGCCAACAAATTCTCCAAGAGCTGCGACAAAATCTTGCTTGAGACCCATCCTTTTAATTTACTTCTACAAAGGGGGAGGCAATTAGAAAGGAGTTGCAAGATAGGTAATGAATGAAAGCAAATGAGCAATATATAAGATTCCTACAAGTCTGCGGGATTTGCTCCAATTCATTTCTCAACAAGAGAAAATTACAATCGGGGACATTCTCCCCCCTCCATCCATTTTCTTCTACTTTTTGAAAACTCCATCTCCACTGACGAAATTATACTTTTTTTTTTCTTTTTTCTTCTTCTAAAGGACCCTCTACCTCAAGTATTTTACAATCAGAGTATCTTGTGTCGGTACCTGAAATTCCTAAACTAGATCTTGCTTTAATTGAGGAAAACCTTTTTTTTCCCTTTTTTTTTGGTTTTTTAATTACCCAATCATAAAGACAAAGTGACGTAGTTTCCGTGTACCAACAAAACGCGTCTTAGTTTTCACCTTTTTGCCGATGTATATTGTGCGCCACCCGCGTTTTCCCCCCTTTTGAATGATAATTGATTGGGGCAGTGTAAGTTAAACCCATCATCATCATCATTATTGTTGGTAGTTGAGCAATACCCCAGATAATGAATCCGAGGAAGCGTAGTTATGTAAATGAACATGATCGAGCTGGTCCCTCGAAGAGCCAAATGATCTACAACTGTATGAGAGCCAAAATGCCTGAACAAAACGTTTCGTTTTCCCTTTCATGGACCTGCTTCGATCTCATGTATCTTCTCTTACTTTAGTGGAAAGCAATTGCCGCTAATTTATTGGACGTCCTTAATTGCGTTCCTACTTTAAAGTTGAATGATGCAAATGAAGCAATTCGGACCCTTGATCCTTCAATATATCTTATATATCTATGCTAGAGGTGAAATTAGACACGACCGACCCTTGAGATTCTTTAGCGCGTAATGCCTAGATGGGGGGGGGGCGTGTCGTGCAAAATTGAATTTCAACTGTGATAAGAAGAAGAGAGGCTGTATGCTGATTTACCTCCTTCTTACATAAATAGAAACCATCACATCCACTTGCTCACTTTTCAGTGGTCGATCGGGTTCAATTCAAGGATGGCAACATAGCAGCGGGACAGAGAGAAGCAATTTTACCTCGAGCAACATATGCTGGTCTCAGTAATATAGATTTTAACTGGAGGTAAGATTAGTCAAACCAATGGTATTACCGACTAATTTGAATGTGAAATGGCGAGAGAAGCTTAATGGAGTCGCTTTGGAGGTCTTCAACATTAGAAAATCAAGTGTTATTGGTCAGGTTACAATGTGATTATGAAATGATTAAAGCTATGAACAACGGCAGGACTTCATCGGCAAGGTAACAATTCTGATTGTATGATACTCTATAATACCCATTACTTGGAGCAAGTCCATTCAGTGCGTTGCTTGTCCCTTCTTCACCACTTACCAACTCGTCGACATGCTTCTTTGATGGACGGATTTGTCTCTATAATACGATGGGCCATGTTGAAACTCCTATGACGCCACGGATGATTTCAAGTGTAATAAATTTAACATTGTTCTTGTCAACTAGCCCTGTTTTCTTCGATCAATTCTAATTCTAATTCTAAATTCTCCGATTTACAATCTCTGACTATTTGCCTTGTTTGGTTGATGACGCAAGAAACAAATCACTTTTCAAAGAATTCAAAGCATTGAATCTTGACGCGCGCGCAATTTGATGAAAAAGATTGATTGGCTTTTTTGTTCTTTGATCGAAATTTAGCTCAGGGTCCCCCCCGCCGGCGTGAGACCTACCGCGTCTGATTGACTGCGAGCAATAGTAAAGACTTTTAAAATAGACGTTTTGTTTAAATATATTTTAAATCTCCCCTTTTCCCCCTTTACAGATGTTGTTGTGATCTACTTTCAGATGAGAACATTGACATTAAGAATGTAAGCAAGTGTGTCAGACTTTCCTCCTTTGCTTGCCCTCCTTGACATCTTCCCTTGGTGACTCTCTTCTTTTCTGGTATGGGATTGCTTTTGCCCTGCTTGAGCATCTTGCTCGCGGCTACTTCTCTCCTTGCCAGTCCTATTCGCATAGATGAACCAATCATTTTGAACCCATCAATCGATCCATTTTATCAAAAACCAGACAATATCTCACTATATGAGAATGGTGCCATTATCCAGTCTCGAATTGTAAAAACCAAGATTAGCATAAATGTTGATCAGTCAATTCAAGTCATTTACAAGACACAAAATACAATGCTTCAATCAGATGCTACTGTTGCTACCATTTGGATTCCCTCTCATCCTTCCAGTTCACCAAAATTACTTTCATATCAATCCTACGAAGATTCTTCTTCATTTTCTTGTTCGCCTAGTTACTCTTTCTTGATGGACACAGAGTCTACCAATACTCCTACTGCATCCTTTGATACTCCAATTTACATACAATGGGCACTGTCTCAAGGTTATCATGTTGTTGCATCTGATCAAGAAGGTTCTCAAGCAGCTTTTATTGCTGGTCATCAAGAAGGTATGGCCACTCTAGATGGTATTAGAGCAACAAAGAATCAATTAAATTTACCAAATGATACTCAAGTTGTCTTGTTTGGTTACAGCGGTGGTGCACATGCTACAATTTGGACTGCTAATCTAGCAGACACGTATGCACCTGAAATTAATATTGTTGGCGCTGTACATGGTGGAACTCCAGTAGATATGCTAGGTATTTTCAACTTTATTAATGGTGGATTATTTGCTGGATTTGCTGGTGCTGGACTGGTTGGATTGATGAATGCATATCCAGAGCTAAACGAGTATATATTGAGTATCTCTAACGATGAAGGAAAAATGAAGATTGCACAGTATCGTAGTACTGATTATTGTATTGCCGACGTCATAACTAAATCAATTCTAGTCAACTTTCTCGACTATCTTCAAGTACCTGATCCACTCAATCAACCCATCATCAAGACTGTACTTGCCAAGGAATCCCTCCTAATGGATGTCAGCCCAATTCCAGTCTCTGTTCCCAAATTTCCTCGTTTATTATATCATGCCGCTGAAGATGAAGTCGTACCATTTACCGATGAATACAAGTTTGTACAACAACAATGTGCTCAAGGTGCCAATATTCAATTTCAAATTCTTCCTGTTGCTGAGCATATTACTGCAGAGCTTTTGGGTCTTGTAGGTGTACTACTTTGGATTGAACAAGCCTTTGATGGTAATACTCCTATTGTAAATTGTGGTACAGGCACACTTGACTTTCCAACTATCTACAGTAGCGAAGCTAAGACTGTACTAGATGATAATACAATCTCCTACCTCAAGAATCTCAACGGTTCCAAGACATACCTCGGTACCACTGTTGACTATCCTTCCAGTCACAGCTCTCCCCCTTTGTAATCTACCTTTGATTTCCAGCACGATAGTTAGGTCAATTTCATCATTCTTTTGATACCCAGATGCAATAAATTGTTACTTCAATGTTCGAACTGTGACTGACTAAATCTTTGTCTGTATGAATTCTCCTAATCGTTGGGTGCATTAAAAGTTCTAAAATGGGGGGGTTTGGAAGGGGAAAGGAACGGAAGAAGGAAAGGTAATAACAGTTTATCCGATCAGACTATTTAAACTGTACGCGTCAATTTTCTTTCTCCTTTCTACACAGCGTTGGTTAGGGAAATCTAATGAATTGCTTTCTTCCCTACCAACCAGACCATCCCTTTCCTATCGAGAATCTACCTTATGGAGTCTTTACAAAAGCAAACTACACAATTCCCAGAATAGGAGTGGCTATCTCGGATTTCATACTTGATCTGACTGCTTTATCCCAATCGAGCCAACTTTTTCAAAATAGTGGAGTATCGCCTGTCGTATTTCAGCAGGTGAAGTCTAAATGCTCTTGTTTTGACTACTTGCGAGTTCACTGACGATGTATTGAATTTATAGGTCACACTGAATGCCTTTATTGCCGAGAAACCTTCAACATGGGCCACTTTTAGAAAGTATCTACAGTCGATTCTCCTTTTAAATTCACCACTAGCCAATTCACCTAATCGAGATGAATATTTTGTCCTTCAAAAGGATGCCAAGATGCTTCTTCCCATTCAAATTGGTGACTATACAGACTTTTATGCAAGTCTTGAGCATGCTATCAATTGTGGAACACTAATACGTGGCAAGGAAAAGGCCTTACAACCAAATTGGCGTCATTTACCAGTTGCATATCATGGTAGAGCTTCGTGAGTGAAACTTTTGAGAATCAGGATTATTGTGGAGAATACTGACCTAGGATGCATTGATTCAGGTCAGTTGTCATCAGTGGAACATCTTTTCCTCGACCTATAGGGCAGCTTGCACCAGGTCCTGACTCTACATTTCCCTCTATAGCACCTACCAAAAGGCTAGACTTTGAACTCGAAATGGGATTCGTCTATGGAGGTGCTTCTACTTCACTTGGACAGCGACTAAGTCCTTCCGAGGCATCAAAGCACTTGTTTGGCCTTGTCTTACTCAATGATTGGTCAGCTCGAGATATTCAAACGTGGGAGTACGTTCCTCTGGGTAAGTCTACACGCACATCATTGATAAGTATTTCCACGCTCAATTTACCACTACATTTACAGGCCCCTTTCTTAGCAAAAACTTCTGTACAACCATCTCACCCTGGATAGTAACATGTGAAGCACTTGAGCCATTCAAAGTACCAGCATATACCCATAATCCTCCTTTACTTTCTTACTTGAGTGAAGAAAAGGGCTTCAACTATGATGTCCAGCTTGCAGTAGATGTCCGAGGTGAGTAGATTACCTAGTGAAAAAGGGCATAGTACAATAGTAATTGACATTTCTGTATTACCACAGGAGCAAAGAGGAACAATTATAGCCGAATTACCAATTCAAATCTTCGACATACCTACTATACTGCAGCTCAAATGCTTGCTCATCACACCACTACTGGTTGTCCAATGAAAGCAGGCGATCTATTGGGAACAGGAACACTTTCAGCTCCTAGATCAAATGGATTGGGTAGCTTACTAGAAAAGAGTGAAATGGGTAAAAAGTCATTCTTGTTGGATGGTGAAGATGTGACATTCTTACGAGATGGTGATTCAGTGCGTATCACAGGTATAGCTAAAGGAAACGGTTACAGTATTGGTTTTGGTGATTGCGAAGGAACAATTCTCGAGGCCATTCCACTGTTGTGATCACTGATATATATATTTTATTGGCAAATATATTATTACATATATTTAATTTTTACTTTAGGATTAGAGAGTGACATGCTCAAGTTACTATTTTCTTGCTGGAAATACTAGCAGCCATCTTGTGTTCTGCTCTTGCCTTTTCATCATCAATCCATCGTTGAATAGTTTCATTATTTCTTGGAATAAATTTAACTTTAAAAGGGTTAGGAGTAGAACTCAAACCTCTTGGATTTGCACAAGCTGTTGCTGGATTAATATCATAATCCTCTTCACCTGGTACAATTTTAAAGAAATGAATTAACTTGCAAAATGCAATATATAATTCTCGATTTGCCAAGTGAACTCCTGCACACATTCTTCTACCTGCTCCAAAACTATAATGACTTTGTAAATTGGCTTCAGAAGGTTCTAAAAATCTTTCCGGTCGAAAGTTTTGAACATCTCCATAACGTTCTTCATCGTGATGAATAGCCCAAGCATTCAAAAAGACGGTAGTTCCACTTGGAATATGAACACCTCTATAATCTGAATCACCCAATGTAGCTCTTGGTAAACTCAATTTTAAAACGCTAAAATAACGAGAACATTCCTTGTGTAAAGCAGTAATATATTCTACTTTTTCTTCATTTGAATCTGGTATTTCACCTTGATAAACTTCAAACATGGCTTGAAAAGCTTTTTCTTGAATTTCTGGATGTTTTGCAAGCCATCCAACTGACCAAATAAATGTATTGGCAAGTGTATCTAAACCAGCAGATACCATTGATAAACAAATAGAAGATAATTCCAAATCAGATAATTTTGCTTCTGGATCTCGAATAATATTTCCAGTAATACAAGGAATATCTGTACCTTTTTCCATTCGATCTTTTAAATCTTGTAATAGTGCATTCATGTATCTATCTCTTCTTCTTCTTACTTCTGCTCCATGTTTTGCATTGTTTGTTTCAAAGGAAGGCAAATAACGTAAAATGGGAACATAATCTGACATTTGACCAGATACAGATCGAAAATTGGCAACATAAGTTTCTACTTCAATAATTTCTTTTAACATTGCATCACCAACTGATTCCAATCTTGAGCCATAATTGACAACCAGAGAGATATTAAGTGCAAATCGTTGCAAGTAAGCGTATGGATTTATGGAAGCCTTGCCTTGTTGAGAATCACGATAAATGTCTTCTACCAATGATAATGTTTCTCTATCCATAATAGGAACATAACTTTGTACAGCTACTCTATTGAGTGCAGTTGCAGCAGCTCTCCTTTTACGTTTACATGAATCATCCCATGGTGAAGTACCTATTGTAAAACCTGCAGTCGAAGAAACAACCTTGTGAAAAGCATGAAATAGAGGTCTTGAAATATATATACTTCCTAAATCGTTAAATAATTCTTTTGCTGCTGCTGCACTGTTCACCACTACTACTTCTCTTTCTCCAAGTGTAACTTTGTATACACTTCCATACTTCTTAATCCACGCTAGATAGGTTTGAGCATGATCAACTCCTAGTTGAGGTAAATTACCTACAATTGGGTATCCTCTAGGTCCTGGTAATCGTATTTTACTTTGACTATGCTTCCAATACAGGGCGAGGATTACAACACTCACACAAGCCAGTAGAGGCCAATTGGAAGGTGTCAAATCAAAAGACAAAGACGATGAACTTGAAAGAAGAGTCATACGGCAATCGAGGAAAAGAAAGTCAAGACAGAGGCAATGGTAAGTTTCTCTTCTAGACCAATTCAAGTGACCCTTTTTTGTACTATTCTTCTTCAATTCTTCCTCGTGTCGGTAAGTTACAAGCGGGGAAAGGGGGTAGGGATGCTACTGCTTGGTTTCTCCGTATTGGTGAGGAATGGGGAAACCCCGCAAAACGAAGGGATATTGAATCTATCAGAGGTATATCCGTTCTCCAGAGATCTTACGGAAAAACCAACAATCGCCCTTTATCCCCACAGCACCAGACAACGCATCTATGGTTTAACGCGTACGCTTGGACCACTTTTTCTCATTCTTGAATTAGGAATAAAAAGTCAAACAAGGGAGATTGACTAGATTCACTTCTTCTCATCTCCAAATCCTTCAGCTTCGAGTCATGGCCAGTGAGCTTCATTATAATTGTGAGTATAATTTTCTTTGGAAAGTTGAGGAAGTTATTGAGTAAAATAGGAGCATCACAGCTGGTTTTGGCAATCATGTGGAATCAGAGGCTATTCCTGGTACACTTCCTAAAGTAGGCAATGCACCTCAAAAGGTCAATTATGGATTGTATGCTGAACAAGTCAGTGGAACAGCATTTACTGCACCCCGTCACAAGAATCAGCGATCATGGCTATATAGAGTGAGTCATGGATTACCATATAAAATTCAAATAGCTGAACCAATACACTCCCAGATCAAACCTTCTGTCAATCACCTTCCATTTTCACCTTATGCTCATCCTCGCGTACTCTCCTCTTTTCATTCCTTTTCACCTGGTATTCAAGCCACACCACAACAGCTACGATGGGATCCACTCGAATTAAGTTCTGGTGAAGACAAAGACTTTGTTGACGGTCTTGTCACATTAGGAGGAGCAGGTGATAGTCAAGTGAAAGATGGTTTAGCTATTCACTTTTATAGTTGTAACAAGAGTATGAAGAATAGAGCATTCTATAATAGTGATGGTGACTTTTTAATTGGTGAGTGACATGTGCTTATGGAAGATGTAGGTACTCACCGTGTAATCCCTCTTTTTTTTTTTACTCTCCTTAGTGCCACAAATGGGTGAACTTTATATTACGACTGAATTTGGGAAAATGATTGTTCCGCCTTTACATATTTGTGTCATTCAAAGAGGTCTCAAATTTAGTGTTAATGTCACACAACAAGCTAAAGGATATATTTGTGAAGTATTCAAGGGTCATTTTGAACTACCTGAATTAGGTCCAATTGGTGCCAATGGTCTTGCCAACGTAAAGGACTTTCAAACACCCGTAGCTGCTTACGAAGATATAAAGGGGCAGTATACCATCATTAACAAGTTCATGGGTAACTTTTTCCAATTTGAGCAGGTGCGTCCGACTGAAGATAGGCAGGGAAACACTCGAATTTACAATATATTGTTTATCTTGTTCCTTTCTTTATTGTGTCACTGCAGGATCATTCACCTTATGACGTCGTTGCTTTTTCGGGTAACTACATACCATATCGATATGATCTTCGAAAATTCAATACAATTGGCAGCATATCCTATGATCACCCTGATCCTTCCATCTTTACCGTACTAACATGCCCAACTGATTCACCTGGTACAGCCATTGCTGATTTTGTTATTTTTCCACCGAGATGGTTGGTAGCAGAAGATACTTTTAGACCACCTTACTTTCATAGAAATTGTATGAGTGAATTTATGGGAAATATTGTAGGTACTTATGATGCAAAAGCAACTGGATTCTTACCAGGTGGAGCATCATTACACAATATGAATTCAGCTCACGGTCCAGATGCAGAAACATTTGAAAAAGCAAGTAATGCACAACTTAGACCAATCAAAGTAGGAGAAGGTAGTATGAGTTTCATGTTTGAATCTGCCTACCAAATAGCAACAACAAAGTGGGCCATAAGGTGAGTAAATAAATATTCTGAACCAAGAAGAAATATGACATTGGCTAATCTGAAATCATTCTTACTCTACAGTGAGAGCGGCAAGCTACAGCAAGATTATTGGAAAGCATGGGAGAACTTGCCAAAGAAATTCAATCCCCCTTGATGTATTTTCTACATTCATTCCAATACAAATTTTTCTTTTCTTTATAGAAGTAGTCCGTCCCCCTTGTGACCTCGCATGCGCTTCAATCAATTTAGCGTACTACCGGTAAATAACACACACACACACAGAGCGCGTGCTTTTTACGTTGCAACGCATCTTTCTTTCCCACTTGTAAATTTTTTCATTTTTGCGGGGTCAATCAATCAACACTTTTCGTAAGTAGTACGCCACATAAAATAAATCAAAACAAAAAGCAAAACGCGGCGAGCCCCTTTTTTGTTGTTGATGTTGTTTATAACTCAATTTGATCTCTTATTTTTAGCCTCTCTTTGCGATATCGTTTTACAAGTGGGCAGCAATATGTGAAGCGGATAAATCGAATAGAACCATCTTTACTTCTTAAAGAGCGAGGGGACTGCAGTAAGAATCCAAGATTGAGCTGTCATCGAACACCTTTTCTACTTTATCTCTGATTTTGAACAATGGCTTCACCTGAACGATATGATTACATTGTAGTAGGAGGAGGAACTGCTGGACCAGTAGCTGCACGCAGGTGGGTCACAAAAACCCGTAAAAGCAAAATCTCAAAATTAACTTTGTCCGCTCTAAGATTGGCAGAATACTGTCCCAATGACAACGTGCTTCTCCTCGAAGCAGGACCAGGGTGAGTAGAGAAGCATTTAGAAGGCAGAATCTTTTTGCAGATGTTGACTGTTTGATATAGCCATGAATCCATTGTCATGTCGACAATGGCTATGGGATGGGAAGGGTGAGTGCGCCTTCTCTAGATTATGCTTTTGATTCAAGATTGATCAGACATGTAATACAGACTGCATCATACTGACTGGGATTGGCGATATTCTTCTCAACCAATCAAGCATGCCAACAATCGACAAATACACTTGCCAAGAGGGAAATTCTTAGGTGGAAGCTCGGGTTCAAATGGTACACTGATGATCAGGGGTGTCAAAGAAGACTGTGAGCACACAATGAGACAAGTAGTTGATAGATAGAGGCTCACATTACTACTGATAAGATGACCGATTGGCAAAGATGGGCTTGGAAGGATGGGGATGGGAAGAAGTATTACCTTTCTTCAAAAAGGTGCGTTGATATTCGTTGCAATATTGCATCTATAAGCTCATCCCCGCTGTTGGATTGCAGTCCGAAACTTTTCATCCAGAACCAGAGATGAAGGGAGATGCTTCCGTGCATGGTGACAAAGGACCTCTACATACGTAAGTTTCCTTTTCCACACATTTTAGCATAAATTACCCCTGATGTAATTCATCTTGGCACCCACAGATCTTTCCATCCACTTGCACCAATCAGCGAACGTTTGGTAGAGAGCTTCTTGGAGACTGGCTTACCATGGAAGGAAGATATGTTTTCAAGTGGCGAGAATATTGGAATAGGGCATGTCCCCAGAACAGTCTATAAAGGAATTAGAACCACTGGGTGAGGGATACTAATGGAACCAGACTTGCCCAAAAGGTTTACTGGGACTAACCTACCTCCGCATTTCAGAGCAGACTTTGTCACCGGACCTACTACGCCAGAGAATTTAACTGTTAAGACTAGTCAACAGTGCACAAAGATCATCCTAACCACAGATAGCCAGGGTGTAAAGAGAGCAACAGGGGTAGAGGTACGAGACAACAGCGCTGGCTTCCCTTGCACTTATCTTACCGACAAGGAAATTATCCTCTCATGCGGGGCTTATAATTCACCTCAACTTCTTATGCTTAGTGGTATCGGACCTATAGACCAAATGCAAAAGTTCAGTATACCTGTGGAAGTTGCTTTGGAAGGTGTTGGTAATAATTTACAGGATCACATCATCAATTTTAACTTTTTTGAAGTGTCAGAACCCAAATTGACGTGAGTGCATCTATACAGAGTGTGAAAGGTGACCATGACTAACATTCTTGAATGGGGTGTGGTTCTTGTAGAAATGACCATCTCGTATATGGAGAAGGAGCATTCAATACTGCTTTGCAACAGTGGATGACGGACAAGTCTGGAGTGTTGGGTCGATTTCCATTTGGTGCCTTTGTCTTTAAGCGTTTTGACGAAGAGCTTAAAGTGTACCCCGAATGGAATGAAGCACTAGCAAAATCTGGTGGTCGAGATCCAATGGGTGCTGATAATGGCATGCCTCACATTGAGTTAGTTGAGAAAGAGGGGTTTGATTTACTAGTATGAATGGGTAAGGGTGCTGACACTCTTCCTCTTTCTTTGCAGGTACTTTTGGAGTGAACTCTATGGTGGTGGACCTCAACATACTCACTTTCCTTCCGATGGTGAATCAGCATTTGCATTAATCACACTCTTATTCAATCCACAAGCTAGAGGCACAGTCAAATTACAAAGTAGAAACCCTCTTTTTCCTCCTTTGATTGATCACAACTATCTTGCCAGTGATTTGGATCTTGTCATGCTAGCGGAAGCTAATCGATTTGGAGCAGAAGTAGTCACAAAGGGAAAAGGTACAAAGGATATCATTGCTGGTCCATGGCCAAAGGGGCGTACACTACCTACTGATAGTGAAGGATGGAAAGAGTATGTTCGTCAACAGACTGGTACTTGTTATCATGCTTCAAGTACATGTGCTATGGGACCCACCACTTCTCCTACTTCAACACTACCTCAAGGTGCCGTAGTGGATGATCGACTTCGAGTGCATGGAGTAGTCAATCTTAGAGTCGCTGATGTTTCAATTCTACCTTTGGTCAATACGGGACATACCCAAGCACCTGCTTATCTGATAGGTGAAAAGGCTGCATTCATGGTAGCACAAGATGCAGGTGTACTATCTAGTCAAATTCAACTTCCTCCGTCTACTGCCAAAGTGGAACTTGATCAAGTTGGTGAAGAAGCAATCAATTTTGAACAGCAACAAGGTCGACTATGAGGTATATGTGATTGATGTTAGAAAGGCGGCAAGTCTACAAGTTGAGATGCAATTTCTTCCTCTTTGAATATGTCGATTGCGCTATGGTGTGATGCAGTACATGTCGTATGAAAGCGATGCTATGCTAAAAGGAAGGGGACTTGCTAGGACTATGGTGAAGGAGAAGGTTCTACATTAATCGTCGTATTAAAGTATTGAAGTGTGATGCCACCACTTGCACCAACTTGACCAAAGACAGCAGTAGTAAGATGCATTTGAGAAGAAGTGCTATAGACTTCACCAAGGGTGATTTCAACATCAAAGCTTTCGCTTCTTGTAATTTTTTGGATCTTGCTAATGTCAACATTGGCAAAAGGTTGTGATCCGATTGTATTACCAATATTTGTTCTACTGGTAAGACCAAATAGAGCATAGTATTCTGGAAGAGTTGAAAGAGTACATTAAATTCTTGTTTGATTTAATTACTTTACATGCTACTACTATTACTCACGTTGATTATTAGTCAAGCTGTTTCTTGTAGTAAATGTAACATTAAAGGTATCACCTGTCTTGAGAATTGTAGTAGGTGCACTAAAACCTATAATATTAGCGGATGCTTGACTTGCTAAAGCCAAAGCAGCGACGATACCAGTAGCAAGAGAGAAACGCATGATTAAAAGGTGGTTGATTTAGAGCGAGGCGTTCAGCTTGGCTTGGGGTATGAGTGTTAATTTGAAAGAGGCAATGAGTGAAGAGAGAAGCATAAGCTCCCTCACTCAGCCCGGCCCCTTTCTTATACCTTTTGTGAATGTAAAGGGCATAATGTATAGTAATGATCACTGTGGTATGGTATATAGGGTGAAGGGTTGACCTCGTGTACTTCTACCTCGCAAGCTAGGGCGACTTCAAAGAACACGGATCTCCGAAGTGCGCGCGTCCTTATGCGCTGCTCTTTTAAAGTGTTTGAAGCTCATCAGTGAATTTACCTCGACAGCTTCTATTTCGTCATTAAATTGTCCCACATGCTTCCAACACTCATTGCCACCTGGAGATCATGGAGTATTGGCGACTAGCTGCCGATCACAATTCTTCATCACAGCCGCACTGCCGGTACTAGTGATCGATTCTGCAAGTACGAAATGACGCACCCAAATCATAGGAACAAAAAAAATGTGATTCAAGTTGCGCTAGTGTCTATAAGGAGAAATAAAACACAAAGAACAATTCCAAGAGGGGAAAAAAAAGTGTTGCTTAGCGGACACAAGCAAGATCAAACAAGAAAGGGTAACGACAGGATGTACTTAGTACCTTTCACTCCAAAGCTGTCCAAGACAATTGTCCTCGCTTTATCCCTTTTGTCGTTCCGTAGAGTGCGTGTCTAGACCCCGGATGAGATTCATGACATGAAAATATCGACTCTATATGCTGCTCTTCTCTTCTTTTCTTATGTGGTCAAGCCATCATTTGAGCAGATCTTCAGTCTAAACAATCACAGTCAAGTTGTCCTCACTCTCAACAAAACGCCAATTCTGAATGCAACGCCCACAACCTTTGTCGACATTGAATCACATACTCTTTATGAACAGTGGCAAATTCTTAGATCCCAAGTGTACCTCAGCTCGGAAGAAATTATTGAATGTGTAGCTTGCCAGAGCCTACTTGGTCTGTTCAAGTTGTTGGTTAAAGGGATTGGCGTCAACAGTACAGAAGGTGTCCTCTTGGCTCTATGTCCAGCCTTTAACAAACATCTACCAACAGAAGTTTGCGAGGGTCTGATTCGGCAGCAAGCATTACCGGTAGCAGAATTGTTTACCTCTCAACAATTCGATCCGCTTGGCTTACAAGGTGAAATGTTCTGCCATTCTGTCTTGGGAATGTGCCCAAAACCTAAAGTTGATCAAGCCAAAGTTGAGTTCCCCAAGCCAAAGCCAAAGATGATCAAACGACCTCAACGATCAGGACAGACAATCAATGTACTGCATCTCTCTGATTGGCATGTGAGTTGGAAGATTTGAAAGACAGATAGGAGCGGAATCTTTTACTGATATCAGTTCGATGTATAGGTCCAATTGGACTACTTGCCAGGGAGTGAAGCCAAGTGCAATAATTTTGTGTGTTGCATCGGTCACAATTCGACTACGACAGATATCAATCAACCAGCTAACGCCTATGGTGATTACAATTGTGATAGCCCTTCCGTCTTGGCCAACAGTCTACTCGAAAATATTCAAAACGTCTCTGGGAAAGCACTATTTAGTATTTTTACAGGAGATGTTGATGATCATGCCGTCTGGAGAGACAGTGAAAGTTACAGTCAGAATGCAAGTGAGATAGCTTATGCGACTTTACATAGGTATATTGATGCAATGGGATCCAAGCTTTACCCTACCTTTGGTAATCATGAGAGTGGTCCAGCAAATCAATACAGATCTACCTCGCAGCCAAGTTTAATATCTCAGCAGTGGTTGTATGATCTTGGATCTCAGCTGTGGGAAAGTTGGCTTGATGAGGGAGCACTAGACATGCTTCGTAATAATGGCCATGGCTCCTACTCTGTCCAACCAGAAGAGACGCCAAATCTTCGTATTATTTCCATCAATACCAATCTTGGCTACTATGACAATTGGTATACTTATTGGCGTACAAATGAATCGGATCCATCAGGCTTGTTTAGCTTCCTTATCAATGAGCTTCAAGCAGCAGAAGATTTAGGTCAGGCTGCTTGGATTATCATGCACATTTCCCCTACTCTATCCGATGTCATGGTCAACTTTAGTAGTGAGTGTAGTGTTCTAGAAGAGTGACTTGCTTAATCTGAGTATGTTGTGGTGATTGACAGACTACTATCTGCAAATCATTCAACGCTACAATGAGACGATTACTGGGCAATTTGCTGGTCATACACATCGAGATGAATTCAGTGTACTGTATTCTGATAGCAATATCTTTGATGGACAGACTGCTGCTGGTGTCGTCTATATTGGACCAAGTGTCACACCATATACCTCGCTAAACCCGGGATGGCGGACCTATGACGTTGATTCTGGCAGCTATGAGATTATGAACTCTCATACCTACATTGCTGATCTTAGCAAGAGCTCTACGTGGTCTGATACCAATTTGCCTACCTGGTTTGAAGAGTATAGCGCTCGAAAGGCCTATGTACCTGATTGGCCCACCTCTGAGCCACTTACACCTGCTTTTTGGGATGCCGCTGCTGATTCGATACTCGATGATGAAAATGCTTGGAATCTTTACTTTTTGCATCGTGGTAAAAGTTCAGGTAAAGATGGTACTTGCATCTTTGGCGATGATTGCCAACATGTGATTGCGCAAGACCTCAAGGCAGGTCAAGCGGAAGATTACATCAAGCCAATCGGAGGTACTAGGAAGCGCAGGAAGAGAAGCCTGGTAGCAAAAGAAGCCAGGCAAACACACAAGGAAAGAGATTTGCAAAGCTGGGAGCGATCCTTGTGCGGAGGCGAATTGTCACTACGGAATCTATTCGACATGTAGGGAAATAGAAGGGATTTTAAAAAGAACGCCGGTTGTCATTTATTGTTACCTTGGGTCAAGAATTACAAAGCAAGGTGCCTTTGCGATGGTATGTTGATCTTGATAGCTAGCATTGATGGATTCGGGAGTCGTTTCGGGTGCTAGAGCAACATTATACTGTTGGAATAGGCTAGCGAGAACGATTCGACATTGCATGAGCACCAAACTCTGCTCGACTGCATCGCTAAAAGTTCCATAACCAAAGGGTAGGAATGCTTCTAATCTATGTTGCATTTTCTTTCTCTCCTCGGATAGCCATCTTGTCGGTAAAAATTCATTTGGTGAAGAGAAATTGTTGGCATCACGATGAATTGTGAAAGTTGGCGCTGATACAATGACGTTTGGCGGTAAAGATACATCATTGGAGAGTTTAATCCCTTTAGAAGGGGTTACTTGCTGTACTCCAGTCGGAATCGGAGGCCAAAGGCGAAGAGTCTCGTTGATACAAGCGTTGAGAAATGGACATTGATCTTGCAGTCGATCAAAATCTTTGATTGCTTTCTTTTGGAATACCTCATCAATCTCCTTTTGTAGCCTAGCAGAGAAATTTGGGTTTTGAGAAAGTTCCGAGATACACCACACCAATGTACTATTACTAATTTCACTAATTTCCAAAATAAACAGAGCAGCCTCAGATGCCAATTGTTCCCTTGTCAAGTGTTGAGCATTGCCACTGTTCTGGCCCAAGTGTTCTACGATGCTGAAACTATTAGCCTGGTCTGCACTTTTCTCTGTGCAGCTTGCTACTGCATCAGCAACCCAAACTTCGAAATCTCTTGTGGTACTTGGTAGCAATCGAACAGCTTCAATACAGTAAGGTACGTTTGCAACTGTATTGAGCAACCGTATCCTCTCATCCAGTAGATCTATCATTGGTGATGAAATAGCACTATCAAGCAATTCCAAACTCTTGCCTACTCCCAACTTTGCTGCTACATCCATAGTGAACCAACCTATACACTCTTCAATATCACAGGAGGAACTCTTTTCCTTTCGAGCACTTGCCAGGTCTGCCATCAACTTTCCCACCTTTTCTTTCATCACCACCTCGCTCTGTTCTCGTGCCTGTGCAGATAAAGCATTAGCTTTTAAAGCTGACTCATATTGAGCATCCTTTACTTCCATCTGCCCAGCATTTGATGTAGGTGATGCTATATACCAATGCCCCTTGTGCCGCCTTGCACATTGAGTCCTATATATCGTTGATACGAAGTTTACATTGGAAATAGATAGCTCTCGAGGTCCTATTCGTACCATGTTTCCATATCTGGCATGCTGTGCTTGCAAATGAGCCGGTCTTTTGCCTCTCCAATCGATTGGTAACCAACTTAGCATGGTGACTTTATGTATTACATCTCCAGGGAATTTACGTAGACGATGCAAATATAGTCGATAGATGATAATGGAAGAGGAGAGGACTAGAGTATAGGTGACTGCTATCAAGAGGCTTCCTGCTATTGCTCTCCATAGTGGTAAGTCTTCATGCTTCCAAAGTAGTCCAGTAATTGCAAATAGACCAATGGCATGTAATCGCATCGTAAGGACAAGAGGAGGTTCGAATAATTGCGATAGGGAGTGTGCAGCAAATCCTAGCCCTACACCAGTGGCCAACATATTGAGCAACATGTTTACTATGCTTACGTCTACATCAATCGAGCTGATTGTTATTGCTAGAAAAAGAGGAGGAGGAAAAAGGTGGAGTACGGTAGGATTTTAGCGTGTTTCCCGTTGAAGCTGTGTGCTGCTTTCTTCTTATGCTTTTTTTTTGTGCCTGAGCAATTTTGCTTTGGTATTGTGACTTCGATTATTTTCCGTGTCTACTATATCAGTTGGTTTTCTCAAAATCTACCTCCTTATTCAGTGGTCGTCGATTCAAAGTGACTAAAGCATGGCAGAATGGTAATGGACTAGAGGCGGTCAATACGACCTCGAAATATACGACCCAAATCATTATCACCACCCTCAAAATCTAACTTGAATAAGCACCCGATTAGTAATTGATACGCTGCCCTCTGTTTTTATTATGAACAGCAAATGCACTACTCGATATCTAACATTGAATGGGCTCATCATTATACTCGAGAAGACGTCCAGCACTTTATAGTGTAGTATGATCACACCAAATCGAGCCATCAGTAGACTCAGCCAGCAAGATTGGAATTGGAAGCAAATGAAAGTTCCCCTCTTCTCAGGTATTCATACAAATAATAATAAAAAAAATCTACTAGAGGGAGCTACTCTCCTTTTCGTGACCTTCTACTGTTCGAATAGGGCCAGTAAACCATTTATGGGCATCTACAAGCCACCAAGCGAGAGATCCCAAGAAGATGACACCCACTTTTTTTTTTTTTAGGATGAAGATAAAAATCAGTTCAAAGCAAAACGAGCGACAGTCAATTTGAATCCACCCTACTCACAAATCAAGATGGCCCAATTCATACCTGCAACACCTGGATTGACTGCTGGAGGAAAGAGAAGGACTGTTGGACGAGGAATACAATTAAGTAATCTTTCTGCATATTAGGATGAGAGAGAGTGGCGACAACTCACCAATGGTAATAAAGGTGACCCATGAGCAAGCAATGACAGCTAGCGGCTTTGAAAATTTGCCAAGATGCCAACTACCCCTTTGAAAGTCGGAAGTCACAAGTCGAAGAAAGATTGGGATGGCGTAGGAAATGTACAAGGCAATGACTGCACAACTGAACAAGGCCAAACCAGCTTCGAATTGCAACGTAAGTAAGCCTAGTAGAGCCGCTCCTACTACGACGAAAAAGACGGCAAGTACGGGTGTTTTAGTATAATTGTTGACTCGAGACCAGTAACGAGAACCAGGTAGAGCACCATCACGAGAAAAGGCAAAGACGACTCGAGAGGCATCAACTAATTGTGCAGCAGCTGTATTGATTTGAACAACTATAATAAAACTCCAAAGAGCCAACATACCCTTTTTTCCTAGATGATCATAAAGTACTTGAGCCATGGGAACTTCTAAGACTGTAGTGGCTGCTGCAGTGATATCAGAAATGGCAAAGGAGGTAACAATGGCCAAGGCAAAACCCATAAAAGAAGTTCCAAAAACGGCCGACATGATGGCAAGTGGTGCTGTTCGAGATGCATTACGAGTTTCTTCAGCTACATGAACTGCCGAATCATAACCAGTATGAGTCCACATGACAGAAGTAAGACTTAAAAGGAAAGCCATACCATTGTTGGACCAACCACTACCATTATCGAATTGAGTAAAGGCGACTTTTGCAGAAACATGTGGACCAGTAGCAGCTAGACCAATAATGACAGCAAGAGCGCTACCAATGTTGAGAATTAGGTAGAGAATGTTGAGATTGGCTAAGATTTTGGTTGCTCCAGAGCACAAGACGCCTAAAAAGACCAATAAAGCAAGAAAGATGGCATACAGCTCACCAGCAGAGAGTACAAAATCTTCGGAAAAGTCAACACCAACGATGGCTGCTGCATAGATGAATTGAGCTGCTGTATAGGTCTGTTTTTTTGGGGGAGATGTATGGGTCAGCTTTAATTACGCTTCATACAGTATTTACTTTTTTTTTAAAAACGCACAATAGAGGATACTAATGCTACTTGACCTGTAACATTCATCCAACCAGTCCACCAACAAGCAACAGGAGCCCAAGCTGGAGGAGCTAATCTTGCAGCAAAGTAATAAAGACCACCAGATGTTGGCATGGCTGAACTCATCTCTGCCAAGCAAGCAGCAACAGTCCAAACAAAGATTGATCCAACAAACCAAGCCCAAACGATTCCAGCATGACCTGCTGCATCAAGTGGAAAGTTTAACGTTGCAGAAAAGGAAGCAACAACTCCCATGACAGAAGTACAATAACATATAGTAGTCAATGTTGAAAATTCTCTTTTAAATTCTTGTTTGTAACCCAGTGCTGCAAGCATTCTCTCATCTTCACTGAGATTATCAAATGTATGACTTGTTACATTTTGATTCCCTTCTTCTCTTGCTGGTTTCAAGTCACCTTTTTCTATTTCCGACATGGTGTAGAATGTGTTGGTGGGAAGAGAATTGGAAAAAAGGTAAATTACAATGATGTAAAAGTGTGTTGTCTCTTTATTCTCAAAATAATGTTTTACACAACCCCCCCCCCTTTCGCCTCCCCGGTCTTGTTCCTCTACCCTCTATGCTGTTATCAATGATTGATGTATAGTTAGTTGCATTGACACACGCATACACACACACACACGCACGCACAGAGTATATTGATAAAGGATTTTCAATTTCCTGGTACAATAAGTACTACTGCATACTTAATAAGTCTAATTATCTCTGTGTTTTTTTTTGTTCAAGACAAATTTTGACACCAGCCTTAAAAAAAAAATAAAAGAAGTACAACGAGAAGCCATGCAAAACCACTAATCGATCGAATTTTTCTGTCGTGCGACTGAAGGGAAAGTTGATAAACAAATAACGTAATAGTAGAGCAAATCGAAAAAAATAAAAGAAAAAAAAGGCAAGCCTGGAAGTTCTTCCTAGGATTGAAGATTGATAGCGATAACGATTATTATTTCTTGACAGTAGTGAATGTGAATGAGTCACTCATGCCGTAATTTCAAACGTACCCTATTTGTTATTATTTTTAATTATCTTTTTTGAGAGTTGTTGCCCGCGATTCCTCTAGCGTTTCAGGCACAAAAGCAGAGAAAAGTAATTATTTTAATATTTTAAAAGAGGGAAAAAGTCTATCGAGTCGAGACTTTTTGGCCCCCCCCCGGTTCTTGCTTCGCCGTCGCGCTTTGCTAGCTGCCTTGAACCCCAATTTTGTTTTCTCAATCGCCAATAATTTTTGATACCTCTATTTGGACCACCATTAGTAGGACCTCAGACTTTTTACAAGTCAACGTCTCTCTTTCCAATGTCTTCTGAATCTTCCTTTTCAATGACAACGTCACCTACGCATGCTGACCCATCTTGTTCTTCTTCTTCGTCTAGGAGTAGAAATGCTCAAGCTCAAGCGGATTTAAGAGCCAGAAGAAAAGCTTATCTTTCTGAACTTGAATCTAGTAATGCCAATTTGACTCGACAGAATGAAGAATTGGAACAAGAGAGACAATTTTTGCATGAACAGATTAGTACTCTTAAAGATCAAGTAAAGACGTTGAAAGATACTTTGGGTATGCGAAGTTCGGCATCAAATGGTCTCGATTCACTTTTGGCTGCTGTTACTTCTGAAAGAAGCAAAGTAAAGCGATTAAGGAGTGCCATTAGAAAAATTGCTTCCGTCGAGGCGCAAGATACTGATTCAGAAAGGGAGGAAATTGTTCTTGATCCAATGGAAATCAAGAGGAAGAGGTCAAGGATTGCATCGAAATCATTGGCTATTCTAGATACTGATCTTGATGAAATTGATCACAAGTCGCATTCTCGATTTGACATTGATTCTTTTACTTCGGTCACTGCTTCTTCTTTATCACCACCAACTCCAACCCAAACAGAGGTCTTAACACCAAATAGCTTGTGGAATCAGAATAAAATGCAACAACAGGAAGAAGATGAGTCTTCAAAGAGTGCTCTTAATCTTCTCTTGGCGCAATCAAATACCTTTAAACGACAGGTTATCCAAGCTCTGGCTCAAGATATCCAGCAGAACACCAACAGCTCAACTTTCCCACCAACATATCCAACATGGCAGCAGCAACAGCAACAACAACAATCACAAGCAAATATAGGTGTTCGCAATAACAAGTCGACAATGGTACACTCTCCTGATCAAGATGATGTTCTTTCTCGATTTCTCAATTCTTTTACCGCTTCTCCTTCTTCTGGTTCGACTATGGCTACTTCATTGGACATTAGCGCCGCAATACTTTCTCAAGCTGTTCAGGATCGGTCTTTGCGAGGCCACCTTTCTTCGGCGAGTGTTGTTCTTGTGCTTTTCTTTTCTCTTCTTTGGCGGTGTGTGATTTTTCAAAGGGTTATGATGAGGTGGGATAGCAGAGTGGAAAGGGCTGACAAATGGGTTTGCAAAGTGGGAAATAGGGGGAAAAAGAAAGTTGTGTTGCATTATTGGGTCTACTTGATTAGAACTCTCTGGTCCTAGGTTGATAAGTCTCCTTTTTCACCCCCTTTTTTCTTTGCATGCTCTCTCTCTCTCTCTCTCTACTCAACAATTATACATTGGAATCATTACAGGTAGAGTAAAAATTGACTGAAAAAAGGCGTTGATGGCTCACGATTTGCATCCCCGTAGCACATGTATATATACTATAAATTGCCAATGCGAGTAGAGCGATGTATTTGTACAATGACATTGACTTTCTATTATGGTGTTGTGATTGACCTTTTTTTTTTTTTTTTTAAATGATGTTGTGAAGGAGCGCAACACAACTTACAATTGATCATCCCCTTCATCCTCCCTTGCCCTCTTTGCTGCCTTTAAAATTTCCTTGTCCCATCTAGTCCAACTAACGATTAACCACTCTGCTATACCCACCAAACCAAGTGCAGATGCATTACCAATCCATAATCCTCTCAAACCCATTCCAACCTCTCTTGTTTCGTCACCCCAATTACTTCCAGGTCCCTCATAGTAGAATGCTAAATAGATACCCATCGGTAGTGCAAGTACGTAGTAACTGATGAGATTGGCAGCAGCACCAACGTGTTGCTTTCCCATTCCTCTTAGTACTCCTCCATTAGCTGCAGCCCAACCATCAAAAACTTGAAAGGATGCCACCAAAGGTATAACACTTGCCACCTTGGCTACTGTAGTTGCTTCATCAGAAAAGAGTCGACCGAATGAATCCCTAAAGAGAATGAGACCTGCTGCAATAATGACACCCAATATAGTAGCAAAGAGTGTGGCAGCTTGTGATGAAATCTTGAGAAGTCGAATAGAGCTCTTTTCGGCGGGAGGAGGAGGAGGAGATTGTGATGTTGATGATGTCGTATCGTTGTGATGAATCGCGGTAGAGTCACCTAGTAAATTTCCAATACGAGAAGAAGCTGCCACTCCAAGTCCAAATGGTAATGTATTCAAGATTTGATCGCAAGTCATAATGACTGATTGAGCTGCTAGAGAAGTAGCATCGAGATTACCAGCAGCCTGCATTTAAAGCAAGTCAGTCAGCTTTACCTCTCCATATCTATTCAAAGTGTATGTCTACTCACTAAAGCGACTATCTCGAATGCTACCCACTCTGATCCAACCATTAGTATACCAGGTAGAGCTAGACGCAACATCTGAAAGCATGGACCACGCTCCAATGCTCTCTTATCAAAACCAGACCATGCTAGAGCAGTTGAATTCCTTCCAAAAGTGCTGACGTGAATATAGAGTAAAAGAGCGCAGAGGTAGTAGGTGATGGAAACAGCAATTGGAGAGCCAATCATACCAAGTCCAAGCCAGTGTATGAATAAAAAGTTGAGTAAGATATTAACAGGAAGCATACAGACAAGTACCAAAGTGGGAGCACCAGAGCCTGCGATAAGAGTGTCTTAAATGCTATACTCGACAGCATATACAGGTCCTACTCACCTTGAATTAGACAAAACTTCTTTCCTGATTCGAATAAAATGTATCCTGGTGCTCCAATTGCAAGTATACGAAGAAAGTTTTGAATGGCAAATGCTACTTCGATTGGTTGACCTAATTTGATCAAGACAGGTGCGATAAAATACCAAAGTATAGCGCATGGAACATATACCATCAAGAGTACAAAGATGATTCGTTGTAATAGTATCCCTACATGAGAAGCAGAAGCACCAGATTTTGATCGAGCAAAAGCAGCTGAAGCAAGTGTATCAAATGCAGTTGTACCGCCTAAAGCTATTGTCCAAGCTGTTACCATGGCGATCATGAAACCATGTGCACTAGCCGATAAATCTTGATCAGTTCCATAATGTGATACTACTGCAATGCTGACTGTTTGAATCGAGTTTTGTACCATGTATCCCAATGAAGCAGGTATGGAAGTGGCGGCCAACACTTTCAATTCAGTCAATAGCCTACGACTTAGTGATTGTGTCTCGCCCCTCTCCTTGGCATGATTGAGAAGCGGTGTCCTTTCACTGTCCGTCATTTTCTTTTCTCCAGTTGTAAAGCGGAGGGGACGCGCTGTGACGAGTCTCAAAGCAAAGGGAAAAGAAGAAAAAAACTTTTGCAAAGCTCAGGCCTCAATTACCACGTACGTGTAATTGTATCAATGTTTACTTGACGCTTTGACCCCCCCCCCTTTCTGAGTACACGGACCTCTTTAAACTTCAGGCCGAGTACGGACCTCTCTAATCTAGTTTGTGCGCGACACCTTTTTTTTCTTAGCGTGGAGATAACGATGATAACGTTACTTACGTCGTCTGTTACGTTGATCATTGCAATCGAGAATAGAATCTTAAGCAGCTTCTTTTGAGTACAAATTTTATAATTTCAAATTCAACTAATACCTATACATAATAAGGCCTCGTAGATCAGTTGGTAGATCGTGGAGTTTCTATACGGTGCCAACTATGCACAAATTTCCTCCAAGGTTGCGGGTTCGAGCCCCGTCGTGGCCTCTTATATTTTTTTTCCTGCAATTTTTTTTTGTTCGCCAGCGTCTCCTTTTATTTTTATTTTTTATCTGCAGTTTGTTTTCGTCTTGCATTTTGAGAGGGTAGTTTCCACTTTCAGGATCGTCAAACGCGTCAATTTTCGCGGTCTGCCTGCATCCGCGGCGTTGGACATAATTTGTGGAGAAAGTTTCGATTCAACTTCACTTAGCCGGTCCTTGAATTATGACTTAGTAACTCCCATCTTTACATGTATATTAGAAGCTGATCTTCAGAATTCTATCTTTATCTTTTACTATGATCATTGTTATTATTCATCATCTACGTGAGCTGCGTTCATGCAGATCAAAGTGCAGGATTGGCGTACCGGTCCAGTCGTTTCTTAGTCTCGCACGAAGTAAATGGGGAAACACTTCCCTGTTCATGATACGGAGTGACCAATATTTGCTATGAATACAAGTGACTGCAGGCTTTTGTCATTAGGTGATTTGCGTCATTGCAACGCACTGGGCCCCAAGGCATTCATCAAGTGGAAAATGTAATCTAGGAATTTAATAAAAGTACAATTCAAGACGGAAGAGTGAAGTCGAGGTTAAAGTCAAGAGAGGAGTGATTTTACTTTACAGAAGAAAAATTGGGTAAAAGACAACGTGAGAGACGAGCTTCATCGAATGATGTTTCTTGCTCTTTTAATCGTCTCTAATTCCTTTTCCCTTAGGTTTTGGAGAATCTGGATCCTTTTAAGAGTACGATGACTTAATGCTTCTTTTTCTCTCTTCGTCTACCAATTTGATTTCTCGTTTTAACATGATGCAACTCAGTGGACCTAACCAATACATCAAAAGCAGACGCGCTAATGAAAAAAAAAAAGATGACAAATTTATTATCAGTGAAGTGCTTTCAGAATCATGTAATGTGAAATATCCCTTGATTAGACTCACCTTTCTCCAGATTCCTGGTATATTCCGGTCCTCTATTTCTGTGTACTGCATAAGAAAGAACTCAATCAGTAGGCTTTCTCCCACCCCCCTTTTCTTAATCGTAGGGAAGAGACTCACGTAGAGTGGAAGATAATTGGTAGCAAATTGTCATGATAGATGCAAGGAATATCCTCATAATAAAAAAAAACTTTCTTTTTTTGGTCTCTTTTAATCACCTGATTTTCTTAAATTGCCTGCCACAACTTTTTCGTCATGCCACCCGATCCACGACGAAATTCTTGACGTACACTTGTCCAGGTCGGCAATATCCCTTCACTTTCCTAATCTTCTCCCAACAGTCGACAGTACACTCCCACCTCATTATACTTTTTCTTATATCCGTGCAATTTGACTTCGCAAAGAAAATCCATACTGCCCTTTTCCAAAATTTTCCAATCAATCACCAATTTTGTGGGAAGACGTATCATCTGGCCATTTCCAAAATTTATTCTGAATGAAATTCTCTTGCCCCTTCGATCTTTCTGAATCTATGATAGTCGAGGATGAAAGAATGAAGGTTCCTGTGGATCAATTTCGATTTCAGGTGGCTGAGCTATGGGTTCCCTTTGAGCGATTGATATAGATTTAAATGGCTCACGTTGTACAAGTTTTTTACGTGATGCTTCACTTTCTTTGTCATTGTCTCCATCAAATTCTTCATCATCACACTCATTATCTCCCTCATCATCTTGATTGAATTCATCGTCCGTATCTTCATCGTCATCCTCTTTGTCATCGGATTTGTCGGAATCTGTCTTTAAGCTGTCATGAACACGTGTGAAGAATCGCCATGCCTGATTATTACTATCGCATTTAAATTCTGTCTTTATGATTCGACATTGACCATCAAAGCCTAGGATTTCTATACCTAATTGTGATCTCAATTGATTATTGGAATCATTCATTGTCTTTTTAATCTTGATATCTTTGAATACGGGGAACCTGCTATTCCAATTGATTCTCATCAGGACACCACAATGGGGATATTGTTCAAAGATGTCAACAATTTCATGGCAACAAGGCAAGACGTAGTCAACACCATTTAAAGTGAAGCCAGCTCTGTTATCTTTTCTTCTTTGATAGAGACGAACCTCATGTTGCAACAATCTCTTGTACAGGGCAGGTGCTTTGGTTTGCTTGAATGGAAGGTATTGAATATTTCATACCAAGCGACGTCTTTCCTCCTCTTCCTCGCCAAGAGCTGGAATTAAGAATTGATATACTTGATTTTTTAGCACTGAGTTGCAAACGTTCTTCTTTAGTTGCCAGTAAACTTCTTCTTCCAAGTAAGTGACCAAGATAGCCACTCCTTTCATCATGTGATGCATCTCTTCCGTTTTGGTCAAAAATAAATCTGTCTTTTGAGAAGGTATATCTACTACTTTTAATTTGATCTTGACATTGAAAGGTTTCGGATCATTTTTATCAATTTCAAAATTGATCTCTTCGGCTTGATGATAATCAAAAGAAAGAGAGAAAAAATTTGCAGCTTGCCATAAGATGGTTCCACTCCTTGATATGGTCGGTAGCATTCGAACAGTCAGTCTTCCTTTGAGAGCCAACTCTCTTCTCCTATCCATATACTTTTGTTCCAAATTTTTGAGTTCCAATTGCAATTCTTTAATGAAATTCTTGTTCTTTTCATGCGATGAAATAAGCCCAGGGATCATGAGAGCAGATTCGACCAAATTTATCTGATATTTTGTCATGTAAATGTCCATAAGAATTCGTCCCATTTTCTTTTCATGACTTTGCATTTGAGTTGTCCACAGAGATGAAGTGGCAGCCCAATTGTTTGATTGATAGCATGCATTGCTATTCGCTCCTTTAAGCTCGTAGCCTGATAAACCTGCTTGTTTCCTACAATCCAAATGGCGTAAAGCTGAATTTCCTTTTTGAAAAGATCTAGCCAGAGCACATCACAATGTTTCCCAAAAGATTTGAAGTAATGGATCAAAAGTCTTTGAGATTTGCTTGTACATAATTTTGCCTTCTTTCTCCAGTGTTTCCTTGGCTAATCGATAATGAAGACATTGCGTCCAAGTAGAAGCAACAGGGACATGCGAGTAGGCAAGATGATTCACATTCCGGTAGGCCAAGTCACAACTTCTTCCAATATAATTCCATATCATCTCCATCTCTTTCGAAATACCAAAACTCATGTATGCACCAACGTCACCTGCTGGAAGACGTTCCAAGAGATGCTTCTTGTTGTTGTATTCGCTAGCTTCAAATTTACCTGCCAGCATGGAATTTAAAACTTGCTTTCCAGTCTCAGTTAGACCCTTGAAGAATTCATCAATGAGAGAGTCTGTATCTTCTTCCAATTTCTTTATCAGATCACATTTCCTACTCAGAGGAGATGATTTGTTTTTCATATAAAGCTTGATGGCATTGATGACACATCGAACAAGATCTCCGATTGCAGCCTTGGAGTAGGAAATTTTGGCTGCGAATAAAGTAGAAAACTAGTCAATAGAATATATCATCGCAGTAAAAATTTCTCTAATTACTCACATTTCCGTTGTTAGTAGGTATTTCGATCATCATTTGTATGATCTCACCCTTTTGCTTGCAGCCTCGACCTTTGATGTTGCGACTTAGCATGTACGAATTATGCATTGAGGAGGAAATAGAAGGATGAAAGAGAGGCTTAAAGAGATGTAATAGGGGAAAAGATATAGCTACAAGAAATGAGAAAGATCAACTCTTTTATAGACGAGAGGCAGGGCTGGAAACGAGTCATTGTCTTTTGTCTCTACAATGACATCAATGGGCGGTTATTGTAGCAAATACATACTTTCACTTTTATTGAGAAAGTAAGTCCAGATTACTGCTCTACGTCACTTTGTGCATTTAAGGCGTCTCGAGCGCTCATACAAGAACAATGGGAAGGAAGCGCCACAGAAGTGGAGCGCCTTAAACAATGGGTAAGGTAGCGTATCACGAAGTGACAAAAATTCTGAATCAAGTCTACTAGTAATTTCTAATAAAAATGATTTACTATTTTTATTAATACGTGATATATCACGACGGGACCCTAACAAAAGGCAATGAAATCAACGGATGGGAGCGAGATGTCCAGTATTGCTTGCATTAGGAGGATATTGCTTGCTTTGTGCCCGCCGCAAGGGGTTATGAGTTGCGCTTTGGCGCCCAAGGCGTACATGCTTGCTAAATTGGCACTAGCTTATTTAGCAAGCATGATATATACAGATACAATTTAAATTCGCGTTTCAATACGCTCGCTACCTTACCCATTGTTTAAGGCGCTCCACTTCTGTGGCGATTCCCATTGTTCTCGTATGAGCGCTCGAGACGCCTTAAATGCACAAAGTGACGTAGAGTAGTAATCTGGACTTACTTTCTCAATAAAAGTGAAAGTATGTATTTGCTACAATGACCGCTCCTCAAGAGGCCAAAGCGTATATTGCGCCATACGACTTACTCTCTTTTTTTTTCCAAGCTTTCGCAATTGTTTGACGCGCTCCACCAGAAATGGCGCTTCCCATTGTTCTTTGCTAAATGTTTTTTTTTTTTTTCTTATTGTTCTCCAATCATATCCTATACACATTTACATATAACTCTCTCAATCCATTTTTCTTCTTTATGACACTGTGAGTCTTTTCCCCACCTTCACCTCCTACTTGTCATTTTCTACTAGATATTCTAATAGTCGCTTTGAAGATGTCAAGTCTTTTACGACTGCCACCTCTAATAGCCACTTTCCCAACACTACGACGAGGGTGTAGCTGAGTTGGTAGGTTTACTCTGCCAAACCACTTCAAATATCGTACCATTGAATAATGTCGACTGAAGAGATAGTGCTTCAAGTACTTCTTCAAACGATCTGAAATCTCGAGTTCACTTTCTGTTCAACCAATTCTTGGATTCAACTATGAGTTTATTTACCATCTATTACAGCAACAATCAACTCTACCATGATGGGAATTAGCTTGAGGAGCACATCACAATCCAACGTAACATGATAATGGCATCAAGATACTATAATATAGTCGTTTGCTTGTTATCATTAGTAGGTATTTCGATCATCGAGCTTTTAATCTCTTTTTTGCTTCCGTGACTCATTATACTCTACTAGGTATCTATTGGAATGTCATGACTTGGTGGAAGCGAGTTAGAGGTGAAAAGCATGCTGATCGCAATACCTACTAATGAAAATAAGTAATCGGTCGTCAAAGTTCCGTACTCATTTCCATTTGTAATCTAGTTGTTTTATTTCACTGCTGTCTCTGCTTCAATGGAAATGTACCGTTTTTTGCGCCAATGATATGATTGTCTCCTATCATTACTTTGTAGTCTGAGTACTCTAGTTATATTGAGTTACTCAACAGTGTTCCAAGAATCACAAGAGAAGACAGATACAATCATATTTGCTTGCTACCTGTACGCAGCAATGACGTATGAAATAGTACTCGCACAATCGTACAACGCCATAACATACTCTTTTAACCCTCTGTACCAATTAACAAACAAGATTGATTGAAAGAAAAAACAAGCCGTCTTCCTATACATTTAATCAATGCATCTCCTTTCTCTATTGCCTTTGCTTGCTCTTTTCTGACCGATTTGAGCCATTGCACAATATATACTTCATGAAAAGATATTACAGCACTTATGGCCAAATAAAGGGGTATATTGCGCCTTTCCTTGCCCCCCTTCTTTTCTTTATTGAAGAAAGAGAATTTACTCTCTTCGATTACCCATTGCATGAGATTTTTGTATGCATTTTGAGTAGTTATCTTCATTTTACCTTATTGATCTCATAATACACCGTTAGCACACCACCACCTCCCTACATCACTTCTACTTTCGTCTACACTCTCAGGACCTTCAATGAATGAAAAATAGATTACATTTTTATACCATTGACGACATCTTAAAACGAAAAATGATGTAGTATTATAATATGGAAAGGAGGGGAAAAAATCATTCTAGTCAAAGGCTATTGAGACAAATAATGAGACACATAAGACACAATAAACCATACGCATCAAGGTGGAAGCGAAAAAGAGAGCGATTAACAAGCCTCTTCATCATCTAATTGTGATTCCTCGCTCATCTTCAACTTTGAGACCATAGCTATCCTTTTAAGGAAGTTTGGCGTCTGAAGAATTTTCAATTTACCTTTTTTCGCATTAGGTCTTTTGAGTATAAATGCACTTCGTTTCCCTAACCATAGCATGAGATGGAGTCTCTCTTTCGAGTGCAGGAATGTAATCAGTTTATGTGTTACTTAAAATTCAGTAAATTTCTGCTCACCTTCTTCTCTCTTGCGACCTTCTGCAGAAACGAGAGAACTGACGAGAAAAAGTGGTGTTATTGCCCTTTATCTTCAGTATAGAAGTACTCTCCTCACTGATTGATATGAAAGAACTCACCCTGATGCGAATACGGAACATATCAAATCATCATTCAAGATACAAGGTATCCCGTTGAAGACATACTTCACACTTGGATCTTCATCGAGCTTTCCCTTCTTCTGCTTCTCGCATATCTTTTCCCAAAATCGATTTGGAATCACACCATTCTTCTCTTCTCGACTTTCATTGTATCTCCAGAAGTGATAGTCGTGAAAATTTATCCACTCCTTTTGTCCAATCAACCTGCAAAAGATTCGTACATCCTTCCTTTCTTTGTTCCATCCATCAACTCGTGCTTCACAAAGCGTTCCTGTACCTTCTAAATCTTGAATATTCCAGTGTTTTATAAGAGCTTCTGGAAAGTTCAACACTGAATTTTGTCCCACTCGTAAATTATAATAGAATTTACAAACACCCCCTGCTACTCCCTTACTTTTCCGATCGATGATAGCTATGGAAGGATGAAAGAAAACCGGTTCATCCTCTTTGACTGGTGCCAATGGTGGGTCATCTGGTCTTTTTCGTTGTAGAGCCTTCAAATAAGCGGACTGCTTCAAACTTGATGCCTCTGAACTTTCCAAACTCATCTCTTCGCTCTTTTGCTTAAATTGTGAATACTTCTCGATTTTTGCAACAATCGAAATAGGTAGAGGTATCTCTTCAACAGGCAGTTGTGATTTTCCAAATTTAGCAGCAATTACATTAAAGGCCTCACAAGATACTTGCCAGATTCTTTTACCACACAGACGAGTATACTGTAACTCAAACCATCTCCATTCTCCATCGAAACTGAGAAATTGAAATCCTAAATTCTTTTGAAAATTCCTTTGGCTTTCAGACAGTGATAAATCAAGAGGAAAGATAGGAAATTCAGCCTTTTGAAGTATAATACGCAAGTACATTCTACAATTAGGGTACTTTGATTGCATCGACATGATTTGCTGGCTAAAAGGCATCGTGTATAGTACGCGATTGAGGCAGAATCCTACATGACCTGGCTCTCTCATTGGATAAAGTCTAACTTTATCATCTAATAATTTTGCAAGGTGTGGTGGTATATCATCTGTTAAATCCCAACGTGAGACGACTTCTTTTGCTCGATCTTTTCGGCTTTGTTTTAATGCAGGAAGAATGAATTCGATTAGCTTTTGCTTTCCAATATGGTTGCAATCCTTGTCCACCTGCCAATAGAATTTTGTATGTGGAGATTCATCTTTGAAAAAAGATATCGAAACACCTTTCATTAAAATATTTTCTCGTTCGCCTCGGCATAAGAAAAAGTCCTTTGCACTATTTGCATTTTCTTCGATGGTCATCTTCAACGTGACTGTCTCCATTCCAAGACTTTGCTTTGAATGAGAAACCAAAAGCTTTTTAGCTTGTTCGTGAGGTAGATTAAGCTTAAAAAAGTCGGACATCCACGAGATCACATCATTTTGACCGCGAATGGGTAAAAGATTGACATGCAAAGTTCCAGTCATGAGCAAGTCTAATTTGGCTTGTACATACCCTTCCTTTTTCTTCGTCAAAATACCCTCTAGCTTCTCGACTTCCTCTATCAATTGATTTTTATTGAGTTGGGTGCTTAGAGCACTGATGAGAGTGAGTGCCTTCGTGAGATTGATCTGATACATTAAGCTGTACAATTCAGCTAGAAGTGGGTCCAATGATGGATTAGTACTTGCACCTGAATTCCATAATGCTGCAGTAATTTTCCAATTCTTGCTTTGAATACAAGCGGTGCTATTTGCCCCCAAAATCTTGTAGCCAGATAGACCAACTTTGGTTCGACAGTCGAGATGTAATTTTCCAGCTTTATCTTGCTGAAATGAGGCTCCCAAAATACACCAAAGCGCTTCCCAAAAGAATTGATCTTCTGGATTAGAAGTGCTTGAGACTTGCTTGTAGATGACTTTGCCACCATTTTGTATTGTTTGCTTTGCAAGACGGTAATGGTAGCACGGTGTAATATAAGGACCTAATGGAACAAATGAACGAGCTACGTGTGCTGCATTTCTGAAAAGCAAATTACAGCTTCTTCCGACGTATATCCACTCGATTGTACCATTTTTAGAAATTCCAAAACCAATATAGATTCCACCACAGCCTGCTTTGAGATTTTGCAGAAGGTCATCTGCATTGTCAAATAAATTTGCATCAAAGGAACCTTTTAACATTGATTGTAACGCCAACTTTCCCGTCTTTGTGAGATTTTTGATAAACTCTTGCAATAAAATATCCCAGTCCAAATTTATTTTTCTCAATAAATCGCAGTCGTTTACAAGATTTGCCCCTGATTGTCTGATATAAAGCTGCAAAGCTAGCAGTCCACACTTGATTAATTCTTCTTCATTGTTTGGTTTCAGAAACTCTTCTGGTTCTTCTGGTGAATACATAACTGTCGATTTGAAAAAGTCAGGCTTGAATTCAGGCTTGTCAGATTTCTGTAATCCTTCTTTGATGAGTTTTAAATTAGCTTGACTTATATGTAGAAATTTAAGAGCCATCTCTTCCGAAGTGACTTCCCTTAGTTCTGGAACGGTATTGGAAAGTATGTCGCTTTCTTTACCTAGATTGCTCTGGAATCTTTTGATAAGAATCATGTAGGGAACAAAAAAATGTGTCAGACCATGATGATGAAATTACCCACGTCCAGTTGACACTTACCTATCAGCAGAAACGAATTGGTCATCGGTAAATTCAGAATTAACAGAAGAAAAGATTGCTTCCACTCCCAGAAGCTCAAACTCTTTTAAAGTTTTAGTATCAAAGCTTTGCTCAGTGTCAATCTTTTGCTCTTCGTTGATTACTTCTTGTTCACCTTCCTCCATTTTTTCATCTTCTTCAAGAAAGACATCTTCTTCCCCTTCGTCAAATTCTATGAAATCAATTGTGCTTTCTTTATTTTTCCCTTTTAAACTTTGGTTTTCCTCTTCGATGTTAGCACTTTTTTCCAATTCTGACTCGGAGTTATCATCTATATCTTGTAAGTCTTCTGGATCTGACTCAAAGTCATTGTATAGTACCTTTTCCCCCCTTTTTGTTGAAGTAGATGCTATCTTTTCCTCTACTTCCTCAACAGAGGCACTGTGATCCTGACTATCTCCGATAAAATCATTTACTAGCTTAGATTTATTCTCTTTAGGATCCTCTATTATCTCGTAAGGGTGAGATTGCAACTCTTGAAGCCTAATATGGAAGTGAAGGATAAGTAATAAAATCTTTTTTGCAATATCTTTCCACTTACCGTAATTTCTTGTATTTGGCAGTTTTGTAAGTTTTGTTTACTCTGTCAGAATACTCCATTTCGGCTTTTTTCAGCTTGGCTAAATCAGATTTAGTCAAGTGCCTCAGACTTGCAAGACTGAATTGAGACACAACTAACTTGACTTCTTCGATAACGACCAAGACTTTATCTAAGATATAATCCAACTTCTCTCTAACAAATTCAAGATGTTTTGTCAATTGTATCGGGCCCGATTTCAAAAGGTTTTCTTCCTCAGCCTTGGCTATGATTCGATCGAGTAGGAATATTTCCAGCCTTCTCGATGAATTTAATTCCAAAGTCTTTCTTTCGCTAAAGGAGGTTATATGTTTATTTTAATACAAATGTTCATGCCCAAAAATCAATAAAGTAAAAACTCACTCAATCAAGATCACTCGTCTGATCTCCTCTGCATATTCGCAATCCTTTAATGCGCCTGAGCTTTCTAACTCTCGACAAGGAGTAGGAGCACCAAGTCTATTCATCTTACTTGGACAACATGCCATCAGAGGAACTCCTGCATCCTTGCTGATATAGTGACTTACAAAGAGATGTGAGTTTATATAGAGACCCTTTGTTCAAACCTAAGCTACGTAACAATTACTTACTTGTTGGCACTTGTTGGCACATCAATGGGAATCCCTTTTCTCTTTCCAAGTGATTTCTCACTACTATTTTGAATGCTTTTAGACTGTTGATCCATGGTGTCGAGAGAATAATTTTGGTGTTCTGATGATAGAGTAGCAAAGGAAGGTTTGGCTAAATAGGTTGATTGTAAAGAGAGGTCAATTCCCCCTTTTCAAGAAAACGGATATGTGCGATTTCCCCCTTTCACCGCTTCAGCCTTTATTTTAATCGCCTCTCTCATTTATAATTGCCTATTGCTTCTCAACTGAGTTCGAACACAGTTATCAGTCTCATGATTCATCTCAATGTTATTTTGTATGTATATGATACTTTATATCTCATAGTACTGACACTACAAATTTATCCTCTCATGGCGGCTCGAGCACCTCTACATTTATTCTATGCACGTACGCCATGACTTTCGAAACGTTAAACAATGAGAGAATTTTTTTATTGCGGAATTAATGCTTCATTTGAATGTACAAACTTTTACTTAATAAACAAAAGTTATTTTAATTTCTAGGGGTCTCCTTCGACTTTCCCCCCCCTTTTCTTTACTTTGTAGAGGCAAAGATGTTCCCTTTGTTGTCATCGTGAGCTTGCTATTCTCATTACTTATTCGCGATCGCCTTGAATTTAGATTTTACTTTCCCTTTGTTTCTTTAGCATGTAATTATAATTAAATGCGTGTATTTTCTATATTTTAAAAATTTAAATTTACTGTAATTACTTTCAACATCAGATTCACGAGAGGGAAAAGAGAGGAAAGGGATATTTGGGCCACGGAAAGATGCCTCTGCTACCTCTGTGTAAGGAATAAAGTTCCTACATAAGAAGAACAATTCGTCAAACGACGGATATTGGTAGACATTTGTCCCAATGGTTCTTCCGTTTGCACTCGCACACAAGGAAGTCTGAATCAGATACATTTTATGAGATCTTGAATGTAATATTGTTATTGATCCAGGTAGTCGACTCTTCATAGGACCCTACATAACCAATGGTAATCCTTTCGATAATTCTACTTGTACTCCAATCCATGCTTTGACACTATAAGCATTCAGCTCGACTCCTCTCTACTTATGTAACATGCTACTCCTCCCATTTGTTAAATAACGTGGCTCAGCAATTGAATCAAGCAGTCATCTAGAATTAAGCAGCGCGCGGCCCCCCCATGTTCTCGGATTTTTCAAATCTATGATATAGAGATAACGACGCGTAAAGCTAAAAAATTATTCAAGGGCTTCAGAGGGGGGATTTACGTCCTTCATTACGTTTTTCCTTACACACATCCAACACACACATTCATTAATGCGTCACTCGATGACAGTCTTCTTGAGAGATGGATGACGTACGACACTTGTCACATGACTGTATCAAATCTTTCTCATAAGGGACAGAGGGGGGGATGGACTTCTTACTTAGGGTCTGCCTCAACAAAGACCCCCCACACGCTCCCCAGGTTTACCTACCATTGCACATTTCCCCTTTTCTTGAGCTTGGAAGATGCGCTCCTCTCTCGCTGCTCTATCTTTGGCTTCTCTGGCTGCTTTACGCACCACCCTTGCTAGCCCGCCTTCTCCACAGTATGTAATTCATGATCATCACGATCACTCTGGTCATGATCACACTGATGAACAGCATATGAGGGAAGTTCATGGCATTTACACTGCTCCCCGAGAAGAGTGAGTGCATGTTTCATAAAGGAAAGGGGGGACGAAATAGCTGCTGACTAGTCTCTTGATTGCAGCGGTTCTGTACCTTACCCTCTTCGTGCTGCTGATCCTCTGTTTGCCAATGAGGATATGCTTGCTATGGGAGGAGGAGATGGTGAAGCAACAGCTGATTCCATCTTTAGCGGCATCACCACCTTTGCTCACCTTCCCTTTGGAGCTTGCTTTTCACCCTTGACTGGACTTATTCCCGAATCTGAAGAAGTTTCACCTGGAAACATCTTTGACATTGCCTTTGTAGGAACACCTTTTGATACTGGTACAAGTTATCGACCTGGAGCTCGATTTGGACCCAATGGTATTCGTCAAGGTAGTCGTAGATTAACATTATATGGTGGATACAATGTACCTTTGGATGTTAATCCTTTTCATGATTGGGCTAAAATCATTGATTGTGGTGATGTTCCAGTAACACCTTATGATAACACAGTAGCCATTGATCAAATGACAAAAGGTCACAAGAAATTACTTCACACTGAAGCCAAAACAAAAAGTATTACCAAACGAATTAAAAAAACAAATAAATTTGGAAAGACGGAAATGGTGACAAAGACTTATACCAAACCACTTTATTCCAAAACTGGTAAACTACACCCTCGTATTATTACTTTGGGAGGAGATCACACCATTGTTTTACCTATCTTGAGATCAATCAATTCAGCTTATGGACCCATTTCAGTAATTCACTTTGATTCTCATTTGGATACATGGAATCCCAAGGTATTTGGAGCTGGTCGATCAAAGACTGCTTCGATTAATCATGGTACCTACTTTTGGCATGCTGCTCAGGAAGGTTTAATTCGAAATGGTTCATCTGTTCATGCTGGTATTCGTACTACTCTTTCTGGTCCAAGTGATTACAAAGTTGACAAGGAAGCAGGATTTAAATTAAATGAAGCAAGATTAATTGATGAAATTGGAACAAAGGGAATTATTGAAAATATTCGTAAAGTAGTAGAAGGACATCCAGTTTATCTTTCTATTGATATTGATGTACTTGATCCTTCTGCTGCTCCTGCTACTGGTACACCTGAAACTGGTGGTTGGACAAGTAGAGAATTAAGAACAATTTTAAGAGGTTTAGAAGGTTTAGATATTGTTGGTGCTGATTTAGTTGAAGTTTCACCACCATTTGATAATCAAGCAGAAGTTACTCAACAAGTGGGAGCTGATATCTTATATGAAGTTATGTCAATCATGGTGAAACGAGGACCACTGATCGATGTATCTGAAGATGATGAGTAGAATTCCACGTATTCTAATAATCAACACAAAATCATAAATTATAACAAATAAAATTAAATGAAGTTATATCTCTCTATTGTGTTGGATCCTCTATAAAAAGATTCTAGGATATGATTATTGTTATGTTTTACAAAATTGAGTGTGTGTGTGTGTGTGTGTGTCTATGGGTGATATATTATTAAAAAAATAAAAAAATAATCAAGGTCGGACTTAAATCAACACTAGTCCCTGTTCCTGCCATGCTTCCTCTACAGCAGATCTTAATCTTTTAAAAGCTTCTTCTACATCTTTTTCTTCAATGATACTAAAACTTGTTCGAACATAAGATGTACATTGACCATCTGGCATAAAAGCAACACCAGGAATAGCCAAAACTCCTTTTGCTCTTGCCTTTTCAGATACTAATTTAAAACTATCTCCATATTCACCACCTACAACATTAACTGGTGGTAAATTAAGTCGTAACCAAAGAAACATTCCTGCAACAGGTGTAACCCATTCAGCTACAGCGCCTTTTCCATTTGATGAATTTGGTCCTAAAATTTCTTTTGCTTTTGCTTCAAAATTATTTCTTTTTTCTCTATAAAATGTAGCTACTCGATCGCAATGTTGTAATAATCCATCTTGTCCCCAATGTTCTAATAAAGCTAATACAATAGCTTGACTAGCACCAGAACCTTGTAAATTGGCTGAACTAGTTTCTAAATCAATAGCATCAATAATTACATTTGGTCCTGTAACAAATCCAACTCGAAGACCACCTGAAATGATTTTAGAAAAACTATCAAATCGAATTACCCATCCTGTACCCCATTCTTCTGCTTCATCTTGTTCTAAACTCCAATAAGTTCGAATCCGTTTACGTGTTTCAGGTGTATCTTGACCTAATCCTTCAAATGATAATAGCATATAAGGATCATCTTCCATGATTATTACTCCATACTTGCGAGCTATTGCCAAGATTTCTCTCTTTCTTTGTTCAGATGCAGTAGTACCAGATGGATTAGCAGCTGTAGGTGTAGTGTAAATGAGTTTTGGAAATGGTTTGCCTGCTGTCTTTGATGAAGTATTCCAATTAGCAAGAGTAGATTCAAGAGCAGTTGACATGAGTCCTTGTGTATCGGATTGTACTGCTACTACATTAGCTTGTAAAGTAGTTAGAGTAGGCAAGATACCGCTGGCATGCATAGAGAAAAAAGGAGGTGGGTTTAGCAACGACGATATCTTTCAAAAAACTTTAATCATACTCACGTATAAGCTGGACATTCTGCCAAAATAGAATCACCAGGATTGATGCATGCATTGAAAGTCTTTGTCAACAAATCTTGACTTCCATTTCCAATAGTTAATCTCCATGGATTCTTTCCATCATGTTTATTTTCCAATTCATTTCTAATAATGCTACGTTGATGCATTCTAGATTGCCATTGAATTAACCATTCTACCAATCGATGTAGTCCATACGTTTGACCATATTGTAAACCAGCTTCCAAGTCTGATCCTGAAATGTTGAGAATAGTATCTTTTTCTTCTGCAATTGGTTTGATGGTGAGTGCAATGTTGGAAATGGGAAATGTAGATGCATTTGGCTTTCCTGCTAGTAATGAGAGCATACCTGGGATAGCTTCAGCAGGAAAGAGTGCTCTAATGGCACTTTCAGGTCGTAGATTGGTAGCATGAGATAGCATGGCGCGGTGATCAAGACCATATCCTTGAAGTATAGGGCCATTGACAGCCTTGACTGAGTCAATAATAGCATCGTTGATGGCGGTCGTAGTGAGAGTAGTTACTGCAGTAGGCATAATGTCAGACTAAAGTAATAGTTGTTGTAGTAGTAGTACTATTCAGAGTAAGTTGCTAGCATAAAGTTGAGCGATGGCTCATCTTCCTTTTATACCTCTCTCTACTATAAAAGATAAGCATTTAATGACTCAGAAATGACCATCTCTTCTCCTCCTCTACGGTATACTACCCGCGGTCGAGTATTCCGACCCCCCTTTTATAGAGAGATGGCTTGGCATCTTTCTTTGACTTGGATTTGTATTGAAGTCGGTGACATTTTGTTTTCTCTCATTTGAAAACCAGGGGCGGAGAATTTTTTCTTGGTTTTTAAACGAGTCTTTGTAAAAGAGTTTTATGTCAACGGGCGAGCCTCGGCTAGACTTTGGTAGGTCAAAGGGTAGATTTTGACGGGGGGGAATGTATTAATTATTTAACCGCCTCAATTGTATAAAACCGAACAAAGGCGAATAGCAAAGCCACGCGATTCAACGGATATTTGGGCGCGGACAGCGCGGAATCACGAAAAAAGCAAAAGAGATTTTGTTTTTGTTTTTTTTTTGTTTTTTGTTTTTAGGACAACAACATCATACATCCTTAATCGTTTCCAAACAAGAAAGAGATTTTAGGTTTACTTTTGTATTGGAATGAGGTTGCGTTTTCGAAGTTTCACGAATGCAAGGATGAGATCCATTCCGTTGGATCTCGATTCGATTCAAGGTAGGGGCGGGCTATTCGTGCGCGGGAGTCATGTCCGCTATAAATGCTAGCAAAGTAAAAAAATTATTTTCACTCGTATAAAAAGGAAAAGGGGAGGTGAGCAAGGTGCAGTACAATACAGACACAGTTACCTACAACCTAGACAGAATACGACAGGATGATATCCAGTTTTGATCAACCACAAGCTAGTAGCGTCAAGGCCATCTTTGATTCCAATAATTCATCCACTGAAACACTCGCTGTCGATTCAAACCACAATACAAAGGACAAAACAGCATCATCATCAACACCCATCGACGCAATCGCAAAGCTCGAAAAGGGTCTACTAAACGATTCATCATCAGATGAAACTTTTCCAGATGGTGGTTGGGAAGCATGGGGTTGCATCTTTGGTTGTTGGTGGATGATTTTCTTTTCATTTGGTTCTGTGAATTCATTTGGTGTTTATCAACAATATTATGCTACTCATTTACTACCAAACAAGACAATGAGTGAAATTGCTTGGATTGGTTCTTTTCAATTCTTTTTTGTTTTTGGTTCTGGTGTTGTAGCTGGTCGTGCTTTTGATCTTGGTTATCTCAAGCCTATCCTAGCTGTTTCTACCATTATGCTTGTCTTGTAAGTTGTGTCTATTATTGAAGATGGAAATATTAAACATGATTACTGACCCGTTTCTTGGATTGCAGCTGCCAAATGATGGTGTCACTATGTACAGAGTATTGGCAATTATTCCTTGCTCAAGGGGTGGGTTTAGGTTTGGCAATGGGTTTCATCTTTCACCTTTGTATCGGTGTACCTTCTCACTGGTTCAAGAAAAAAAGGGCAACAGCTATGGGTATTCTTGCTAGTGGTGCTGGTGCTGGTTCTACTGTGTTACCCATCTTGGTTAGAAGATTAATTCCAGCTGTTGGTTTCCCATGGACTATGCGTATCATTGGTTTTGCAACACTAGTCGTTCTAAGTGGATCTTATTTCTTAATCAAGACTCGACTATCTCCTCGTAAGATTGTTTCCGCTAGTGATTGGGTAGATGTTAGTGCTTTCAAGATGAAGAGTTTTACTCTCTTTGTAATTGGTGCAGCAATGATCATGTGTGAGTACCCCTCCTTGTCTCTTTTCTTCTTCTAAGAATACTAAACTCACGCACCTCTCTCTCTCTCTCCCCATCTCCTCCCCAGTCGGAATGTACACTCCTCAAACCTTTATGAATACCTTTACTAGCGTAAACAAGATTCCAGGCGATGGATATTGGTTGAGTGTATTGAATGCATCCAGCATCTTTGGCCGACTTATTCCAGGAATGTTGGCGGATCGTTATGGCAAAATGACGACATTATTACCCCATCTCTGCGTCGCTACCATTCTTCTCTTTATCTTTCCAGTCTTTGACAATGTGAGTATGCTGACTTCTTATTCGCATAGTATGACCCTCCTACTGACTGACTTGAATCTGCTAATTTTTTTTTTTTTTAGCTCTCCATTATTGCTTTTGCCATCATCTTTGGTTATTGCTCAGGTTGTTATGTCAGTCTAGTCCCAACTTGCGTCAATCAATTGGGACCTACAAGTACTGCCGGTTCTCGAATGGGTGCTCTATTTTCATTAATGTCCATTGCAGGGGTGAGTAGAATATTTTTCTTAGAATCAAGTATCTTTACTTATCATTGCTCTACTAATAGCTCTTTGGTACACCTATTGCTGGTTTTATCATGGGAGAAGCACCGTATCGATGGTGGGCTTGCGTTGGCTTTTCTGGAGCTTGCGTTTCAATTGGTTTGGTTTTCATTCTCTTTGCAAGGCATTTTGCTGCTCGTGATCTCTCTACAAGACCATAGACACGTACTCATTCTATACAATTGTATCATCATCATCAATCAATCAACCACTTCCCAAATTTACATATTCATACATACATAGATCTAAGCCATCAATTGCTGTAGTTAATGTACAAATAAAATTAAAAATAGAAAGCGACTTTTAACATTCATCTTGTCATATTTCCCTTTTGATGCAAAAGGCGGATCTGATTGTCTTGTTTAGGGTGGGCGTTACTTCGCTACCTTTTCGCTCTTGGCAGGGTAAAGGGTCATATAAACTTGACAATTAGGTCAGATCTAAGTGACATCAAGTAAGCACAAGAAAAAGGAAAAAATTCAAACAAAATTTAGTGATATAAAATGAAAGCAAAACTCTTACTCTACTCCTCATTTTCAATACTTTCCCCTTATTTTTTTCTTGATTCATTTTATTTGCAACAACACCAATGAAGTGTCAATCTACTTTCATTTCCATTTTTGCACTCGCTGTGATTAATATCGCAGCTCAACCTCTACCTATGAAGAGCAAAGCTTTGGTGAGTGAGCGTACTTGGACAAATTTAGACATTGAGTAATATGTTGATAAATTTCCTGCTACTACTCACCGTGAACAGAGTACAAAAGAAGCTTACAAGCCAGGATGTCTGGGTTCATTGTGTTCTGCCATAAAAAAGGGATTTGAAAGTAGTCCATCTTCTCAGGTGGGACTCGATAATGTAAGTCAAAGATTTCCATTTAATACCTTGCTTTTCATTCTCTTATCAGATTTCATTTTTGATTAGAGTATTACTGAAAGAACGGCTTCTGATCTTCGAGCCAGGAAACATCTAGTGGAAGAAGCAATAATTTATATGAAAAACTCACAAGGTTATTCTCCTCCTTTTAAAAATTGAATCAAATTTTACTCGTAATATTGCAAGGGGGTTAGTAATTACATGTCTTGTTTTTAAATATTATTGCCTTACTGCTTTGACTCGTGTGTCTCTCCATTCAATCGACGCCTTTGCTCTTCGAGAGGAACTGCGAACAATGATGGATGATGAGGATGAAAAGGTATTGCAACTGTTTCAGATCTTGGTCTTGTAGCTCGAGGTACTCCTAATACACCGTGAAATCTCCCTTGATTTACTTTACCTTTTATCTCCCCTATAGGCTCAAAATCTAAATCAACTGGCCTCGGTTGCGACTGTAGCCCACTTGACACTGGAGACTTGATCATTCCCGTACTAGGTACTTTGACAGCCTTTTGGTTTGCACGGTTAAGTAAACTATCAACGAGTACTTGATCCTTTTTCTTGTAGAGTTTTGCTGCCGTATCCAATGATTCATCTAATGACATTGTAAATCCAGTATCTTTTCTCAATTCAAAGGCAATTTTAAGAATTGCAGAATATATTCTTTGATATTTTTGTGGTATTCTATCCCTTACACCTACATTTAACCAACTCTTTCGAATTAACATTCTTTCATTTCGATCAACTTGAAGCCATCCAGGTGGTGTAGTTTGCCTTATTTCATCTGGTGAATACTTTTCCCAATATTTTTTTTCCAATTGCTGCTTTTCTTTTTTTAAAAAGTAGTTTGTTTCTAAGATCTCGTTCTACTTGTTCTTGTGTTAGCTTTCGTCTATTTCCTGTCTTTAGTCTTAATATCTTGTTAGTGACACCTGAAGAAGAGGCAATATCAATAGATTGTGCTTGAGATTGTTGGTCTTGTATTACTTTATCTCCAAGCAGAGAATGACTCGTCTTAAAGCTAGCTTCCTGTATCATGGGAGTTGCTGCGACCTGCGTTGCAACTATGATCAAGGCGAGTAGCATTGCCTTCATCCTGGAAATTAATATAACCCTAGATTTGAGGGAATTGTTTTGGAAGAAGAGAGAGTGAGAGTCACAAGAAAGTCATCTTTTATCCATCTTGATGCAGTGCTCTATTATTCACAGCCCCGCCGCCAAGTAAAAAAAAAAAAAAGATGAAAGGCGTTGTCAAGCTGTGAAGGATATAAATTTTGCAGCCTTACCTCACTGCCTCTTGATGTGTTTCCATAGAAAACGGCAATTAAATTTCGTTTCAATGGTACAAAGGTACAAGATCCTTGCAAAACATAATCAATAAAAGTCACTCAATCTAGAATACTTTGGCCTCTTTCTCTGTCTGGCGTGCAGTGCAGTGTCAAGATGATCAGGAAGGCTACTACTTGAGCTGGGCTGAGATGGTGAAGAGATAATTTTTCGAGATACGACAGCAGTGCTACTATCTTGTTCGCTAACCCTCCTTTTTTTTCTTGTTTTACTCTCCTCTCCTCTATCCAAGTTGGGTTCCTTGCCGAGCTCCAATAGCATCTTTGCTGTATTTTGCTCATTGGCAATTGTTTCTTCCAGCTTCTTTACTCTTTCTCCATCAATCTTTACTGCTTCTTCAATGGAATCATACAATGCCTGCTTCGTACCCTTTTCATCTCTAATATTCTTATACTTTTTCACCTCTATCTTGTATCTTAAATCGTGAGCTAATTTGAGTACATCAGTAGTAACATGACTATATTGCTTTGGTGGGTAATCTCCATATTTTAATTCCAAGTACATTCGTCTTCTATAATCAAGTTGTGACCTTGTTAGTCCCTGATGTTCAGGTATACCTTGATTCCTCCGATGTTCTGGTTGATAGGCAGCAATTGTATCCAATCCTAAAGCTGCTTTTCTTGCTCTTCTTTTTGCTTGTGATACTCTTTGTACTTCTCTATAACGAGCATCTCTTATACGTGGTTTTCTTTGTCTTGGATTCAATAATGCTTGTTGATTTGTAGAGGTGGAACTTTTACTGTGACTAGAATTGACAATTTGAACTTTTGCATTATTTTTTGATACATGCTCTCTCTGATGAGGTGATGATGTAACTTGAACAATAAAGCTGATGAAAGAAATAAGCAGGATAATCGAGAGAAGTTGCATATCAGAAGGAGAAATGATGTGATTTTGTTTGACGTTGTACTTGAAAGAATTGACAAATATTGTACGGGTTTAGTACCAACTTTAAAGACACTGCACTACCTATCGACTCGGCACAAACTCGGTCATCAATAGGCTGTGACTTGCTATATCTGCGCCCTTGACGTATGCAATGCTGTATCACTACTCAAAGACCCTGCACCGACAAAAAGTAATCTGCATTGCATTCAAAAATTTTAGCTCAGTGAGAACCCCAAAAACTCAATTTGTATATCAAGGAATGCATCAGGTTAATCTTTCATTGATTTCTTTAGCTTGATTGACGGGATTGAATCAATTATTTTCTCTTTATTCTGGATAGTAGATTCACCTTCACTTATCTGCCTTTTATTCAAATATTTGTCAAGTTGTAGATACCTCCATTCTACGTGCCTCTACCATCAACAACAGAATGGCTAAAGAAAGGCAATAGGGGCAAGAGTTTCCTTCATTATGCCCAAATTCTAGCTGCAATAAATTAAAGCCACGCGGAATAAAAAAAAAAAATTTCCCTTTTTGATACGATAAAGATAAGCAAAACCAAGCTTTCAGGAGGCAGCAGCAGCGAAGAGAGAACCCTTGAAAGGTCTAGAGCTGCCTCAAAAGCCGAAACACAAATATTTCAACCTTGTAATTTACCTCTCTACACCTCTTTTTTTCCTTTTCTTCGCTCTCTTCGCTTTGGACGACATCATCAGTGTTTGCAGGGCGCTGCTCTGATGGCGCCCATCTCACGTATTACCTTGGCTTGCTTAGCTTGTCGAACTAAAAAGACAAGATGTGGTGGTCAAAAACCAGAATGTGATAATTGCGTCAAAGCAGGAGTAACATGTTCTTATAATGCTAGATCTGATCAAAGAAAACCTTATTCAAAAGCATTTGTCAGTACTTTACAAGCTCGAATCAATTCATTAGAAAAGGAATTGGGACGATATACCAGTCGAGAAACAGAGAAAAGTTTATTAGGAAGAATGTCGCATACAAACACCAACAATACACCAGAACCATCTACATCAAATCGACCTCTCAATGAAGGTGAATTAGTTGGACAACTTGCAAAGAGAGGTGGTAATTTACTTCGACATGCCGATACTAGTGATTCACATCTTGAAGGTACTCTTCGCTTCTATGGAGCTTCATCTAGTCGTAACTTTCAAGTAGCTCACTGCCCTAAATCATTTGACTTTGCTAAACTTGCACGCTATTCCCGACAACGATTAATTTCTTTTGGATTGACTACTGATTTGGAGTGTAATGAAGTGGCAAGGGAATGGTACAAGCTATACTTTGAGCGGGCCAACCCAATCTTGATGGTACTAGACGAGGATGTATTTTATAGGAATATCAAATTGGGTGATTCAGCATCTCACACCTCCCTATTTCTTCTCAATGCAGTCTGTGCAGTGGGTGCATTCATTGGCGGAAATAGATCAACTTGCGAGGCCTACTTGGAAAGAGCACGACTTTTAATGGAATTTGGAAGTAGTACACCTCAACTCACAACTATTCAAGCACTCATCTTGACTGGTTATTGTGAAGCGGCTTGTGGTCGAGAGTCAAGGGGATGGCTATTCTTTGGTATGGCTACTCGTGTTGCATTAGAGTTGGGTGTGGCTAGAGACTCACACGAGTATGTTGAAATGGGTTGGATGACAGTTGATGATATGAGATCGAGACATCGTACACTATGGTCACTATTTATTGTCGACAAATTATTATCTTTATATTATGGTCGTCCTGCCTCATTGGATGCTTCCGTCATCTCGGTCACTGCACCTTCCTCCAAGAATCCAGCTCATGGAACGCTTTCAATTCCATGCCCTAGACCAGAATCATGTCAAAGTTGCAATCGCTTTGATGACTACTTTATAGCCATGTTTGAGCTTACCAATTATAGCGTCGAGATATATCAGCGACTATATGCTAATCCAATCTTGAAAGGTGATGCTAGTTCGAGATGGACAGGTTGGGCTAGTGACCTTAATCTTCGACTGGCTCAATGGAGTGCTGATCTACCTAGACCTCTCAAGTGTACCTTTACACGAGGTCAAGTTCCTAGTCCGGCAACCATATTTTTACACCTAATCTATCACTCCTTGATCATCTTGTTAAATCGACCATTTTTACCACTAGGTGTACACATGTCGGAAGCAGCTTTTTCAGCAAAATCATGTCATCTTGCTTCGAGAGCTATTACTCGCTTAATGGTAGAGATGGAAGCTCACTATAACCTCGAAATGGCTCACAATTATACAGTATACGTAATCCATACCGCTATTACAATTGCTTTACTCAATTCAAAATCAAGTACTGGTACTGTTCAAAGGGAAGCACGTAATGATTTGAAATCACTAGTTAAATCATTACATTTACTATCTAGAATTCATTTTAATGCTGCTAACATCTATCGATACATTTCAGCACTTGTTCGACGTAGCTTTATAGATGAAAAGGAGTGGGTGGAAACGATTTGTGAATTTGATCCAAGAGATAATAATACTACTACTACTACTACTACTACCGATACTATTACTTTACTCTCTCGAAAGACTGTTGGAACTGGTATCGATGCTACTCTACCTTCTATTCAATATGTCAATTCTTCCACCACCTTTCCTATGGACATTGGTGCCATCTTACAAGAAGAACAAACTTTTTCGGATACTGATCTGTCTCAATTTGCTCTTGTCGATTGGGACTCTTATGCTGCACTTGGATTTGGGGACAATGTCATTGGTGGTATAGATATTCAACCCTGGCTTAAATAAAAGTAACCCTTTCTAGAACTTTTTTAAAAAATTCACAATGTAATAATAGCAACGACACACTTTACATATAATTGGCTAAAACAATTAAATTAGTCAAGACACAAGATTAAGGTAGTGGAACCCAATAAGATAGAAAAAGAAAGAAAAAAAACAAATTAAAGAGAGAAATGTAAAAGCATATTACTGAGGGGTATTCCAATACGAGTTGTAGCATGTATCCTGAACGACTACTCTTTTTCTTCTTCTTTAATCGCTGAAAAAGGAAACAATACTCTTGATTGTTCTTGGTCCCATACCACCTTTAGGATAACAAATCCATAATCTTTCATCCAATGTAGCTCCAAACTTTTTTCGAAATTCTACCTTGTTGAGTAAGTGTAAATTATTTACTAATCCATGATAAGTAGATTCAAGTGCTTTTGCTTTAACACCTCGAATATTACTACCTGCTAATAAATTTTCTACTGCAGAAGCACCAAAAGTAAATTTAGAAGTTGGATAGGCTTTCATAGAAGAAGTAATTGCATATTCAATTGCTCCACTTGGTGCTTCTGGAAAATCAAGAGCCCACTTGATTTGATGACCATGTTTACTTGATAATTGAGCTAAAATGACAAAAGCGCATAAATCACCATTTCCATCTGTAACAAAAAAGTAATCTCTATGCATTTCATCTTGCCAAGGTTCAACATTTGTTAAATGAACTTGTTTTCCTTTTCTATGTTTTTTCCATTCTTCAATTTTCTTTTCTGCTTTTTCTTTCCATTCTAATGGTACTTTTTCTTCAAATGTAAAATGAATACATTTAACATCTTGTTTACTAGCTTGTCTAACTTTTTTCTCAGTTTCATTTTGTTCACCTTTAATTCTTGATTCTACAACGCAAGAAAGTGAATTCCAATTAAATTGATGACTTAATACGTTTTCAAAATCACTTGAAACAAGTAACCAAACTGGTTTTAATTTTCTTTCTTTCAAATCTTTAAAGAAATTTTGAGCAACTCGATGATATTGTCCAACTTCACATAATGGATCACCAACAATAATGGCACGTTCACCTGTTTGACTATAACCTACTGCTGCACCTGTTTCTGAATCTCTCCAAATAGTAAATCGATCATCAAGCCATGAAGTATTAGTTGAATCACCATAATTTGCAATTAATTTTTCAAGAGGAGGTGGAAATTCACTAGTTTCTCCATTACGATGTTTTCTTGAAATCGTTGTTGCTTCTGGATGTCGTAAATCATCTGAATGCATAGTAGTCTCTCGTAAACTCTTTGGATCACGAGGAAATAATGAAGCATTTCGAATATCATTAAGACCAAGGAATAACATCACAAATCTTTCTAATCCAATACCACAACCTGCATGAGCTGGTGCTGCCAATCGAAAACTTTCCAAATAATCTTCTAAACCCTTTGTTTCAATATGTTGCTTTGCCAAATTGCCTTCTAAATCTTCTGACAAATGAATACGTTGACCTCCACTAATAATTTCTTGTCCACGAACAAAGATATCAAATGAATTGGAAGCACCAACATTCTTTTGATCTGGCATAGTATAAAAAGGTCGAACTTTTGCTGGAAACTTGTCCAAAATATAATAATCTGTTCCATACTTTTCTTTAACTAATCCACCTAAACGAATTTCACCCCTAGTAGAAAGATCTTCATCTAATTTAGGTGGTTGACCACTTTCTTCAAGATAACCAGAATCAATGAGCAATTGAACACCCTGGGTATATTCTAAAATGAGCGTCTCTGGTAACCAAGTAAAGTCATCAACTGGGTAAACTTTCTTGACAGTATCAATCTCTGCACGATATTGTTTCATTAACTTTTCAAAAATACTCTTGAGGAGTGCATCAATGAGTAACATTGCTTCATGATAATCAGTACCACTCAATTCCATTTCCAAATCCAAACCAGTATATTCTGTCAAATGACGATGTGTATTTGAATTTTCTGCTCTAAAGACTGGTCCTACTTCAAAAACTCGACCAAAGTCGGCACAGATGCACATTTGTTTAAATAGTTGAGGAGATTGAGCAAGACAAGCTCGACGACCAAAGTAATCGACTGTAAACACACTTGCACCACTTTCAGAAGCACCACCTAATAATTTGGGTGTATGAATTTCAATAAATCCTTGTTCATTCAAAAAAGTTCGAAAACCTTGACAGACAGCTGCTTGTATGCGAAATACACTCTGTGAACAAGGTGATCGCAAATCCAATACTCGATTGGCCATTCGGACAGGTAAACTGACAAGTGCTTGATGTTTTTCTTGTTGTGGAATTTGTTTTGCACCATTTGAATCTATCTCTGCATCCACCACACTCAAAGTACTCTCTCCACTACTAAGACTCGCTGCTGCAGATGATGTACTAGATGGATGTGTGGCGACATCTAGACTTGGTGCTCCATAATGATGAAAAGGTAATGGTACCTTTGGTTGACTAATGATGAAGATTTCTGTAATGGTAATTTCAACGTCGTGATATGATGTACTGATTAATTTTTCTTTTGGTTTATGCACTCTTCCCTTGACAAAGACGATTGATTCAATTGGAATCTTTTCAGCCCATCGTACCATGTGTCGAGTTACATTGAGTTCATCTGATTTGAGTACACCTTGTACAGTCATGATTTGATGTCGAAGTAGAATAAATGCTAAATTGCTGCTCATATTTCGAATAGCATGTACTCTTGCTTTAAAAGAAATTTCAGTTCCTTCCAAGGTAGTTTCCGTAAGAGATTCGAGGGGTGTAACTGATTCCGTCTTGATGGAGGATACCATTCCATAACGACTCCTTTGAAGTGCCGTCTCAATAGTAGCAGCTCGATTATCTGATTCCATTCTTCGAAGCTGAATTCCTTGTTCAACTAATTTTCTCATCTTGGCTCTTTCATCCTTGTCTGTTTGACTCTTTGTCGGTGTACTAGTTCCATTGCTACTGCTTTTCCTTGGTTCATTTTGATCATCTGAGCTTTCCTTTGCAGTGTTAAGATTTCCAGATAATTTCTTTCCCAAGCCAAAGGGAAAAGACAAGAATTGCGATCCTCTCTTTATTTTTAGACCTGAGCCTGTCCTCTTTGGGGTACTAGTGCCTTCCTCGCTAATGGAATCCATGACTTAGAAAATGATGATTGCCCAGCGTAGAAGTAAGTGGTTGCCAGAATCGAGTGGAGCAAAATAGACTTTGGTCTAAAAGTAGACGAGAGGCAAACAGCCAGAATAATTACTAGGTGATGAAGTAACTTGTCAAAAAGATTGCAGTAGAAAGTCAAAGATCAGCGACTCAGAGGATCGCAGAGAGAAATGAGCGATGGCGAGTTGGCACTTATGGATAGATAGAAGAAAGAGAAGTAAAAAAAAGAAAAAATATATACATATATATATATATGTGGACCGCTACTAACCACGCCCTCAAATGGTTTTCCGCAATTAAGCCCAATTTACTTAAATATTCGGTACTAAAATCTCAATAATAAATATATTCCCTAGGTTAGTCTCGCGGCTTTATCTTCCCGTAAACCATCGGGACAAGAATCATTACCCTTTATACTTTTATAAAAAGGAGATTAGATCGTGTATTTTATGAAACAAAATTCAATATCAAAGTTTTCCCATACTGATAATGCCTTTTCACGAACAGCTAAATAACATTTGGTCAAACAACACCAAAATACGCCCAAATTGTCAAATGCTTTTCTCATCATCATCATCATCATCTATTCACCCCGTAGGAGATGAAGCCTTCGCCGCAATCGTAGTGTGTAAGAAGGGGCTGAAGAAGACCACTCTGGTACAATTGCGCTAAAGGCCGAAGATTGACGGGAGATAGGGGTACTACTATGTTCTACCACTGGAGTAGTAGGATGGTGTATAGCTGTACCTTCTGCTGCTGGTGATGATGATGATAGCGGTGGTAATGATAATCCTGTCTCTGTTCCCTCTGCATGACTTGTAAAGCGAGCTTGAAGGTATACTCGAAGATTAAGAGTTATTCCAGCCAGCATGATACCAATCCAAAGACCCAACTCAGAGGCATATATACCTGCTGCTACACGATCAGCAGGGTGTCGAATTGCTGTTCAAGATAGCATACAATATCAGTCATTGAAAGTCCAAGGAGATGCCAATCTACTCACTGACTGCCAAAAGTGAAGTCAAATCACCCGCAGCATCTAGTATGACGAATCCCCAGCTAATACCTCTTACTGTTCGATGCTTTGCAATGTCATAATAATGTCGTAATACGCCCAAGGATAGCCCTAAACCAGCCAAGATGGCCATTGCAAGAATAGCATTGCTCTTGACTTGCTCGTCCCTCGTTCCGTACTGCAGGAGATTGAGTGTATCAGTCTTCAGACCGATATGACTATTAGACTGCACTGACCTTGAAGCCCAAAACAAAGGCGGCCTCTGTTGCACCAAAGAGGAGCATAAGGCTCGCCAAAGTGATGACACACTTATAAAAGCTCCAGTGCTACATGTCGAGATGTGATTGTGAGTTTAACAGAATTGCGTCGAGTTGTGAAGGTGAGTTTAACAGATGCTCTTCTCTCCTTCCAGACCAGCGCCCTTCTTGCACTTACATGATCGTAGAACATGACTTGGGACCAGGTTATCAAGCTAAGACTAGTCAAAATCTGAGCTTGTACCTGTAGAGCAATTGATTGATGACTGAGAATATTATGAATACCTAATGGTAGGCCTGCCAAAGACCACAAGATCATCATACTTGGTTGTAGACCATCGGAACTTTTTCTTCTCCAGTTTAAAACTATCTGAGGAATCAACTGAAAGTACAGGGGGGGGGAGTACAAGCTGGCAAAGTAAGTATCACGCTTGTTTCCACCACCATATATCATCCTCACCTGAGTAGACCAAAAGACCTGTAGTAGCATAACAGAAGTAGACATGAGGTAAGCCTTTATCAGTGAGGTAATTGCAGTATGAGTCATGACACTTACAGCACCCAGCGTTGCCAAGACTGTCACTGCCTTGTCCAAAGCCGGTGAGGACATGATCTTGCCAGTGACTCTAGCATGAATAGGTAGGTGATAGCAGCAAGAAAGAGAATATTCATCAGCTCCACTTTCTCCACTTTACAAGACAAACGCGCTTTAAAAGAGCAGACAAAAAGATTTTAGAGAAATAAATTTTGATTTCATTCTTCCACTACAGTCAGTATACTACTACTGTACATGATGTAAAAAATTTTCAATTTCCAAGCTGTGCAGCTGAAGGCCTCGAGGGGTAAGCACCATCTCCTCCTGAAGACCATTGAAGAAAGTCTCGAATAAAGGAAGGGAAAGCCTTGATACCCGGTGTCAAATTATTAACAAATGGTGTGAGTATAATACGAGATTCTTGTGCTTCAAATGCGTCAACTACTAATGATGCAACGTAATCTGCTTCCAATAGTGGACCCATGAATCGACCTGCCAATCCAACATCGAATGATTCGAATAATGCCGTCTTGGTATGTCCAATCATAGCAATGGAAGTGCGAACTTTGGGAGTCTTGTACATTTTATTCATTTCATAGTAGAGCTAAGTGAATGAATGCTAGTAAGCATGACCCGCCATTTTATAAAAAAAAAAATCTGGCACATGAATAATGGTACTCACAGTCTCTTGCATCCCTACCAATCCATGCTTGGCAGCCACATAGTCGCTCTGATGAGTTATACCAGCTTAATTAAAAGAAGGTGAGGAGTTAGTATTCCCTTTGTTGGTTTTGGTAGAGCATGAAAAAGGAAAGTGATAAGCCACTCACCATATCCCATTGTAGAAGAGATGCTCAAGAAATGACCACGTTTACGCTTAACCATTGCCGGTAAAAAGAGCATAGCAGTCCAAAAGTGAGATTTTAAATTAACGTCAATCATTTTACTGACTCTCTTTTGATCCAAATCAAGAATAAGTGACTTGTTATTAAGACCGGCAATATTTGCTACCATTGTCACATCTCCACCTAGGTCTACCTTGATCTTTTCTCGTAATTCTTCCAAGGCAGTATAGTCGGAAATATCACACTTGTATGGTTTGATGTTTGCTGACAGATAGGAGAGGGTTTTTCAACAACTCAAAGGGAAATAGGGAATTGCTACTAACTAGCATTTACTCACAATGACTTGGTTTAAAGTCAATGATGTCAAGAGCGGCCACCTTTGCACCTTTCTTGGCTAATCGATCACAAGTTGCCTTACCAATACCTGTATCAAGAGATAACTTATCAGCTCTACATGCTGGATATTGATTAACCCTCGCTTTTTACTCTCTCCACCACTACTGACCTTGAGCACCACCAGTGACTAGTACAATTTCATTGTTCCAAGTTTCGCTATCAAGTCGAGCTGGTGGAATTAAACCATTTCTCCATCGATTACTAAACCACTTTGTGAAATAAAGACCAAGGAAAACATATGCAGCAGTAACCAAACCATTCTTTTCTGGCCATCCATTTACTTCTTTTGCTTTATAACCCACAAATGCAAGTAGAGTGACTGGGTCTGAGTAGTTAGCAACAACAATAAATAAAATTATATTGTTGAAATAATATTTGTGGGGTTTTAAGTTTTCTTTTTTTTTGCGGTCGCGTCAATCAATACTTGTAGTACTTTCTTCTACTCACGAAGGATGGTAGCCTTGCTTAAATTGGCAAAAGTATCGAGAGACATTAATGATGAAGGTGAGAGGAGTAAGTAATAGTAGAGATGGAAGAAGGGATTGCAGAGAGAAAAGAAAAAGAAAAGTAAAAAGAAGGGTCAAGTTCGGCCAAAAAAAAAAAAAAAAAAAGTTAGCCCCCAGTCGGAAGATTATGTTACCGGTTCCCTTGGTCCGTGCGTTTTTCTCACTATTAAGCTTTTAAATTTATTTTAATTTTTTCTTTTCCGGGTAGTCAGTCGCCTTCCCTCTCCTTTCGCTTCTTTCTTGCCTTCTCCTCCTCCTCTTCTTCTTCTCTAGCAAGTCTTCCAAATTCATGCCTTCTCATGCCTGGAGGGAGAAGTGGTCTACCATCATCTACTTTTTTCTCTTTAAATTTGACCTTTTCACTATAATGAACTCCAAGTGATTTATATTCATTTGGACTAATTGTTCGAACTTTTTTATTCTTTTGTTTTGCTAAAATTGATTTTTCCGTTTGGGTTATACTACCTCTAATTGATATTTCTCGATCTAATTCTGCTAATTCCTTTTTTGATCTTTCCCAAAAATTAATTCCATCTAAAGCAGTACTAATTCGAGTAAATGGTATATTTTTATTTTTTGGTAATTCTGGCAATTTTGGTGGAAATTTTTCATTTGCTTCCCATAATGATTTTAAATAAGGTGACCAATTAGTAAACCATTCTTTATGAGCAGGTGTAGCATCTTCAGATGGTAACTTAAGAAGATTTTCTCTTGGTTTGTAATTTTTCTTTCTTCCCATCTTTTCTGGTCTTAATGCATATGTACTTGATGGTATATTGATGCGATCAGTATTTGGTATTGATGGTATTGATATTGAAGGAGGAGGTAGGGGAGAATTGATTGGTACTTCTAAATTGAACTTGCTAAAGTAATCATGTTGCAAAGAAAGTGGATGAAAAGTAGGACGTTGTAAAATTGGACTACTCTGCTTACCGTGATTAATTTTAATTGTCTCGTCTATTAACAATGATTTTCCCTTTTTCATCTTCTTCTCTTTGGATTGTTTCAATGTGAGATTAGGGACGTGATTGTTACTTTGAAGCAACAAAGTCATATCTCTCCATGCCTTTTCTTGCTCAATTGGATTCAATGACTTGAATTGTTCCCATGGTATATATTGATTACTTTGTTTTGAAATTAAAGGTGTATGAATATTCGTTGCCAATGTTAATCGAGGTTCATTTGAGACCTCATTGTTTTCACTGATAATTGCCATTTTCTTTTCTTGAGATTGTTTTTGATGACTTTTACTGCTAGAAGTCATTAAACCCAATTCCAAATTCAGGTTTGCTTCCGGTGAAGCGTAGTCTTGAGGAAAAATAAAAACGGATAATCCGGTGTAAATATCATACATGACCAACACAAAATTACTCATTTTCTCACCTGTTGATGAATGCAATTGAATCGATTTATTTCCACTCTTGACTGGAGCAGACAATGTTATTTTGTTTGCCGTCATGAAAAGGAGAAGAACAAAACGTAGTAGAAACAATATCATCATTAATGGGAATTGAAGGAAGTGGTTGAATTTAGGAGAGGGAAAGAGGAACAGAGAGTAGAATCACCTTTCATGGTTTAATTCAATTAAAGTGCTTTATGGACAGCCTGAAGACTCAAGCAAAGACTTGCGCTAAGAAGATAAAGTGGAGCGATGACTGTACCTCTCTTGTTACGCCAATCTAGTATATCTAAAAAATACAATCACACCGATTCTAGACCGGGCTTGGCGTAATTATACTTGTAATTTGATACAATTTTCCAATCATAGTACTGCCTTGATACAATTCTTTAAAAATACAAATTGCAATGTTTGATTTCGATATATCCAAAAACAAACAAACCCGAGGATAAATGGGAAAATAAGGAGAAAGAAAAAAGACTGAAAAAAAAAATTGTTTACACGGGACTGCGTTGAGGTAATCGTAACCAAAATGAATCATTTAATAATTCATCGGCAGTCAAACCACCAAAACCAATTGATCCTTCTTTACCAAATAATAAACTTGGATCAGCATTGGTAAGTAAATCCAAGGCATCATTACCAGCAAAATGCCAAGGTAAATCCATATTGACAGGAGGAGGATGATTATTACTACGATTGATCAAGTTACCATTTTCATCATACATTGTTGATTGAGGTGTAATATGAGAAGTAGCAAGCAAGTGTTGATGATGATGATGATGATGTTGATGAGCATCTTGTAATTGTGGATCGATTGGAGTTTCTTGTTGTTGATGATGTTGTTGTTGTTGATGGTGAGGTTGTCGAATCATCATCATATCACCATTAATTGACATTGCTTCCCTTGTTGGAGTACTTGGTCTAGATGATTGAGCTGGTAAACTATGTACTTCCATTCCAGGTCTAAAATAAGATTCTGTTGTTGTACCCATCATACTCCTTCGAAGTAAACCTCGTAAAAAAGAAGCAGATCTAGCCGCAACATGATTTGGTTTAATGGCAACTGATTCAAGAAAACCAATAGCAGATTCTACCAATTGAATTAATCGTTGAGATACAATTAAATCATCCCTTTTTAATGAAGCCAATTTAATGAGAGAAACAATTCCAAATGTAATAATTGTACATTGTGAATGTGGTGAATAAGTTACTGTATATCGTAATCCATCTTTTGCTGCTTTGACAATATTTTGAGCTGCTCGAATTGCTTGAGTTAAACTATAGGTTCGAGCAGATGATTTTTCTGGATGTGATGCACAATATTGTAAACCAAAACAATTTAACACCAAGACTGCATAATTGAATCGAAGTGAACCTTGTTTACTAAGGTAATGTAAAGTTCTTTTATGAACATCTGTTACATCTGTCATGGGAGAAGAGTAAGAACTACCATTACCACCACCACCACTACCACCACCACCACCTTGACTTGTACCATCATTATCAAATGGTGAAGTAAATACACCTCTTGCTTGCCATCTTCTTCTCCATTCTTCTAATTCTTCATTCATAATTCTCATCATTGTCTCACAATCAAAAGAATCATCAAAATCGCTAGTTGCAGACATTGTCGTATTTAAAGCATCAATCTGTCGAGAAGTAACTTTTAACAAATCTGCCAATGTTGAAATGGCGAGATCCCAAGATCGACAGGCATGTTGATCACACCAAGTATCTGAATTACGAACAATACTATCATCACCTCGAATCGTCCAAGCTTTTCCTCGAGTTGTACTTAGTGATCTATCAACAATAAATGTCATCATCCAAGTTCTCTCTCGATCAACTCGTTCTCTAGGTGATTCCTTTCCTAATTGATTGGTACTACCAAGATTCAATTCAGATGCTATTCGAATGGCAATACCAGAGTATAACCAAGCAGTATCATTCTCTGCTATAGCGGCTGGTGAATTGAAAAAGTATAAAAAGAGAAAGCCTTGAACGATGCTAACACTCTTTTCTCCTGAAGTAATTACCCTTCCTATCAAGTCATCCATTGAATTTTGCATTTCATCTCGTAAATTTGGACGTTCTTGGCTGTACATTGATGCAATAAAGAGGATGCATGCAAAGAGAAAGGGACATTCTTGGCTAACTCTAGCAAATGAATGCCATTCTGGATCCACAAGTGCTACGTGGAGGACGCAATTATTCATAAACAAGTCAAATAGTTCCTTTGATTCATCTAGAGTGATGATACCAGTATGTACGAATGGCATACGTCGATTCGAATCATCCACTGTCATTGCTTCTGGACCTAAACTGGCTGATGGTCTATATGGAGTGGAAGTAGATGCTTCGCTACTACCACTTGGATATCCTCCTTCCTTTTCATGCAATTTCTTTTCCATCTCTTCCAATCTTGAATTAAGCATCTGAATTTCCATATCCTTTTTGCGTGACCAAGGTTGTCGTACTGCCTGTTGTGGTAACTTGCACTCTCTCCCTACTCGAAGACATCTTTCACAAGGAAAGCTTCCAGAGCATTTCATCTTGAGTCTTTGACAGTAAACACAAGCTTGAGAACTCCTCTTTGTCTTTTTACTACTTTCGCCGCCATTACCTTCCCCATCCAGTCCTCGCTTATTATCTTCCTCCTTCATCGTACCACCTGTCCACATTGACGAGGCTTTCCTTCTCTCTATCTCTTGAATGCCAAGCCTGGACGGATGACGAGACTTCGACTTGACAAAAGATGATGTTCCACTGTCCCCGCCTCTACTTCGATGGATGCAAGCAATGCTGCCGACCTAAGTTCTTGTTCGCTTATTATTAGAGGAATAGGTATAAAAGCTAGGGAAAAGACATCTACCAAACCAATTTTAGAAATAAGACTTGGCTTACTTTTGCGGGGCCTTTTTAACAAAGAAAAGTCCGTCTGTACCTATTCTATCAGCAACAAAAGCCTCAAAACTTAAGAATTTAAAAAAGACAAGATCAAAACACGTGGTTCTGTTAATACTCATACTGTAAGCTGATGCTCGTAGACCTCCGTTTTGACTTTTTGCAGCAACTCCGACACTGATGTGGGGATGGGGGGGGGGATATTTTAGCGTGGGTAAGTTCCACCTATAAACGAGAATAATGAGGGTTCATGACTAATTATTGCTATTATATTTAGCTCTTCGAAGGAGGGGATCAGCCCTTTTTACTGAAAGTTGTCTAGTTTATCGTATCATCTGATACAGTGGTCCTCAGGGCTCACTTATAGAATATAAAAAAAAGGGGCAAGATGACAGCGTCAAGCCACTCTCCATCTGTACCGTTACACTCGCGTATCTTAGCTTTAATAGAGTAGTGGTCACTGATGCATGTAAAGCGAAAGCCACTACGACAGATATTGGACGGAGAGAAAGTTGGGGCGACTAAAAGAGAGGTGACTTGTATTTGAAATCTGATTTTGACTACATGTTTCTTTACGTATTACTGGAAGACGGTAGACTTTCCATTTAGAAACGAGAAACGAAAACGAAAAAGATAGGTCTTTCGTAGTAGACTACATTACATCTGAGATTGCTTACCTGTTAAGAAAGGTAGATGAATGTCCTTTACATTTCTTTGATTATCTCTTCTATAATTCTCCTCAATGTCAATGGCAAATGTTCAAAGAAGAGTGATGTATGCTGCGTAATGATGTGAGTACAATCGAGTACAGATGAGATGAGAAAAAGTTAGGTTCGCTCCATCTGATTCTATATCAATCGGTTGAACAGCACTAATCCCGTTACAGGTTTTCGTCGGTCCATCAAGGGAAATTGTCGTTTGCCTACGCTTTGTCATTACTGGACAGACGATCCAAATGAATGCCAGCAAGGCTGAATATTCATCATCACTTTGAAGGATTTTTTTTCTAGTCTGTTTGACAGCATGTAGGTCTATATTAGATTAAAAATTGTTACTACGCAAAGTTTAGCGAGCAATTTACTATTATTCAAATCAATTTCAAAACAATCTTTGACTGCGCAATAAATCGCATCTGCAAATATCAAAACGGACCCTAGCAAACAAGCAGAATATAAAAGCTACTTTTTAATATGACGTACGAGGCTGGCGGAGAATTCTAACAAATTTCACTCTCGCAATAGAGAGCAGCTTGTTGGTATCCAAAAGTGGTGGCTGAATGACTTTTTAATCGCACAACTAATTAGAGGTTGATCCCCATTTTGACCCCGAAAGCAGCCACGATTTCGAAAAGTAATTTGTATTGACGTACTTCCGTGTATTTCAGTATAGTGTACCGCAAAGATAGTTAAATGAGTGGTAATGTTTTTCTAAAAAGCGAGAAAGAAAGAAAGTAGGGTCACTAAATTCATAGAAGAGACTCGCTTCCTTTTCTCATTCTCTAACCTCTTCTGCTTTTAACAAGCAAATTCAGCACGTTTTTTTTTTAGAGAGAGAGGACAAGCTCATCTTATAGAGGTATTGATCCAAAACTGATCTTTCCTTTACCCACTACGCAAATGCATCTCATCAATCATCTCTTTTTCACTCTTTTGCTTGCTGTTGCTTCAACTTTAGCTCGCGATGTTTGCTGTCAGGAAGAGTGAGTATAACAGATACTCGTACGTTGAAAAGTTCTGTACGACTAAATTGACTTGCTTGTCATTCACAGATTTGACGAAAGCAATCCTATGCTTACAAATCATCTTGATCCTCCTCAATGTCGTTCGGAACAAAGGTGCTTTAGCAAAGCAAGACTTAGCATAAGATGTAAAGGCTGTTGAGGTAGTCTATTAATATATGTTTTCTCCTGCCTATATGGTCCCCGCTTCTATATATTTCAAATTAGATACAAAGATCAGATACGCCCATAATGGTCCAAATTACCGGCTTGGCATCTTCGGAAGCCGCTCCATACTATCTATAGAGTACTCATATACCAGTACGTCAGATCAGATAGACGGAACTTGAAAGTTTACTACCAAAGATAGCAAGAAAAAGAGGGACACAAGGTTGTCACACCTACTCATATGCAAGCAAGGTGTCAATCCATTAAGCAACATTTGGAAGCAAAGGAACAAATCTTGAACTTATAAAACAAGCAAATTCTTTTCTTTCACTTCCTCCTTCCTTATCCCATCCTTGTTTCTCCCAAATCCTTTTCAATCACGGTAAGTCATTGTCTTGTGCTTCAAAACAGCTTCTATGCCATTCTCATTCTCATTCTCATCCTTTTTTTTTTTTTTTTTTTTTTAACCTTTCCACATCTTCTATATATAGATGCACTTCTACCTATACCTTGCCATTGTCTTTATTGTTGCTGTCGCTTCCGTTCAGGCTGGGTGTCCTGATCCGGATTTGCCAATCTGTTGCGCAAAATTGTGAGTAACGATTATCAATAGTTTGAGTTAATCATCATAGTTCTTGAATTCACATGACGACCTATTGATTTATTACAAAGATTCAAAGCTGAACCTCCTAAAGCATCTGGTAAAAAGGCAATGTGTGTAGCAGTCGGAAATTGCGCTACAACTGCAAAGAGTCCTTCTTGGTGTCCGTGAAAGTTGCACTACCACAGCACTGCGAGCGATTTTTTTTACACATTGCAAGAAGCAAAATCGACACTTTCCAAGCGCGATCCCTATTGGACACTCCTTTTACCTCTTTATGATCAGACAAAATTCTTTCACTCCCCAGAATGTAATTTCGTCTTACAAAGAATACCAAATCAGCTTCATTCTTCTCAATTCCCTCCTTCGTTGGACCATCAAAGTGAAAATCGAAATGATGATTACTAAGTTTACTATGTATATGTGATTATAAGATTGGATTGATAAGTCTCTGCTTACGGCGGCGTGTTCTGAGTGTACTTTGTTCCTTTACAGGCGATTTAAATTCTTTTCTTCATAGCAGGCTCTGGACGGAACGGAGTCGGAATTTAAAGTGATTATCATTCAAGTATCTACGTTTCACCTCAATGATTCTTTGCTCTTCTCTGTCAACTTGAGATATACCAATTTTCTAAAAAGTGAAACATTCCGGGATTATCCCCAAAGCTCACCATGCGCATCCATCGTTACCTCATTCTCGCCTTACTTCTGGCCTTTGTAGACGTTGAAGCGAATTGCCCAGACAGGAGAAAACCTGTGTGTTGCGTCAAATTGTAAGTAAAGATCTCAAGTAGTATGAGCCAGATTGTCTAATGATCTTCAAATCTTTTGTATTGGCAGATTCGAGGCTGAGAAACCATTTCCCAGGGGAGTCAAGGCAATGTGTACACCAGAAGGAACTTGCGAAATGAGTGCAAGAAGCGTTCGTTATTGTAAACACAAGTCTCGACATCCTTGACATCATGAAAAAGGGTACATGATCGGTTTTAGTTGCTAGTCTTAAATCACAGTATTCTAGTGTCTTACAGATCAGGAGTAGGATTTCCTTTTACTTTCTGAATGAAGCTTCAAGTCTAAATAAATAGTACTTCTTTGCCCCTCCCTCTTTCTAATTTTGTCAAGAGAATGTTACCATATAAATACTTAGAAATCGTGTGGCGCAGACCTTACTCACGGCGCCGTCTTTGAGAGAATCCCTGTTTTACAAAAGAAAGGGGGTATACACTGAGTTTGAGACGGACAGAGAGCAAGAGGAGCTATAAGTATGACTACAAAAGGATTCTCTCTCTTCTTCGCAATTTTTTCTCAATCTCCTTCCCTCTTTTCTCTTATGTTCACCAAAGTAAGTCTTTCATCACTTTGCCACCTACCATCTACCATGTAAAGCTGACCTTTGACCCTGTTCTTCAGATGCAATTCTATAAATCTCTTATCGTGATCTTTGTCATGGCTGTCGTTAGCGTTCAGGCTAAATGCACTGACCCCAAAAAACCAATTTGTTGTCGAAAATTGTGAGTGGTACTATTCATTGGGAAAGATTAGATTTTGCTCTACTGATCAAAAGACATGGCTAAATCACTCTTTACAGATTTAGTGCTGAGACTCCAAAACCACATGGCGTAGAAGCTATGTGCGTCGCTCTTGGAGCTTGTGATCGAACGGAAAGAAATCCCAAAAAGTGTGTGACCGAAACAGCATAAAAGGGTGAATCTTTTTATATCAACAATGCAAAGCTCTTCCATTTGTCAATACAAGGAAAAGTCCAAGATTCTCAATGCGACATCTTTACTAGAAACTCCTCTCTTTTTAATACGATCCAAAAAGGTATCAAAATTTCCCTTCCTCCCAATAATGTAATTCCAATCTAACGACCAATCTCGAATCTTTATGCGACTTCCTCTGATTACTCTTCTGACTCAGTTGAAGAACATTGACCGAAATTGACGCGGTAGCCATTGGACGGCAACGATGAGTTGGCTGGCTGGCTTGGCAGAAAGGTGACATTATGCGCCTCATTTAGATTCACCTGAGTACCACGTGGTCTCGTGCGCTCCTCTTCATTTTGCAACTATGCTTTGCGAAACGGTTTATTTACGAGTATACAAATCACACAAGTCAAGTCAGAGAGGGGAGTGGCTTTTTTATCTTTTTTATAATAAGTGCAGCAAGAGTGCAATCATCATGTCAAACATTCATGTACCACACAGATTAAACCCCCACCGCGTTTTTATTTTTGTTTTTCTTTCCTTTTTAGTGTGGGGTAAAAACTTATTCTTTCAGCGTAGTCGTAGTCCTGAATTAAAAAACTAATAGACGTCTGTGCGTCCGGCTATGACCAAGCCGGTGTAAAACACATCCTTCTTTCCTTTATATAGCAGACGGACAAGGAGAGAAAGAGAGAGAGCTGCATCTGATCTCTTAACCCCCCCCCCCCTCTTCACAATGCCTCCTGCACCTGCTGCTGAATTGCGTTATAATACAATTGAAGAAATTGAACAAATTCATCATGAATTACGTCAATCATTTGAGTCGGGTAAGACGATGGATATTGGATTTCGAAAGCATCAATTGAAGCAGCTATCCTATTTACTAAATGTGAGCCACATTCTTAAGAGAGCATGCTAAAAAAAAAACAAAAAAAAAGGACTCATGAGAGAGTATTACCTTTTATATTAGGACAATGTTGAAGCAATTGTAGAAGCAATTACAAAAGATCTTGGAAGGTGTCGATTTGAGAGTGTGTTTGCTGAGATTATGACAACTACTAATAATGCCATCGAAGCTGTGAGTCTTGATTGAGAAAGCAGCAAATGTTCTAAGCTGAATTTACAGTAAATATATTCTACAGTATGAAAATGTTGAAAAATGGGCAAAAGATGAAAAAAGATGGGCTGGACCAGTTTGGGCACTTCATCGACCTACGCTTCGTAAAGATCCAAAGGGAACTGTACTTGTTCTTGGTGCTTGGAATTATCCAATTGCTGTTCAAATTGGTCCCATGATTGGTGCTGTAGCTGCAGGATGTACTTTTGTCTTAAAGGTGCGTTTTTTGGATTTCTTTGTCATTCAAAGTAGAGTATTGACCTTCTTTGTAGCCCTCTGAAATTGCTGCTCACTCTGCCAAATTGATATCTGAGCTATGGGAAAAGGTGAGTAACTCAGTCTCGAAAAAGTTGGAGACTTGTTAGCAGTTTCTGACTACAAGATGTACAGTACATGGACCCTGGCATGTCTCGCTGTATCAATGGAGGAATTAAAGAAACTACTGCTCTACTTGATTTGCAATGGGAACACATCATGTACACTGGTAATGGAAAAGTAGGTCGTATCGTTGCAGAAAAAGCAGCAAGATGGTTATGTCCAACAACACTTGAATTAGGAGGTAAATCACCAGTTGTAGTAGATAAAAGTGCAAATTTAACTATTGCAGCTCATCGTATCTTATGGGCAAAATCAGTCAATTGTGGTCAAACTTGTATTGCACCAGATTATATCTTGTGCACACCAGAAATTCAAACTAAATTAATTAATGAACTTCAAAAAGTTGAAAAGGAATTTTGGCCAAAAGGAGTAATTAATTCATCAGATTATGGTAAAATTATTAATGAAAGGCAATGGACAAGATTATCAAATATGTTGGATGATACAAATGGAAAAATTGTAATTGGAGGTGACAAGAATGAATCAGAACGATATTTTGCTCCTACAGTAATAGCAGATTGCCGTGAAGATGATTCAGTAATGGCAGATGAAATATTTGGTCCTATTTTACCAATTGTACCTATTCCAAACATGGATCAAGCTATCAAATACATCAATTCACATGATCGACCATTAGCAACCTATATATTTGCTAATGATACAGTCACTCAAAAGATACTAAAAGAATCAAGATCAGGTGGTGCAGTGCAGGGTGATTTAATCATTCATTATGTGAGTGGCATTTACATGCTTTATCTCATGTTTACAATCCACTGAAAAGGGCTACATCTGAATTCATAGGTTGTCAGCTCTTTACCATTTGGTGGTTCTGGTCCTAGTGGATACGGTAATTACCACGGAAAAGCAGGATTTGATACATTTACCCATGAAAGAGGTCTCGTTCATGCTCCTGCTACAGGTATTACTGGTTGGTTGACAGAGAAACTCATGGCTTCACGGTACCCTCCTTATACCAATTTCAATTTAGCACAAACTAGAGCACTTTTAGGTAGGAAACCACCTTTTAAGAAACCTAGTAAAATATATGATCCCAATGAAGTGAGTTTTGCAGTTTTCAAAAAGTAGTATGACTACAAAGGCTTACATTAAAATTTTTTTTATTTTATTTAATCGTAGTCTACTGGATCTTACTTTGGACTTCAGAGTATATCCCTCGTTGTTATTCTCGCCTTGGCTGCTGCTATCACTTCCAATCCAGCTCTCTTGAATAGAATTGGAATTAGCTATTAAGTCTTTTCCCTCCTTCCTTCTTCTCATTGTAGCATACATTCCTCCTTGACGCCCTTTTTTTATGATACAAAAACAAGAGAGCAAAAATGAAAAGAGTGATTACAATTACGGTACAAAGGAAACCCATATGGTAACCCCAAACCACAGAATTAACTTGGTAATGTCTTTCTTGATATATTTTATTGAAAGAAATGCTTTCTATACGCCCTCCCTCTAGAAGGCGAAACAAGCACACGTCACGCCCACCAAAAAGAAAGGGCGACACAAAAAGGATTTCTACTCCCCAAAATGTCAAAGGAAATGTGCGCACGCCCAATAATGCATTACTCGAATTTTTCACTGTTTTCTTCTACTTCTTCACAATCACATCACTCACTATACTAACAAATGAAATCTGTCAGAGCTGGATTTTTTTTGATACTTTTATGTACAATGTTTGCCCTTGCTTCTGCTCAACCACTTTCTGTGAGTGACTAGTTTGGACAGATTAAAACACTAAGAAATTGGAACTGAAGGATTTACTTTCGTAGAGTGACAGACTTAATCACAATTCTCAAGGCAGAGACCTGGATCTACCCTTTGAGAGGAGATTTAGGAAAAAGGTAGAAATGGCAACAAGAGCAGCTGAATTGTTTGTAGGTAAAGACGATGAAGAAGAGGAAGATAAAGAGAAAAAAGGAATAGAGGGGGAAAGCGACCAAAGTCATCAGTCAAAAGGGATCAAAAATTACAATTGACACTACTGATCCTATTGGAATCAAAGTTAGGCGCAAAGTGATACTCAATATAAATTGATTAAGCTCTTTGCCCATTTCCTTGTATCAATAATATAAAAATACACGTTGTTGCCCCTTCTTTCTCTTCTTCTTCTTCTTTTGCTCTCTCTGATCCATCATTGAGAAAATAGTATGCTAAAAGACTCCCATAGATTAACATTCTCACTAGAAGCAGGCATATCATTCCAAAATGCTTGCCATGCTCCATTTGCTTCCGGGAGAGTATTGGATGGTGTCATTGAATATTCCAATAATCGAGGCATTCCCATAGCAGGAGAAGCAGGTCTGGTAAGAGCGCTAGCATGTTCTAATCCTTTCAACGTCTCTACATGATGACTAGCAGATGTCCAAGTTTGAGCAATACGACTAAGCCATCGAATACATTGATCTAATCTCCTTGAACTCTCTTGTCGATCTGGTGGTAATTGATCAATATCAGTATGTTGAGAAGCTGAAAAACTTGAATGAATGGTAGCCGCTTGAAAGATGAGATAAACCCAACTAGAAGGAATTTTTCGAACTCGAAAAGTCTCTTCATAAGTTTCCATGATACAACAAATTTCTGTTGCAGCCCCTTTACAAATATCTACTCCACTCATTTGAGATGCACTCTTGTCTGAATTTCTTCTCGATTCAAATCTTGGTATTCGAGGTCTATTTAGTAACAACATACAAGCACAATACCAAGCTCGAAGTGTTAAAACATGAGGTCCAACTCCAGAATGATTAGTGTTCCATTGTAATTGATATGGTAATGTTGCTTTCCAATGATGTAATTCTCGATCCAATCTCATAAGTGTATCTTCATATCGATGACTTGAACCTTCTTTACGTTCTTGTTTGGCTCTTCTACTATAAACATTACTCAGGATCTGTTCCATAATGTACATTACATTTGCCCAAGCTTGAAAATTAGAAAGACAATGTACTTTGGCATGTTCCATTCTAGAATATACACTTGGTTCAACAAATCGTCTTGCAGGTCCAGAAAGCCATAAATCATACTCGTCTCTCTCCATTGTATCGGGAAAGCTAACATCTAAATCCTCTCTTCGCATCACTACAGGTCTTTGAAGCACAGCAGAGAGTATTTTGTCCAAGATGTAGCAACCCCATACTACTCGAAGTCTTTCTTGAATCTTGGTAGGTGGTACTCGATCAAAATCAGCTTCATGTAAACCCATGTCGAGAGCCATCCTACAAGCAATACCTCCAAATTGATATGCTTGCGAGGATCTACCATAACCAAGATCAACTACACTGACTAATATTAATGCTTGGATTGTACTGATACTACATGCCAGATTATCTTCCAAGATTCGCCAACGAACGTACTCTACCATTTCATTACTAGTATCAGTAGATGAAAAGGAGGTAGTATTAAAATTTCGGTACCCCTGATCGACAGCCTGATCAAATGTCGCCGATGCTACTGATAATACCGCCTCGAATAGAATTGGTTCCTGGGCTTTCAATTCGTGCAAATCTCTCAATAGAGGCAGATAGATGATAGGCCAGTGAGGATGGATGAATGCTAGATAAATGTCAAGCAAGGTACTGACGATGCTCTCAGGCAGAAGTTCGGATGGCGGAGAGCGGGATACAGAATGCCTGCGTACTTGCTCGTCAAAAATTCCAGATGATGGCGTAGGTAGGAACTCTGGAGACGTAGGAAGTTGATTAGCATTGTTTATCTGAGGATAGTAGGTTGGTTGTGTGAATAGTGGCGCTGATGCTATTTGTTGAATGACACTGGTGGACGCTATTGGACTAGAAATCAATTGTTGTTGCTGTGTTGACTGTTGTGCAGGTTTTGTATCCTCCATTCGCTTTTTAATACCGCCTCTAGGTGGACAACCTTTCGGTGGACCCCGTTTCTTTTGAGCTCGATAAATGCATTGTTCATCACTTTGTTGACAGTGATCACAAGGATCTCTACCATCACATTTAACTTTTTTATGATAGCATCGATTACAAGCTCTACTGCTCCTTATCCTTGTTGTTGTAGTAGTAGTAGTAGTAGTAGTCGGCGTCGGTGTCGTCATCGCATACTTGGCGGAAGTTGTTGTTCCCTGCAAGTGTAGGTAAAAAATAATGCCGAGAATAAAGTAGGGTGGAGACAGGCAGGCGCGACCGTCTTAGACGCCCGGGCATCTTTTATCCTCTCTCCTCCTCGCAATTCCAACATTTATTTTGCGCGCCAATGTGGTCGGACTGCTTTTCTTCTCTTCCAATTAACATCGACTAAGTAAGGTAGTCATACTTTTCATCAGCTCAACCAAACATGAATCAGCGATTACTACTCTCTTGTCTCAAGCAGCGAGCGATATATATGAACGTAAACAGAGTCGACATCACTTGGATATCAAAGTGAATGATATGAGCATACAATTCTCATCATTATTAATTACAGTATCCTTTCGATGTCATGCACTTTTCATTCATCACCTACTATTTGCAAACCAACAAGTCAGCACAGTCACTCTTGTACACAGACAGGTAAAAAGGAATTTTTATATTGCAACAATTATCTTTTTTTTTGGTTCTCAATTTCAATCTATTGGCTACACTCTTCACAATCGGAGGCATTTCTCCTTTTTTTTTTTTGAGACTACACTCTACTCGACTGGCTCAATATCTTGACGGAGAACAAATCGATAACGAATGTCATTCTTGGCCACTCGTTCGATAGCTTTACCACAGTCTTTCATGTCTAATACTTCAATCCATGGCTTAAGATTCTTTTCAGCAGCAAGAGACAACATCTCAAGAGCGTCTTGCTTGGATCCAATGTGACTACCTATAAAATTATTGAAAAGATAAAGATTAGAAATAGAGTCTATTTTTATCATCTTATAAAGTCATCTACTAACCTTGCAAACTAGCTCCATTACCGGCAAAATGTTGAGATCGTAGACTGAAAGCATCTTCAGGCATACCTACAACAACGCAACTACCAAATACAGCTACAGTTTTGAGCATAGATGGTAAGTCGATAGCATTGGAAGAAGCAGTGCAAATGATAATGTCAAATGGCTACCCATTAAATGATAAAATTGGGTCAGCATGTCATCGCACATCTCTTCTCCTTCTATTCTTTTCTTCTACTCTTACCTTTTTGTCACGACCATAAGCTTCATACCAGTTTTCTTCCTCTCCAGTAGAAACAAAGTGCTTTGCTCCCAACTTAAGTGCATCTTCCTTCTTTTTTGGTGAATGAGAAATTACAGTAACTTCGGCACCTAAAGCAGCTGCAAAGATTACGGCATAGTGACCAAGTCCACCTAATCCAATCACTGCTACTTGCTTTCCAGGTCCACAACCATTTCTCTTTAATGGACTCCAAACTGTTAAACCAGCGCAAAGCATACTAGCAGCATCTTCACTCTTGATTGATTCTGGAATGGGAAATACAAATCGGTGATGAGCTCTAATGGCAGTACTATAACCACCTTGAGCAGCTTCTCCATTAGGATATTTTGAATTATAAGTGTCAACACATCCCTTTTTACCATCTTTGGAACCCAAACAGTAATTTTCATGATCACTATTGCATGAAGTGCATTCCATGCATGATCCAACTTGAGCACCAACACCAACTCGATCACCAACTTTAATACCTTTAACATTCTGGCCTACTGCAGTAACCTTTCCAACAATTTCATGTCCTGGAATAACCTTGTCAACTGCTAATTCACCCCAACCTCCAGAAACTGTATGATGATCTGAACCACAGACCTAAAGTAGAAAAGTAAATATATATCAGTACATGCAGCTCTTGACCTATCAATTCAGAGCCAGCTACTTACGCCGCAGTATTGAATGGCTACATCCACATCATCATCATCTGCTGTCTTGAGATCAAAATCAATGACTTTGAAGTCAGACCACTTTTTTGTGTCGGCGATGGAATATCCTTTGGGCATTTTTTTATTTTTTTGGAGGAGGAGGATGGAATTGTGGAGGAAGAAAAGATGAAAAATTAGGGCGACCCTTTCCTTTATTTAAGATTCGGTAAAGTTCTACTCAGAGTGGGGGATTTCCGAGCGTTTCGTGGTTAGAATGTCGTGTGCGACTCAATTTGATCAAAGTGGGGGGGGGGGGGGGGGGAAAGGGGGGGGAGGAACACGTTTACATATATATATATAAATTCATTGAATTTCAAATAATAACAAGAAGAAGAACAACGGAAGAAAATAATCATCACTTTTAATCACATGCGATAGACTACCGAGGCATTACTATGATAAGTGAGTAGAGGGATGAGATTTGTCAGCAGATCTTCTCATCATGTAATACTTCTGCTATTAGGATACTCACTTTGCAAATACATTAGTCAAACCAGCCTCACTTAGTCCAGTAGATGTCAAAGATTCTCTACAAACTTCAAACCACTCTTCCACTTCTGAAAGGGAACCAGTAGCATTGGTCAAAGTAGCACTACCACTACCCATATAAGCAGCCCAGACCAATCTTTCCTCTCCAAAGGCGTCCAAAGCAGTGTCAAGAAAGATTCGAAGTCGACGTAATAATTCTGCTTTACGTTCTTGGGGGGAGATGATGCCTTCAGTTGTATTGACTGCTTTTAATGCTACATCAGCAGCTGTTTGAACAGCGCCAGCTAGCGTAGAGGAAGCTGTTCCACCTGGTGCATCAGCTGTACGAAGAGGGGTGGACAATTTTTCCGGAAGTAAACTTGACAGAGGGAGGGGTGACATTTTCAAAAAGACTCGAGGGTGCAAAGAGAGTCGCTAAAAGAAAGGGACGAAATTTAGCAAAATTCGCATTACTATCATCGATCACACAAACAAAAAAAGGGAGATGCTCACTCGAATAAAGTCTGACCAATTCTCCAATTCTTGACTGCGAACTAGACTTGAACTTGGTTTTGATAGGGGAGGTGACGCCAGCGTGTCTAAAGGAATCATCAATGTTAGTACGAGCAAGCATCTGAGCTCATCCCCCAACCTCCTTAGTCAATACTAACCAAAGATGATTCGTACTCCCTTGCTATTGACATCAGTCCCTTCTTTCTTTGCACGTTCTGCTTCTTCATCCCACGCTTTGCCTAAAAGCTTTTCTACTGCATCATATACTGTTTGATCACCACTTAGAGCAAGTTCCAATGTTAATGATCGCTCACTTGCCTCTTTGAAGAGAGCCAACCATTTCTCTTCTGCTTCTCCTTGAATTTGTTCTGCCTTGTAGATTGTGGGTAGGGAGAAGTTGATGTAGGCGTGTTGTGGAGAAGTATTTACATCTGGTAATTTGGCATTTATACCTCCAACGAAAGGGTGAATAAGAGTTAATGGAATGTTTCCTGGTGCTTCATTGGCTACACCAAAGCTTTCCATTGACTTGTCAGCATTCTCTCCCTGTCCTAATTCATAAATGATTCCACTAAGCGCAGTCTTTCCCCTAGCCTTGCCAAATCCATTCTTTTTCCAGTCCTCTGCCAGTGTATCAATTGCCTTTACACCTGCACTACCACTGATCACCAGTTTAACCTCCTTTGGATATTCATTAGAGCTGCTCTGCGTTTCACTAGATGGAGCGAAAGCATCTTTGGATAGTGTGAGCTTGTGAGGATTGGGTGCCATAATGATGTGGATAGTTCAAAATAGTACGATGTGGTAAAAAGAAAGGAATATTATAGACCAAACCAAAAAAAGAAAAAAAAAGGGCGGCCAAGGCGTAATGAATTTGGTTTCTCAATTCAACGTTGACTTGTCTGGACGGGCGGCGAGTAGCGGAGTTCAAAATTGTTATTTGATCGAGACTCACAAAAAGAGGGAACTTGTCGGATTATTGAGAGAAGATGAAAATTGACAAGAATAATATAAGGGTAGAGGAGGGTTGAATCTTTGTGTCTCTCTCCATTCCTCTCTCTCTTTTTTGAACTGAGACAAAACTCCCCCCAAGATCAAACAACTCCACAATTTTCAATTGCATTGTTTGGTTGCACTGCGCGCTAAAACAGGTTCAACGTAAATCGAGCAGTTTTCAACTTTAGCGTATTTGAGGCGGCGTCGGGGTGAAGCGCCCAGCTTTGTTTGTGTAGTAAGTATCAATAGTGTGGGCAGCAAAAGAAGAAAGTAAAAGATGTAATAATGAATGACGTGGGCGCGTTTGATTTTTCAACTTTTCACGCACAACGAGGTATCATCCACCTTGAAGGAGACAAAAAAGGAAGAGCAGAAAGAAGGGCGAGTACAGATAGCTAATTGACTGATAAATATATATATATTTATATAATGCATCCTACCTGCTGGTACAGTGGTTGATTAGGGGTGAGGAAAGCGGCATTCAAATAATGGTGAGAAACAAGTAAAAGAGAGAAAGAGAGAAGGCCGGGGTGGGTATATGGGGTCCTATGAAATTGGGTCTATCAGCAATATACTGCGCCCTTTGAATTTAGGTTGGTGGTAATGTATCCTAAACTGAGACCCTTTTGATAATCCCAATCAGCAGCTTGTTCCGTTTTCCAAGTCCACATGATCCAACCAGAACCAGTCTCATAGCTGGATAAAAGGGGGGGGGGTAAAAGGATGGATTAGGGTTAATACAACATTTTTAATAGCCAGTAGTACGGTGGGACACTCACACATTTCTCTGCGTATCAAACATATTTTGTAGATAACTTTTATAAGATGAACTAAAGCTACTACCTGAACCAGACATATTTGAACAACTTCCTTGTCTAGTTGAACCTGGAAATGAACCATCATATCGAGCTCCTATTCCTCTTCCATTTAAATATTTTGCACAATCCGTTGGAGCCATTGTCCATTCTCCAACTACAGTCCAAAGATGAGTTTGACTTGTACCAATTGCACTTCTTTGACTACAATAATAATTTGCTCTAGCAGATTGAGAAAGAGCAATTTGTTGTGGATTAAAAACAGAATAAATATGAGTATCTAAAAGAACTTGTTGATACGTTGGAGGTTGAAATTGATTAGACCAAGATGATAAAGGTTGAAAACCATCATGAATAGCAATAGCAAAATTACTCAATGTACTTCCTGAAGGATATCGTACAGCATAATAAGCATTATTATAATAATCTTGAGTAAAACTTAATGCGTTGGAAGGTCCAGAAGTGGTTAAAGGTTCATTTAATAATTCAATACAAGTAACAACATCTGTTGAACTTGCAAATGTTTGAGCAAGTGTTTGAACAACTATTTTTGCTCTATTTTTATAATCTTGTTTTGTAAACCAATTTAAAGCACCTTTTTTCCCTGAATTATCAAAACCGTTTTGTGATCCAGGTGCACCGTGAAGATCAATCATTACTTTTAAACCATACGTTCTTGCCCAACCAACAGCTTGTTGAAGATGATTTAATTGACTACCTTTATAAAAATAACCATGAGTATTATCAATAGCCCAATAACCAATTGGTATTCGAACATGATTTAAACCTGCTGCTGCAATTTGTCGAAAATCATCTTGAGTAATAAAAGTATTCCAATGTGATTCTAATGAATTACCAATATTTGAATAATATTGACCCATAGTCCATTCATCAATTACTCTACTATCACCAGTCTTGTCATAGAGTGAAGGTGTAATCCATGGTTCACTAACTAACCAACCACCAATATTCACACCTCGTACCTTGGCTGGGGAAAAGGGGAGGAAAGATATAAAATTTCAGCTCTCCTCTTAAAACATACTACCTTTTCTTCTTCCTCTTTATTCTGCTGCACTCACTACTTCCATAGTTGAACCCTGGACTTTGACGTTTCATTACAATACGTGTATTTGACATGACTTGACCCTTTTCATCATACAAATCTCCTATCAATTCACCCCTCTCATCAATGAATATTTCATTTGTTTCATTAGCAGATCGAAAAGCCATCATACGATTAGCTGGAGCTGCCAATGTCTGCGAGAGAAGACATAGCTGTAAAAAGGTTGCCAACCAGGAGAAGCGAACCAGGTTGACCATTGCACAGCGAGTCCAAAAAGAAAGGTGCCTGGAGAGAATCGAGAAGCTGAGCAAAAAAAAGGATGGTTGCCGTCCGTAGTTGATTAAAGTGATCGTGAAAAAGGGGGCTGAGAGAGAATAAAGAAAGACGTAGGCGTCTCCAGGACGACAAGGACAATAAGTTAGGTTATGAAAATAGGAGAGAGAGAGAGAGAGAGAGAAAAAGCAAAAGAAAAGGAACCGTGCCTTGTCAATAGGAGAGAAAGAGAAAAGAAAAATTGATTTGTGATCCCGAAATAGGTCCGGCCGCTACTTTGCTTGGAAAGTACGCTTAGGATCTGATTCTGACGTCGTTTTTTTTTTTTTTTTCTGCTTTCTCTTTCTTCTTATAATGCAAATTTTCCTTCTGTAAGGGAAAAAAAAAATAAGGTGATTTATGCAAGAGGAAAAGAGCTAAAGAAAATTTAAGCGTCCTTTTCTTTCTACTTTTTTCTAAAAACAGGGCGGGGAAATTTGGGTAGTAGTCAGTACCCACACTCACTTTTTTGATTTGTAATGTACGTAAGAAAGACAAAAAGAAGGCACTCTTATTTTGTACGAGTTCTTATTTGGTATCTCTGGATCACTACTTCCCACAATCTCTGATGGTGTCACAACTGCTCCTTTTTATAAATATAATTTGTTGGACTTTTTGTTTATTTTTTTGAATTTTAAACTAATTTTTGCTTTTTTTTTTTTTTTTTTGAACGTGTGTGTCTCTGTCCTTTTTGTATCTGATATCTATCTATCTATAAACGTGGTTCTAGCCTTTCTTCTTGTTCTGACGTTTTTCCTGGATATCGTATCAATTTTTTATTATTTTTATTTTTCCCTTTTTGGCTTGATAAGATCCCGTGCTCCACACCAACACCAAAAACTGGTCAAGAAAAAAAAGAGAAAAAGAAAAAAAAAAAAGAAGAAAATCTGGACAACATGCAAGATTGTCGTAGGCGGCGAAAGGAGGGTGAAGAAAAAAAAAAGGGAGTTGAAGAGAACCGGGAGGAAATCGTATAAACACAGAGAGAGCTCAGGGAAAAAGCGAAATATAAATGGGAAAGGAAGTGACCAGCACCCCCCTTTAAATGAAGTAGTAAAGAAAAAAAAAAGAAAAAAAGAAGGGGGAGGTCCTAGGACAAGATGGAAGAGAATGGGAAAGAGATTTGCAGCCACGCTTAGCGGAGAGAAAAGTGGTTAGTACACCTGCACAGTATTCAAAGAGTAAATGTGTAGAATTTTCAATGCACTCTCTCTCCCACGCGCGCCCTCTCTTCATCTGCGTAATACGCCCTCCCTCCTCCTCCTCCTCCTCTTCTCAATCGCTGACCAAAGGGCCAAGCATCTTGGCTACGGGTAATGTTCGAGATTTAAACTACTCCCAAGACAGAAAAATTGATTCTTCCATACTGATTAGATTCAAGGTAGACGTTGTAAAATTTTGTATATTATTATAATTATGCGTACACCTTATCCCGTGTTATGCTGCTAAAATAAAGGGTAGTCGCGACTTATCTTGATAGTTGATGTATATCATAATTTGATCAGAAAAAAAATAAATCAGCGGGAGAAAATTAAAACGCTTTTCAGTTGAGTAAAGACAGAGAGAGAGAGATGTAGCATCCATGTAAGAATAAGGCGAGAAATACAGCTTGCATAGAGGATATTGTCATTTCTCTTTAATCAATGGTACAGAGAATGATGATGAGAAATTGATGATAGATCAATCTAATCCTTACGTCAGCATGTTACTCTCTTCAAAAACACTCTCTTTCTACTAAACAAACGTCTTTAGTGCTGATGTTTGGTTCACGACTTTGTAAACCATCAGGAGCCTCTCTCTCTCTCTCTCTCTCTCTCTCTCTCTCTCTTGTTTGATTATCATCTTTTATTCAACATCATGCCAGCCTCTTGTGGCCTCACTATATCATTGCCAAGAGAAGCAATATCTACACGTTTGCTAATAAGGACCTACATTCTAGCCTTTGATCTAATTCGTAAATTATCCAAGTCGACTTCTTGGGTGCAAATAATGGTAGTATCATCCAGTGAAGGTAGTCGATATGTTCTATTAATTGATTGATAATCTTCAGAAGCAGCCATGGCAGCAAATTGTCGAATTGAAGGGTAGCTGACAAGACTAATTTCATCCCATCCTGGTTGATTCTTCTCTTCTTCTCCATGTATCACTGACCCTAACAGCTTTGCCTCTCCTCCAAATTGTGATGCGACATTTGAAAAGTTCTGTGTACAAAAGTGCATTTCAGTCAGCATATTGTAATCACGAATAGGTCTCCTTTAGTACACTCACCTGACCATACTGGTGGTATCGCTGCTTATCCTCTTCACCTTGCTTGAAACTGAGTAAGTTCAACTGATGGACCGGACCTCTAGCATCAGTGATACCATCTCCATCTCCCAATTCTTCCAATTCTTCAATAAGGTGAGCTAAATCTTCACTCATTTCCAATAATTGAGATGTTTTTGGCTCATAACCAGGATGAGTTCTTGCTGGATTCGATAATAGTGAATATGTTGATGGCTTTTCAAACTTGTCAACAGCTTGATTTAACGCTTTTGTTCGTTCTGGATACGCTTCAAGAATCCTTGTAGGTATACCAACGTTAAGAGTATATTCTGCTTGTAAGTCTAATTTGGTCTGAGGGTGTTCTAGTAGGCAAAGTGGCTTGCTTGATTCGCCACCATTTTCGGGTGCAGTCACAAGTAGTAGATCCCAGTATGGTGCTCTCAAGTCTACCGAGTCAATTCGATTGGCAACAATTACTGGCCTCCTCACTACACTGGCAATTAGAATCCTAGATCCAAGTGGTGAAGAGAGGAGACGCTGTAAAAATTGAGCTCGATTGGCATGTAATGATGATTGGCTGCTATTACTGGAAGGTTGTAGGCTGATGAGATGTAGCGTGCAGAGGGGCATGATTGAGAGAAATTTAAAGAGTACAAAGGAGAGGACGTTGTTTGTAGTTGGAGAAGAATTGCAACTATCTTCTCTTATGATACATTTACTCTCTCTCTTTGTTACCCTTTTTCAAACTCAAATTAAGCATTTCAAGAGAAACGATTTAAAAAAAAAGTGGGGTTAGTAGTAGTTACAAGCGCGCTTTCCGATGAAAATGTACCGGTACTACCTCTCATAAGATATATATAAGAAAAAAACTCAAAATCACGCTAATAGGTGGTGGGTGGTGGTGGGTTATAACAAGAAGCATACAAGCGATTCTTTCTTTTAAAAAAATGCAAAAAAGTTTATTTCAAGTTTTTCAGATTGGGCGAATTTCCTAAGTACAGACATAAATCAACACTGCTTGGCATAACCACCATGTTTGTGTCCACTACCATGAGGTAATTTGTGAGGATGTTTTTTCAAATCAGAGTTTCGAGCATGATTTTGACTAGCACCAGCTTGAGGAGCTTCTCCTTTTTTACTTGATACTTTTGCCAAATGACCAGCAGGACTTTCAGTTGATTGTAAATCTTCAGTAATGCTAAGAATATCATGAATCAATTGATCAGCCATATCTTCGCTAAAATCTTCTCGAATAACTACTCTAAGGATTTCAGTTTTTTGCATTGGTGGAGCAAGACCATAATTTGGTACAATCCAACCTTTAGCTCTGAGAAGTGTTTGCATCCATCTCTGTTCCAAATCTGGATTATTCTTTTTGAATTCATCAGTCCATCGGAAAGAAACTACGGGAAGACCAGGAGCATAAGATTCAGCATTTAAATCATCAGAAACACCAATCTTTTTAGCAGCTTCAATTAATTTGGAAGCAGGTCGATGAATATCACTTAGAACTTCATAATATCCACTAAGTTCAAGAGCTCGACTGAAAAGACGTGCATTCTTTAGATTTTCCAACATGATGTTTTGATAACCATTATATCCAAGGTTGAGGAAATTAAAGTATTGACCTAACACTGGAGCAGCAGGTCGACTAAAATTAAGACCAAATGAATATTCAACCGATCCTAAATAGTGTAACTCGAATACAAGTTCACGTGGTAACACATCTGGACTTCGAAAGACTACCCAACCAAGACCAGCCAAGACCATACCATATTTGTGACCAGAAGTATTGATGGAAACAACTCTAGGAAGTTGGAAATCCCACTTTAAATTTGGATGAGCAAAAGGAGCAACAAATGCACCTGAAGCACCATCAACGTGAATAGGAATATCGAGTCCAGTTTTGGCATGTAAAGCATCCAAAGCATTACTTAATTCTTCAACTTGCTCATAGTGACCAGTATAAGTAGATCCAAGAATAGCAAATACACCAATCGTATTTTCATCAACCATTTCAACTGCCTTTTTAACATCTAGACAGTAATGACTCTCTTTTGAGATTGGTACTTCACGAGCTTCAATGTCAAAGTATCGGCAGAGCTTCTCAATGCACTGTGATTGGTTGAGAATGTCAGTATACGTTACTAGATTGAAAAGTATCATCAGACACTCACGACTTGACAGTTAGCACCAAAAATCAAGTTAGGTCCGGGCTCTTTGAAACTTTTTCCTTCTGCTTTACGCTTGTTTTGCCAGCGCTTCTTGAGAGCCAATCCTCCCAACATTAGAGCCTCTGATGATCCTGTAGTAGCAACACCTTCTGCTGCCTTTCGATGACCATTCTCATCTTTTTCGACAGGTGCCTGAAAAGGGGAAGAAAAGAAGAAAGTTAGACACGCATACAGAATAGTACAAAGTCACTATAAATCCAATATATACTCACATGCCAAAGATCAGCTAACATTGATACACATCGACCATGAATAGCCATAGTAGCAGGATATTCATCTTGATCGACCAAATTGATAGGTGCACGTTCAGCTAGTAATCTTCTAGCTTCATCAGGCATAGCAACATGTACAAAGGAAGCCAAATTCAAAGTGGGACTACCATCTAAACTAAGTTCATTGTTGATAATGTCATATGCTTCCTTTCCAGTGCAACCATCTTCTGGAATGTGATACTTTGGCAACTTTGAAATACGATATCGACCACCTCGATCATGACTAGTACGATTTTCAGCACCTCGATCTACGAGAGAAAGATGAGGGTGATCAGCTGCTGCTTCCATGATGGAATCAGCATCGACATGACGAGAGAGAGACATATTGGGTTGAATGCGATAGAAATGGGGGAGGGGAAAGTAGAGAAAGGAGTACTATTAAGGGTGAGGAAACGGAAAAGCGGTGCCCTTTTCTTATTTTTCCCTTTTGATATGGGAAAGAGAGAGGGAGGAGGCCAACAATACATAATTTCTCTCATGCGCGCGCACGGTCGCACCCTTTCTTCTCTCTGATGCCGAGAGAATTTGTAACTTGTGTGTGGAGGCAAACGGATTACGACCGCCGGCTAGATTATTGTAATTTATACTATTCGGCTTTATATATTTGTATTAATCGGATGTGCTTCTTCTGTATATATTACTAGTACAGTTTGAAAGCTATGATATAGAAAGAGGCCTGCAGGCTGACATCGTGCAGCAGCAGATAAACAAAAAAGATTATATCAATAGAATAAGAGTTAAGGCCCACATTACGAAAAGAAAGAGTGAGTCGAATTTTATTCTTCTCAAGGCGGTGCCTGTCATTGAATCGGAGTATGTCCATTTCCCACTTTGTTTACTATGGAGATGAGCGAATGAAGGGGGTAAAAGTCAGTCATATTTCTTCTCCTTTTTTAATCCAATGACTTTTTAAGAACTAAAAAACATAAATCTTCTCGTAATACGTTGCCATGTTGAGCTGGAGCATGAGCAAATGGTTCCGTTTCACCAGTTAATTTATACCCTCTTCTTTGATACCATGCAATTAGATTCTTACGAACATTCACAGCAGTCATACACATTGTTTTTGCACCTTTTTGCTTTACGTATGCTTCCATTGACTTCAATATACTCTTTCCTATACCACTACTTTGCAAGGATGGATCTACAGCAAACCAACCAAAACGCCAATCATGATAATCTTCATCTAATGGTCTAATTAAAACACAACCTAATCTCTTGCCATCTTCGTTGCTCCATTGCAAAAGAATACTGTTGGGCTTTTCCAATTGAGATCGAAGTGATGCTTCCGTCATGACAAAATCGGTAACCAGTGCTTCTTCAGTATGCCAAGTGACATTACAACTGAATGCTCTAGTAATTAATGATGCTACATTGGCAATCTCATCATCAGGTACTGGTTCCAAGTTATCTTGTAACGATTTGGTCATATTTGCAATCCAGAGGAAAGCTAGGAAGGAATTTACAGACTTCATTTAATGTGCATACATTGTGCTGCGCATTAGGGACGCGTGACTTACTCTATTCATGCGCAGTGAAAGAGATGATGTATAAAGAGTATCATGGGAAGATTGAAAAGAGTAATGTCGCATTATCACTGAAACATGGGAGATGTCGAATTGCTTAGTAGCGATTGTAGCCAGTCCCAACTTGGTGCAAAATCATCCAGAGTAGGTACTGCTATCATCTCTTGCTCTGATCCAAACGGAAGTAGGACGTTCTCCTGCTCATAGGTATCCCCCTGCATCAGAGTGACAAGGCTTGCAAGGTAGTCTGCACTTAGACTGACAGTTGTAATTAGATCGGATCGAAGACAAGTTGCTCTTCTCATGACTTCTACCACTGATGCAATCTTTTCCATACATTCTGGTACTGCATTCCGACTCAGAGTTTGAATGTGATCCAGTGAAGAAATTGTTGAAATGTCACTGTTGGCTACTGTTGCAGTAGGAACCAACAAAAGATATACTGCAAGTAAAGCAGCATGATCAGCCAAGATGACAAGTGAATCAGGCATGTGAAGTAGTAGTTCCACATCCTTTTCCAAGGTTAGAATGTAATTGAGCACACCCATAGTACTATCGAGACAGACTTCGTAGCTGCGTTGAACGTATTCTGCACTTGCTGATTGACTGTCATTCAACCATGCTCTTAGTGATTGACGAAGTGCAATGGAGGTGATGTGCGTGCATACACTTGTACGAAATAAACCAAACCCTGCCATTCGCATCCTCTTTCCACGCTCATCGCCAAATCTCCTTTCCAAACGCTCTGCTTCTCTGAGCCATCGACGCTCCCAGTCATCCATTTCATGTAGAAACGCTTCTAGGAGAGAGGAAGAACTGGCTCCATAGTGACGATGTTCTTGCTCTTCGAATAAAACCTTGTATCGACACTGTATTGCAGTACTTTCCACATCGGAACATAAATACCAATCGCCAACAAGCACATCTTCTTCATTACACCATGGCAGAGCTCTTTTTGCCAGCTCATTACGATAGTCAAATAGAGGTGAAGGACAGTAGTGAAGGAGAAACACGTTACGCTGAACAAAATGAAAGAATTGAATTCGATCAGAAAGACGATTTCTTCCCATTGTTGTGAGCTGCATACCAATTCGATCTGCATAGCTTGTATAGAGGTCGCTGAACGTATCATCTGCTTCCTTCCAAGCAGAAAAGAGGTACATTGCTAGAACAGAAGCTTGATTTGTCTGACCTTCTGCAAACGTGATGGTTGCTAGCATTCTTGTATGAGTAGCAAGAGCGGCCACTTCATTTGGTGCGCCAGTCTCGAATTTGCAAGCTTGATACAGTATCACCGACCAAAGTAAAGGTGAGTCCAGCAACATCATATCCAAGGATGGATCTAGAACAGCTATCCAAGGTGCTAGTTGCTCCATAAAGTAGATTGAAAGATGTCGAGCTCTCTCCGGCGAGACAATGCCAGCATCGACAGGATGGCGAGGAGACTTGAAGGAGATGGTAAGAGGAAGCTGAGGGGTACTGGTCCTCTCCACAGTAGCTGATATATCGTTCAATGGCTTCAATAGAGATCTTGGTGTTGGAGGTGGAACATCATTGATCGATTTCTGGCGAGACTGAATTTCAAGTGAAGGAACATCGGCGATTCCAGAAGAAACAAAGGTGTAGGTAGAGCCGCGATTGGCAGAGACACTTGTAAGAATCTGCCAAGCTCTATTTCGAAGTGCTGCATCGGTCAAGATAGAGTTTTTGACTTGTGATGTTCCACCCTTGGGTTGTCGGAGTCTTTCGATTGCGTCCACTGGCTGTCTATCATTCAAGCCACTACTATGCTGCTGATTTCTTTGTAAGGTAGATGCTGCCTTGCTTTTTGCCTTTCTTCCACGCTTTTTTGCCTCATATAGACATTCAAAATCGAATCTCTCGCACCTTTGACAGGCTCTCCCATCACCTTGGCAGCATTTGATCTGTCATTGGCTACTAATGCTAAGCGACTGTACAATCATCAAAGGTAGGTCATTCCTTTACACACCTTGTTCAATCGGCATTCAACGCAGGCACTGAGGGATCGATATCTAGTCAACAGACCATCAATGTAGGACGTCGACTTGAATAACTCACAGCTTCATTGGGTTCACTTCTCCAACTCATCATGTGCAGGTCAGGGAGGTGGTAGCAATGAAGAAAGAAGATGAGCAATCGTCAGGAGCGTAAAAGACGCTAAAGCGGGGGGGGGGGGCCTCGACAAAAATCAAAAATTTTTTTTTTTTTGGCTTCCCTTCTTATTTATACGCTCACTCCGCAAAATCCTCTCCTTTAATTGAGCAAGCTACTTGCGATTTACTAGTAGTGAGCTGTATATTCGTCTAGTGTACTAGTGATGACTATACTACAAATCAAGAGAAATGACCGCTTCCTCAGCAGCAAGGTCTAAAGTTCTAACATATGACTGTAGTACTCCAGTACCATAAACAATTTTATACGCCTGCTCGAGATCAAGAGCTGTCTCTTGCAGCTTGGCCTTTCCTGCTTTGCTTTCATCGACGCTCTCAATAGCAAGTATAAAGTCCCTAGTTGATTTTGTTTCATCTTGTTCATTATCAACAATCTTGGTTGGTTCAGCATCTCGATAATTCCAATACCTTGTAAGAATTACGCTTCGATCTTTACAAGTATCCTCGTAGAGTACTTCACCTACTTTGGTCTGTTCCAATTTCTCCTTTTCATCTTCCTTCACTCCCAAGGGCTGAAAGGTGTGCTCTTCACTCGCAACGAAAAGCCTAATTGTATCACCAGAAAGAGCAGTTACGTCAAACCCTCCATGCGGCATAACGTGCTTGCTAGAGAGTGAGGAAAGTCTGTTCAGTTAAAAATAGCCTCACCTCTATCTTGCAATGTTAGAGCACTCACATTTGATTGGCAAGGTAAATATCCACCAGTGGACCTATTGATCGTGGCCACTTTTTATCTTTGAGTAAGCGAGAGCAAAAGGCATAGTGAGTAGGCTTGACTTTTTTTGGCTTCAGACCCATTGATTTGTATGCTTGTAACCATTGAGCTATGCTGTCTACCTTTGTCAGGTCTTCATTTAATCCCGAAGGTACCCTCTGCAAAAGATTTTGAAGTGCATCACCTTTGAGAGTCTCAAGAGCGGCAGTATCTGCTTTAGCTTCTGGTGAAAGTTGAATCCTGATCCATGCTACAGAAGCATAGGGAGCGTACTTTGACAGACTTGGATCAATGATAAAGCGCATAGTCTAGGAAGTTGTTGCTCGATAAGATTGTATGCCCATGAATGCACCCTCTTAAATAAGATGAACAGTCATAGGAAGGTTTAAAAATTACAAACTCAAATGACCGATTTTTACACCGCGTTTATTACCGAAAAATAGTCCGGACTTGAGTCTTGGAATCTGTTTACCAATGTACAACGATTCATTGCATCTCTGGGTGCGTGCTGATGAGATTAGCTTTATACAAGTAGAGATCTATCCTTTTGAAAAGATGGCCACTTCCAACTTCGAGGTCTTCTTGATGGCCAATTGCAATGAATACCATTCAAGCAATTTGTTCCCTTTTTCCTAAGTTCGTTAATATCATCCAGCAATCTTTTAGCTTCAGTCAGTAAACTCTTATGTAGGCCACTTTTTTCAAATTTCAACTTCAACTCATTATACCACTTTTGCAATTCAACTGGCGGTTTCCATTGAGTCTTTGCAAATTGTTGTGCTTGTCTCTTTAGCTCTTCCAGCTTCTTTGTAAATTCGACTGACTTTTTCTTAAAGTTGCTTTCTTTCATGTCGCTCTCACTCTTTCTTTGATTGTCATCTACTTTTTGCTCCTTGTTGACGAAACTAGGTTTCTTCTTTTCAAAGTTCCACATACTATTCACATTCGTTCCTTCTGATGCGACTTTAACCTTCATTGAATCAAGTACTCTTTTTGATTCAATAAGATGCTTTCGGTGTTTCATCCTCCTTTCCTGTGAAGCATTCTCTGCCTTGTATCTCCAATCTGAATGCCTGCTACTAGGGTAGTATTCATCTGGAACATCGATAGCAGAGCTCTCCCTTGTGAGGTGCGTTGCAAGCTTGTTTTGTGCACCTGAATTGTGAATAGGAGTAGCCAATATTAATCTGATTCGATGTGAAACAAAGACAGTGTAAAAGACGAAACAACCAGATTTTAAGGCGCGAAACACTGATGACCGAGGCATATAGAGGATTCGCAATATCAGATGCAGAGAGAGAGGCGAAAAGTGAGCGAAGGAAAAGAGCAAGGTGTCCACTGAAGCTATGAATAGTGCAAGTTGCGTTTTTATAGATTGAAAGATATGGTGTTAAATACTTTGTCTCATCTTGGGCCAGGCGATGCTGCATTGCCAATCAAGCTGGTAAAACTCGGCTTGCTTTTCGGTTGAAGAGTAAATAGCAATGAAAGGCTCATACAAGATGAGACATGATGCTCATAGTATACGCCAAGAGACTTCTCCTTGGCTGTGCATTCGAGTGGCTTATTCAAAGGAATTTATGCTCATGAAGACTATCATTGAGTAATTGAGTGTAATCCGAGTCGCGCACGTACTTGATAGTATAGATAGGACAAAGAGCATTTGTACACTTTTCCCATTCTGAGGTCTTAATTCCAAAATTATTGTGGGGTCCTAACAGATCTCTTCCCAAAGTATCATACTTGCAGCAAGTCAAGTTCTAGCTTCTCGGTGTAAATTCAGTTGTTCGCCTTCCCATCCCACTGGCTGATGATTTGGTTGTGATGGTATAGGAGGGTAAGACAAAAATAACCTTAAACTTGGCTTTGGTCGTCTACTGCCTCCACATCCTCTTCAAGAACATCTCGCTTCACTCTCCACTTCTTGTTCATAGCTCAGTACCTCCTCTACTAGCATCACAAAGAATGACTTCCAATAAAGTTGTCGTGATCAAAGCCAGTGAAGTCGGTAAACTAGATGCAGGAGAGACAAAGGGTATGAAGAGGAGTTCTGCACTAGTAGGCTGCTCAGACAAGGTGCGTATCTGACTGATGAGACAATTGGAAGAGCTCTGCTGATAATTGACTTAACTCATGCTCAACTCTTGCCTACCTGTCGCTTTCAGATGTGCTCCTTAGGTGAGATGGACTGAACGAGTCCAATGTGAGCACAAAAGCAATGCTGATAAATAATTTGAATTATTTCTCTTCCTCTCAGTCATGGAAGCGGAACCAAACAGCTCCAGTGCAATCCATCACCATGGTGATCAAGGTGGGTGAAGATATGGAGTACTCTGGAAAGAGCTTAGCTGACAGAAAAGGTTTCGAATGAAGACACCATTGTATATGCAGTATCTGGTATAGGTCAAATCGCTTATGGTCCTAGTGAGTGTCTGCCTCTCATTACTTTGAGGGGCTTCATCACTGGTATTGACAAGCTGAATGCTCCCCTTCCACAAAGATGCTTCACAGAGACATGATATCCTGCCGGGTGATCATGCTCTTATACCAGCATATGTCGAGCATCAAGAGGTGTGTTACGAGTGCTGTCCTCTATATCTGCTCAGATTCACTGACTTTCCTTGGAATGACTGCATGCTGCAGATCAATCCAGGCTCAGAGAAGCTAGTGTGGATCATTGTTCGTAGTGGATCAAAGCCAATCACTGAGAATATCGAGGATTGGAGCCATTTCAAGTGATTGCCTTTAACAGGGCTATCATGTACCGGTATTCCTGTACACACGTATATATATATGCAAAGAAGAGACAGACCTGCATGATTCTCGCGCGATAAAAATTTGATAGCCATGCGAGAAGAATCAATTTTTCTCCTCTAGACCCTGAAAATTTACAATCGAAAGCGATCCACTCGCGTGATGATAATAATACTGACTTGAGAGATTGAGCAAAATATGACGTCGATGCGCGATCGACTTCTTCTTGTTTCTATCTCTGTCCTCTAGTGGAGCGTTTATAAGATGGTTTCTGGAGAATACTTGTCGTCATTTTCTTCTTTTACTACCCAACTACAATCGATAAACTATCCATAATGTCTGAAGCATACGCAAACAAATCAGATGAGCAAATCATTGCTGAACAAGCCGGTTCATTGGCATCCAAAGACAATTATCAATCAGGAGAAAAGTACAATACTAGATCAACTGTCAGTGAAGAGACCAGTAATGTCAACGAATCTGGTTTAGAGAGTTTCCCAGGTGCAGAAGTTAGTATTGGTCGAACTGGTCAAACTGGAGGTGGTACAAATGCTCAAATCATTCCACCTGAAGAAGGTGGTTTAGACAAGAGTCAAGTACAAGGAGAAAGTAGTGATCGGTTTGAAGGTACTGGTGGTGTTGAAGAATCAAGACAAGAGGTGAGTAGGTGGATTCGTGAATCCCCTTTTCCTATGGAAGACTATCTAATATACTTCTTTATCCTCGCAGCGTCTCGCAAACAATCCTGGCTCATACGACACCAATGCTAGAGGTATAGATGAAAAATATGATCGATCCAATAATGATGTAGTACCCCTCACCACTGGTCAAGAATTACAACCTGGTCAAGGTCTATATGCTGATCAGGCTCCTCAAGAGTAATTTTGTTGATCTGAATGAATATGACTCGCATTATGTTTACACTATAGATGTACTAGAATAAAGAAAGTCATACAAACGAGCTAGGCTCCTGCCAATAGATCCACCTCGAATGCCTTTTCAATGTTTTCAATCAGCTCAACTTCAGCGTGTGCTTCCACTACTCTACTCTCATCGAAAGTTTGCCTTGCACACCACCAACTTGCACACAAGAATGCAAAGTCAATGTCTATGTCAATAGGAGGTACTTCTTCGCCTCCTTCATCTTTTAGAGTAGGCTGATCAGGGTGATTGGGATCGTAAAAGAAGATTTGTACCTCTTTAATGCCTTTATTCTTTTTACTGTCTGATTTTTGCATCCTAGCTTCAGCATACAGCTTGCCATAGTCTTTCTCTCCTCGGCCATACAAACGCATCAATCGACCTGGATCTGCAAGAAACCACTTCATTGTTCGACCTTCTGGTGTTTCAAAATAAACATGTCGATAATCATCATGATCGCCATAATGAGGATTGTCTTTGAAGTTGGGTGCATGCTCTGCACTACCACTGATAACAAACTTGTCCACCTTTCTACGCTTGACATCAATGTTAAATAATATTGGACCTCGCATACCCACACCTAAATTGAGTCTTCCTTTAACCTTGTTACCATTTTCATGAGATTCTTGAAGCCAATCCATACCTTGCTTTCGGAAATGATGACCTCCAGTCTTCTTTTCATAAGGTCCAGTATCTCCATCCTCCAAGCGATAGGCCACCAATGGCTCATTAAGGTCATTGCGGCGAGACCAATCAAGAAAGTGTATCATGAGTCCAAAGTCAGATGCAACATGTACAGACAACTTCTTGATGGCATTGAAAGATCCAAATCGATTGTCTTCCCCAGTTTGTATATCGATGGCTCGCGGAAGATCCACATGAGTAATAGAGGAGCCATATAGAGAAGGTAAAACTCCTCCAGGCGCCAATGATGCCTTTCCTGTATGATTAGGCTGATTGATTGGAATAGGAGTCGAAGCCTTAATGAGTTCCTTGATCAAATCACGCTTAGAGCCAAGTTTCAGAGGTTGACCTTGACCTCCTTCAATTCCTTCGTTTCGACTTTTTGTTCGTGTTAAAGTAATGGGTCCCACTGAAATGGACACAGTTTCCGGCTTGTACGAATCTGTACTCTGTTGTTGCTGTTGTTGTTGTGATACTGGCATTTCACGGGGTCGACTCTTCGATCTTGCTCGATTCTCTCTGTCTCTATCTTCCACACCTCTTCGTCCTTTTCGAATTTCATAATCTCCTCCTCCCTCCCTTCCACCAGCATTTGCACGGTATCGACTCTCTTCTTCTGCATTCTCACGATGTTGTTGTTGCTGTTGTTGCTGTTGTTGTTGTTGTTGCTGGTCCTGCTTCTTTCGACGACTTCTTTCTTCTCTGTCTTCACTGTATGAACCCTTTTCTCTTCGAGTGCTCTCTCCGTCTCGTCTGCGTACATCTCTTGACTCTTCTTCATCCTCTTCTCTTGTTCCTTTTTCCTTTTTGGAAACATTTCTCTCCTTTCGTCGCATCTCTTTAGCATAGTCTTCTGCTGCTTCATCATCTCGCAATTTCTCCTTGTGAGATCCAGCTCGATCCTTGCGACGTGCACCTCTCTCATACTCCTTGCTATCACCATCATTGCTAGGTGCCCACGTTCGTATTTCAATCTCAGGATCAAGCCTACGATATTCACGTTTATTATGAGAGTGATACCCCTTTTCATATTCTTCTTGAGCTTGATCGATACGATGAGAACGCACTGGTTCTGGACTGACAGCTCTGCTATCCTTTTGACGCTGTTTATCTCCCTCTCGATCTTTGCGATCCTTGGTGGGGGTAGTGCCATTTCCTTGACCACTATTGTTACTATTACTACGAGAATGAGCTTCTCGTCGACTGAGTACAGTGGGTGTCATAGGCGTATCACTCATGTTATTCTTGCTGGTCTTGCGATTGATAGAGATGACATCATTAGGATGAGGTATATTCTCCATTACACTGAGAAAGTCACTCTTTCTAGGTGGTAGCGTTGGTCCATTGTTGGTATTGAGAGGAGGCATAGGACTGGGAGCTCGAGACTGCAGCTGAGGTGAACGAGAGTAAGGGGAAGTTTGTGGTACCATATCAGGTGAGTACTCTACTTCAACACAATGTCCAGTACATTGACAATGAGCGCAACAACCACATCCTGGTCGACTGGCAGATCGATGTATGCTGGTAGGAAGTCCTAGACCTGGGTGATGACTTAACATCGCGCGTAGTAGGACCACAAATTAAGGTTGAGTGGTGAATTGTGCAAGCTATAGGGCAGATGAATCGTCTGACATTTGTAAATCCTGTCTTTTTATCATTTAAACCGCATTATCATTGACTTGGGTAAAGTCCTCATACGAGCGACCTACGCCCGCCCAAGATGACGCCCAATAGATTAGCACGCCGCCCAGCATTATGGAGTTCAGGGCATAGGCGTGACTGGGCAAAACGAAGGTATGGGCTTATATGTCAAGCCAAATAGGGCTTCTCATCAAACGCCCATATAAATTTGACGTCAAAGTCGATGAATATGGTGTTTGTAGGTGTAAAGAGATAATAAAACCTTATTACACGCCTCATTGGAGAAAAATGTTTCCGTGCAATATAAGACGTTGACGCAGTGACTCTCTCTCATTGCATTGTAGTCTCATCTTGTTTGAGAGTCGAAGTGGGTACCAGCGTTCCTCTACGCAAGTCACGTTGATCAATGGTAGTGTCGAGATTGAACAGACAATGCCAGCTGGAAATCTTTCGGTAATCTGGTCGTACCAAAGATGTGGATGAACACAAGGTCATCATTTACCCCACAAATCACCCATTATAGCACGATAAACCCTTTTTCAAGTGTCATGAGGAAGAAGTATGATTGCCGGCGCTACCATATGCTCGCTCGCATAAAGAGAAGCAGCTAAGAAGAGAAGATGTGGAGAGAGAGAGTGTGTATGTGATACGTGGTCGGCACAAGATCAGTTTGGTCTTTTTACCCCCGCGTCGATTAAGTGACATTCTTCAACTTTAGAGTCTTTAACCCCTTTCTCTCCAAATCTACTTAAATACCTTGAGAGAAGTATACACCGGGGCAGGACCTCGGCAACTTTTTACCCACCACTGATCTCAGATTGCTTAATCCCTCCTTTCTTTTCTTTTTCTTTTTTGATGATGCACTTTACGCTTTTCATTACAAATCTGCTTCTACTTGGAGCAGCACAAGCTGGCTTTGTGAATAATGGTACAATTGGAACATTTGACTGTGCAATTGGCTCTTCATCAAATTCCAATCAAAAGGTTTTTGCAGGTGAATTAGGAAATTATTCTTCTTTCACCAGTGAATCAACTTTATCAGCATGTCCACAAGCTTTACAACCAGTGTACCCATACAATCGTATCAATTTACGATCTCCTGATGATAGCTTGAGAGCCACCTTTATGCCTCATGGAGCAACTATGCTTGAATTTTGGACCAAAGATCGCAATCAAATTTGGAGAGACGTCATTGCAGGATATGATAATAGTACCAATGAAGGGCATGACCCGATTCATCCTTACTTTGGCCCACAAGTAGGTCGATATGCTAATCGAATCAAGAATGGTACCTTTTCCATCGATGGCAAGACATACCATACTCCTTTAAACGAGAATAATATTGATACATTGCATGGAGGTCATGGCTTTGACAATCGATCGTATACTGTGACTAGTCTAAGTGCAAGTTCAGTTCAATTCACCTTACACGACAAGGCAGGTAATCAAGGCTTTCCTGGTGCTGTAATTGCAATTGCTGAATACACACTCAAAAGTAATGGCCAATTTAATATTAGAATGGATGCCAAAGTGAGCGGAGCAAAAAGCCCAGTCATGCTATCACATCATGTCTACTGGGCATTACATGGATACAATGAGACGCAATCCATTCTGAATCATACACTACACATGCCAAAAGCTGACAAGTACATCAAGACTGACTCTATATTAATTCCTACTGGTCCAATTCCTAGCGTCACGAATACTGCCTACGACTTTCAAGAACCCACGAAATTCTCCACTCTATTCAACAAGACTAAAGGTGTTTGTGGAGCAGGATGTCAAGGATGGGATAGTTGCTTTGTCATGAGTGAGCATGAGAGAAATGACACTATTCTCACCTTGACTTCACCAGAGAGTGGTATACGAATGAAAGTCAAGACGGATCAAGTAGCTATTCAAATTTATACATGTGATGGTATTAGTGGTGCAAAAGGGTCAATACCCAGGAAGAGAGCTCATGGTGGCGATGGTACGCTAAATAAGATTTATGAGAATCATAGTTGTGTAGTAATTGAAATGGAAGACTACAGTGAGTGTCTTTTTGCGTTATTACTAGAAGTACGTAGTCATACTTATGCTCATTTCCTACCTTACTTCTCTTCTCCTCGCTCAGTTGACGGCATCAACAACCCAAAATGGGGTCGCAATCAGATTTATGACGAAAGTCGACCTTACAAATGGAGAGCAGAGTACTCTTTTGACACTGTTAATTGAGGCTGTAATGTATCACACCATTTAATCACACAATTTATATACCCTCTTTGTACCAGTAGTGTACGCCACGCTCTTCAGTCAGACCGACGCAAGCGCCCTGCCCCCTTTTCGGTCACTTTTTCTTTGGCGCTGCATCGATACGCCTCACAGCTTTTCATCGCGCCCATCTTTACAATTTAGCATCTTCACTTCTATGTGAACGTGGGCAATACGCACAAGCTCGCCATCAGTCGTAGTACCTGATGAATGTTTCTCTCTGCATCCTCCCTCCTTTGCTTCTCTTGTTGTCATTGTGAAGAACCTTTTAGCATGACTCTGCTCCTGATATTCTAGATTGTACAAAGCCCATCAAACTCTCTCGCTGAGTGCAGGAACGCTGGCTCTTCCTGTGTTCGGTCGGGTATCCTACTAGTCCACGGCAACCTTTATCTCAGAGAAGCAGCACTGAACATGAAAATTATACATGGACTATCTTTGACTCTACCGATCGTGCTCCTTTTCTTTAATCTACTACTTCATCATAGCATCAATAGCAACTCAATATTTGTCAGTGCCCGACCTGTTTTCGATTCATCAGCTCATGATCTATACTCACTACCATCACCGCAAAGTAATCATCGAATGGAAAGTGAAGAAAAGGGCGATATTATAGTAGAGAAGACCAAATGCTCTCCTGGAGAGAACACAGGTGTGTGCTTGATTGTGTCATTGTTACCAGGTCTCAAGTGTGCTACCCAATTAGACACTAACAAACAAGACAAGGAAAGGAGAGAATCAAGCTGGAACAATATTGATTTGCATCAGACTGCCTTGAGTCTACGTTCAACATGCCATTACTGCAACACTTTGCTCTGTAATGAAATCATTTCAATTCCTTCAACTGTGACAGACATTGAAGAACCCTTTCAAAAACGAGGTGGCAAAGGAATGTCACGACATTTGATTGCAGCTGCCTTGTCTGCTTCTATCGCTGTAGCAACGGCTTCCATTAGTCTGTTTGCCAACATACTAAAGGCACATGATCAAGACCGATATGGAGTGAGTAAAAAAACCAATTTATCAGACAAAGGGAAGAGCAAAGAGAAAGAGAAAGAGAAAGAGAAAACGGTCAACAGTAAAGATGACGATGGAGATGACAAGAAAGACTCTCTAAGACCTCGAAATTGGGGTACGATAGTGGAAGAATCAGAAGAGGATGATGATTCGACACTATTCATGCCTCAAATCCAACCATACAAAGATTTTAATCTCGACAAAGGTGCTCCTTCATTTGATGATTCAACAAAGGAGACTGTAGTGAGTTTGTCCTTGGTCTGATCTGCTACGAGGGTGGGTTCTCACACTGAGGCTGAGTACCTCTTTTTTACAACAGATTTATAAGCGTGGTATTAACATGAAAAAGTACGATGGATGGGCTCCAACCTTGGAAGTGAGTAGAGAATATACAATCACATAACAATACCTCTATATTCTGACTTTCCAATTTTCCCTCTTCTTCTGACACTGGTATAGAAAGTAGAGGATTATGGCAAGGTCACAGCTGCTGTCGGAGCACTGGGTGCTGCTATTACCATGTTGTATGCAGCTGGTAGAGCTCATCTTTCTTACCACAAGAAAGCAGATGAAAAGGAAAAGGAAAAAAAGGAGGAGGAAGAGAAGAAAGATAAGAATCGGAAAAGGGAAGCTCCCAGAGGGAATGATGATGGTGAGCGTTATAGTGATAGAGATGACGATGATGATGGTGGTGGTGGTGGTGATCATCATAGTCATGACAATCAAGGCAGTTTCAAGAAGCAAAATCAAGTACGAGATATTTGGGAATATGATGATGGTAAAGACTATCCAGGTCTTGTGCCTTCTATCACATTGTCAGGGCACTTTTTAGGTGGATGATGAATAATATACCTGTCAGTGAATCACGGGGATACGTAGATCATTGACCATTTACTATTATGACTTGTTAAACAACACTAATTCAAGCTCGGAAGATTGTGAAGGGCATGAAATTCAAGTGTTTATACAATGAAGGCAAAACAGAGTGACAAAAAGAAAGATATAGATTTCCGTCAAATGAAATGTTAATCGGGGAAAAATTGGTTTTTTTTTTATTTTTTTTTTTTTGGGGGGCGAGTATGATAAACAGTGCGTATGCTACATGACGACTCCAGGGAAGACTTATAAAGAGTAAGGGTATTCAAAATTTAATAAATGTACTATGAATACTTTTTTGATGTTGAGTGCAATTATCTCTTCTTGAGAATTTAGCATTGCAAGCTTCATGAGGACAAAAGAAAGGTCTTGAATTGGTATGAATACGATAATGCCTCCTAGCATGTCCACTGGTACTAAAGTCTTTATCACAACCAGAATGAGAGCATAAATACCTATTCTGTGAAGTTTTAATGGGTGCAATATCATCATGCTTGTCTCCATTCCCTTTGTTTACGATAGGTTCGATTTGGCTGCTTTCCGGTAAGGGTGGTGTGACACTTTGACTCTCAGTGACACTTTCCAAACCTTTTCTTGAGATGGTAGACGTTGCGTCTTCCTTGTCTTGAAGAGGTGGGACTGGGATCGAAAGGGTGATAACATTGTCTTTTGTGGATTTTGATGATGATTTGGGTGCATCATAATGGTACTCCTGCCCTGAAGTGGTCGGTGGCAAATCTTTACGTGTTTTATTCGAGTGATGATGATTGTTTAATTTCAATTCCACCCTCTTGTCAAATATTAAAGGATCAAAACCATATCGTAGAGCTTCTTCCCTATTCCAAGTAGTACTTTGTATCTTTTCTAAAACTTCACTTTTTTCATCCGTTTCATCTCTCTCTTGGACTGCATCATCATTTGAGCCTGGAATTGGATCCTGAAGGACATGATCGCCTGCGTCTGCTGTCTTTTCTGCAAATGTTTGCTGCGCAGAGGTACGAGGTTGTTGAATTTGAGAATTCGAAACATGACTGGAATAGTAATCCAATGATGGACTGGAATTTGCCACATGTTTTATAAATTGATGTTGCCAAGCAGCGTATTGAGAATTGCCATCGTGTGAAATTTGAATCACTCCTTGATTTGCTGGTGTTGGTGGTGATGGCGAAGATGAAGTCCTGCCTCGCTGAAGCTGTGGTAATGATGATTCTCCACTGTATGAAGATGATCTTGTTGCAAAAGGATAAGTATTTTGATAATGATTGTCGTGTTCGGGCATGTCCATCAAGTGCAAATTTGAAGACCATTTGTGATCATCAAAGGTAAAGTTGTTGATATGATTGTTACTATTGGGTACTTTACCATTGCTTACACTCTGTTGTTGACCAAATTGACTTGTTTGCTCATTGTTTGAAAAAGGAGAAACTGTTGAATTGAATAAATGATCAATCATAAAGTTTTGATCAGTCATGTTCATTTTTGATTCTAAATCAAAAGAAGCTGCCTGACCAAAATTATTCGAATAGTCTGGGACTATATTTTGATGAATTGTCGAAGTCATCCTCTAGTGCCTGCCTTGATTAGTAGATGGTAATGAGTGCACTGTTCCCAGCTTGTGACCGTACGAAAAAAATATGGGTAAAATGACAGTGTGGCAAATTCACGCAAAGGAAGGAAAAAAAAAATCATGAAATGAAATATCAAAAGAAAGAATGGATCGATGCTGAAGCCAGCCAGAAAGGATGGCGTTGAGGATGGGGTGAAAGGTGGCTGAATGGAGCCTTTGGATGGAAGGTAAGGGGAGGGGTACCAGAATCAAAAAAAAAAAGTCAGGGTCCTTTTGTCATCCCTTTAAGTTCCTTATATATGATCCTGAAACCTCTCTCATATCTAAGAGTATCGAAAGTCCCTTTTTGCATATATTGGTTGTATCTCTCTCTCTCTCTTTTATGTATGTTATCACAACAATAACAAAAAATCATAATTATAATAATGAAAATGTGACGGAATTCGGAAATTCCATTCGATTAGTATCAAATAGAGGAACCATGGAAAGTGTTTTTATGCCTCCCAATTTAAACGCTCATTTGTACTAAATTTTTGAACCGTGAAAAAATTATAGACAAAAATATTCACCATGAATAAAAAAAAAAAAATATGAAATAAAATTCTCGCGTATCCATTTTTTTTCCTTCATTTTTTATTTTATTTTTATATTTTTATTTCTAGTACGAGTAAATTTTGCTATAGAGATTCCTTATTGGCTCTTGACTTTCACCATACTACTACTCGTGTGCATCTTTGCTCTCAAATTGGTCACTTACACGTTAACACGTTAAAGTAGGCAAGACGCCAACAAAAGAGCTAATTTTTTTCTAATTTTTTTTTCCTTTCTTAACCGTGTTGTCGCTTGACCAAAGTCGGACAGTTCTAGTACCTCTCTCCGGTATCATGTCGGTGTCATTATAGAGTGTGACTATGCAGGGGCCAAAGTCAAACCGTGTGCAATAATCTGAAAAGGGAATAAGTCTTATTCTTCCTTTAGGGTGTAACCCTTGCCCCCTTCAATAATTAGCTTCAGCGCTACCGAGGCACACTCACACACCCCAAAATCCATGGGTGTAGTAGCTAGACTCAGTGGCAATTGTAATCCTCGCTTGCCCTTCTATCTCATTTCGCTTTCCCTTGAGTATCTCCCTTGATTTTTCTGTCTTCTTTATTCGGACTTTGGATTTTTGTGGAGATTGAAATGCAGCTCAAAGGACCTAAAATTGTAATATTGACTGTCAAAATTTATACTTGTCGGGCATTGAAAATAATAAGTAGAGTTTATGGGAAAGATGAAGCAGCTAGAGTTCAATTATCTTATGCTATTGTGACTTCAAAAGCTGAGAATCAATCGTCGTATATAAGCAAGTAAAAAAGGTACAAGATAAAAGGATCCTCGTCATGGTAGCCGCTCTGAATGCTCAAAAGAGTGTTCAATTATCAATTACTTTTCTTAAATTATTACAAATAGTAGTATTAGCAAGGGTATTACTGGAATGTCAAAGGGTTTCCTATGCCGTAATTTATGTGGGATAATACAGCGAGGAGGAGGAGTAGGAAATGTACTGTCTTATTGAGCAATGACTTGATTACCATATTGTAATTTTAACATGGTATTATGTCGATGTTTTTGATGTTGAGTGCAATTATCCCTTCGAGAAAATCTTGCTATACAATTATCATGAGGGCATTTATAAGGTTTTGAATTGGTATGTGTTCGATTATGCCTTCGAGCGTGACCACTAGTACTAAAGTCTTTTTCACAACCAGAAAAGGAACAGAGGAATCTATTTGAACAAGTTTTAAGAGGTGCAGCACGTTCCAAACTGCCATTATTATTTTTAGCTTGAATGCCATCATCACTACTGCTCTGCTCTTCTTCTTGACTTTCTTCTTCCTCTTCATTTTGCAATGATACCGATCTTTTATTATTTCTGGCAATCTCATTTGCATGCTTCAAACCAAGTACCGTGGATGCTCCATTTGTTACGGAAAGTGGGGCCGTCATTCTACCATCGATACTGTCTAGCGAAGTTTCAGAAAGACTTTCTTTCATCTCTTGGCCATAATTAGTAGGAGAAACTGATGTCAAATGATTTTTGACATGTCTTTCAAATATTAGTGGATCAAAACCATGAGCAAGAGCAGCTTCTGCATTCCAAACAGTGTGACCTGTCATATTATCCACCTTTACTACTTTTGTACAATTGTTGCTTTCTTGATATTTCTGGCTTTCATTAGTATGTTGAACGGTATTTTCGATTACATTCTTGGTTCTATCTTGACCTTTTTCTTGAATTTGTTCAACTGACAAAGAGATTGCTTCTGCTTCACTAGCAACTTGGTGATTTAAGTGTTTCATTGTTATGTTTGGACTAGCCATTTCATTACTTGAATACATTGGCTGCCAAATAGAGTCAAGACTGTCAGAGTCATGACTGTCAGAGTCATGAACATATAAGTCTGTCGTTAGACTCTTTATTCCTACTGTTGATACATCTAGGCTTAAAGAGTACTCTGGTGTTTGAAGACCACTTCTATACCAATCATGGTTTAATCTGTCATCATATGTGTATAGAGGGTTGATGTTTGAATCAATGTTTATCGATAAAAGTAAATTGTAAGGGTCGTTTTGAAAGCCCTGCTTATATAAATTGGAGCCAATATCAGAGGGAGAGTCTGCTGTAAAGTTCCTACCACTCGAATAATGACATTTTGTAGTCTGAGGATAGTGTTGATATTGATGATTCATGGTACTATATTTGAACTTGTTGGCATTCTATGCACTTTAAATGAATTGATGTCGCCTGTGTTGGTCTGTGAAGAGGCCGCTCTGAATCTTAAAGCGTGGTGGGAGCAACGAATGAAAGATAAAAGAAAGTGGGGGGGGGGAGAATGTATGTGATTGATACAGCCGTGAACGGATTGTTATATATATATACCTTGAAAGAAAGGATCAAAGTGAAAGCCGTTGCCCCTTCAAAGTGCTGAGAGATTGTTTACTTTTTGAAGCTTGAAGGTGCAAATGAGAAAGAAGCCACTGGGTAACACCCTTCAAGTTCCTTTGAAATAAGTAAACAAAAAAAAAAAAGACACAGGGACATCTTGAACATCGAAGGATAAGTTGTGGCTTGTTTAAATTTAACATATTCTATGCTGCATGTAACGTAATAATTAATTCTCCTCATTAGCGCACGGAGATAAACAATACAATATTCGTTGTGAATCTATTTTTTTACTATCAATGATATATGTTCTTGTATTACTTTCTGTGGATGATGTAAGACAAAATAAAATAAAACGAAAAGTAAAAAGGGGATTACTATCGATGCCCCCCCCCCCCATTTTTGACTCCGATGAGCTTTCGGTTCGATTCATTTAATCGAAATCATGCCGAAAAAGTGATTGGCTTACGTCACGTAGCATCTTTTTTTTTTCTTTTTTTTTTTTTTTTTTTTTGCAAAGAAGAACATGACACGGGTGTTGTAATTGTGGTATGACTGGTATAATTGCAACAACAGGCTGAGAGGCGTGACGCTTTGACTTACAGGTATCTGTTGTAATAGAAACTCCCATGTGGCAAAAGTGTTTTTTTTTATTTGCATTGATTTTTTCGACAATTGAGTGCCCACAAGTCAGGCTAAAGCAGATTCATTGCAATTGTGACATTTTTATTGAATGGTATGTAATACAGGATCGATGCTAGCTGTGCTCCCTCTCCCAACAATGATAAAGGATATACTATCAACTTGGTAATACTTGCAGTGCAAGAATTGTATGCGTGCTTGAATGAAAAAGGAGAAAATTCTGAGGAGGTCATCATCTATCACGAAAGAGTCGCTGCTTGAGCATCTTCCACATCTCTTTGTTGTCTCTCTGCTCGATCTCGTTCATCTCGATAGTGAACAAATTGACCAAGGACGATAAAATCTAAAAAGACGGTTCCAAGACTGCCAACAAGCCAACTCATATTCTCTATAATGTATTCCCTTGCTGTACTCTTAATTAAAATACTTGCACAGTATGTCAAGTTTCCTGCAACGCTAAAGACAAAGAGAGCCAATGAAAGGCCTTCACACTTTGTCTGTCTATTCTTGAGAATTTGAGGAAATCTAGATGATACTGAGCAAGTCGAAAGAAATACACTAAAATTTAATACGACACCCCCATAGTACTGTGAAGATTTCGATACTCACAATATAAGAATGCGCTAGCCCAACCAGAAATCTGAGCATCCCACTTCCATTCAATTGGCATATCATCATTATCATCTCTATGCTTCTTGAAACCGTTTGGATTGGTAGGGTGCTTGGTCCAGCCTACGCGAGTTGTAATGTACCAAGTAATAATACCAGCTACTGAGACTAGTGCCAATCCCATTGCACATCTTAAAACCTCTTGAGCTAGGGTTGGTTGTTGTGCGCGCTTGACAGAGATTGAAGATGCGGATGGATCAATGAGAGGTGTGGTCTCTGTTGCTGGCTGGTCCTCGGCGGGAGGGTGGTAAAAGTCATGATATTTGCGGTAATAGTAGTACTTGCGCGAGAATGATCAAGTTAGTCGCGAGAAGTGTTACACCCTGCTTTGTTTATCGCTCACCTGCCAAATAAGTGCTAAATCACAAAGACAATAGTAACCAGCCAAAATGATCATTGTTGGAAGTAACCCCTCTCGAAGGGCTCCAATCATATTCAACGCATCTCCTGCTAGCCAAATAATGATAAATGTAATGGAAAGACCTTCACCACTCTTGAGTACATAATTTTCGTAAAGTTGGCTGAAAGAAGGTACAAGCTGCGTCAAAAACCACAGTGCACAAAAAAAGAAGGAGGTGTGGGGAAAGGCAAGGGAGAGGGAACACTACTAAGCAATACTCATCACAAAACTACTACTAACGGAGAATAGACGCATACCCAAACCCAGATGGAAATATATCCTACAATTGCTGATGCTTCTGAAGTCGTTATCAGCGGCAAGTGAAAGCCGCCGACAGTCATCGCAGACGAATCGGAAAAAGGAGTAAGAAGAGATAACAGGAAGATGTGTGAGAAGCAAGGCATACTGTCGCGCGCTTCCCTTTTTCTTTAAACTTAAGCCCAACAGAAAATTTCAAAATTTTGTGTACTCTCACGTGGTTGTCTGTTTGGAAATCTCAAAGCCGCATCCGCGGAATTTTGTTGATTTAGAAGTAGTAGGTATCAAATAAGCTGCACGCTTTTGTCATTTGGGCAGATAAAGCCATGTGTGTTAAATGTCAGATTCGCGTTTGCGCATGGAGTATTTATTATTCCACAACATCTCTTGTGAACCTTTTATAGTTTTCAGATTTGAGAGCTCATCGCGCCTTCTTAAGAATTTTACTTCTTCACTAAGTCGTCATACTTTACACAACAAGAGAGACAAAAACCAAAATACTATCCCTGATCTAAATTTGTACTTTCCGCAAGACTCTGTGCACAAATTCTCTGCTTACATGTCGTTCGTTACCTCCCTTTGTTACCGTTTAGTGTTAAAAAATCGGAATTTAATTATTCGATTGACGCGTTTGTATTCCATTACTGTTATAAGCTCGAGCCAGATTCGCATTTAGAAAGGAAGCTTGTGATTTACAAAAACAGAAACACAAACCCGGGCCAAGGAGGCCGCCAAGGCAACATTTATTAAAAAAAAAATAAAAATCGTACAAAATCGAAACATTTTGGAAGTCGAAGCAGCATACATCATTCCATTCTATCTTGGCTTTGGCGCTCTCTCTCTCTCACACACACAGACCCACTTTCCCTTCTCTTTCTCTTTCTTACGACACAGCCTTTCCTTTGTTCCTCTTCTTCGACACCTTTTGGTATCAATCAATCTATCTTTTCAACCACTTTTTGTGCTCCGACAAGCCACCACATTTTCAATTTCTCCTCTTTTTCTTTGTCTTTATTTGTCATTCGCATCGCTCTTTCAATTCATAGCCGGGCATTGACTTTCGGAGGCAGTGTACAAATAGTGGTGGGTTAGGTTGTAGAAAACCCTCTACCTCTGTGACAACGACTTTTCACCCTCGCTGTCGACAGATAAGTACCAATCACTATGGCTGCGCAGGTGAATACTAGCCCTCCTTCACTTCCAAGCTCATCCCTTTTATTTGAGCCTACACCAACTTCACCTAGTCGGAAAAAGAGGGAAAGACAACTTTCACGTAATCTCAGACCACCTGGCTTACAAGAAGCAGTAATGTCACAACCTTCATCACCAGTCACTCACCATCTTACTCAACTTTCACCATCTCCTAGCATTGAAACAGCTGCGCCCAAGCAGAGACCGTCCTCCGCTTCATTATTGACGCTTCCTCTCTTTGTTCAATCTGGAGCAAGTACTTCATCACCAGGTAGTCCAAATCGACATTTACCAAGGCAAGCATCATTACGAGAGTCCAGTACTGCTTCGTCATCAAAGAGGGCCAATGTCCTTCCTTGGCATCATGATCATTCATCATCACCAAGAAGAGGTCGTCTTTTCTCGTCACCAGGTACAATAGATGTAGATAGTCACCCACCGACTGCTGATTGGTCCAATAAAGTAAGGAGGTGGTCTTCAACTAACAAGCGGAATTCTTCCGGTTTTGCATATCGTCTAGCAGAAGGCGCATCGCCATATCTTCGAGCTGGTTTAGACGAATTAAGAAGCATATTTGACGTCGATAGCGATCCTATACCGATCTCAGCACTAGATCAAGACGATAGTAATGAAGATGAAGAGAAGACGAAAGCGAGTAGAGAAGCAAATGCCGACATTTCTGTCCTTTTAGACTCACCAGCAATCTCGGAGAAGAAATTCACTTCTTCTCCAGCGGACATCGAAGGAGAGGAAGTTATAAGAGATGACAAACCGGAAGTGGGCTTGGGACTTCTTCGACAAACTTCATTCAAAGATCGCAATGGTAGGAATTTATCTCAATCGCGAGATCTAAAGGAAAAAATAACGAGTCGAGTAGATGATAACATGTCAGAAGGTAGCTTCAGTGCTGCTGGATTGGGAATAGATCGAGGCATACTGGCTTGGTGCTTGGCTTTTATTGCTATAGGTTTGATCAGTCTGTGTGCCTATGGCTATGCTATTCGTGAGTATAGGCTAGGAAAAGTGGTTGATAAAGGTGTAGCTGACAGCGATTTTCCCTTCCCAGACTCGGACACCTTTTCAATCACCTTGATTGGCTTCTTTCTCACCCAACCTGCTTTTTCACTTATGGGTCTGGCTGCACTTGTCTTACGTCGACGTGCCTTGATGGATCTCTTCTCCAGAGCAATGAGGGCACATGTACTGGCTCAAGCTTGCATCGTCTTACTAGCTTATCTAGACCTCTCAGCTTCATCATTTTACGTCAACTCTTCTGATTCTATTAAGGGTAGAGATGGGCCAAGATTTAGAATGGTTCCCACAATGGAGATGCGGTTTGGGCCAAGTCGTCGCCCAATCCAAGCTGGTGACACTCCTGGGATCAACTTGCTCTATAGCAGTGCTTCGCTGGCATCTGGTTTCCGATCCGGTAGCGTTAGTAATAGCGCACATGCTCACGAAACTCATGTTGGTGACTTTCAAAGTCGATTGACTCACCTCATTGTATTCTTGGTTCAAGCTGCATTTCCTATTTTGGCCATCTTGATTGGACAGTATATGGTTGCACAAAGACTTGCCTGGCTTGCTCGTCGTACAACATCAATGAGTCGACAAAATTCACTTAATAAGCACCACGAAAAGCCAAGCCCTCCAACTTCGACAAGAGCAACCCCTCGTCGATTATACGAAAGTAAAACACTACCTCCCTCGTTACTCACATCTTCATTGAATGAAAGATTGTCAAGTCAGTCTATCCGGGAGCAATCTGACAAAGCATATGTCTCTACTGTACGATTGTCTCCTCCAGTCAGTCCTCGGGATGCTCGCTTGCCTAGGCACTCTGGACATGGTCGATCCATGTCTCAACCTTTGGATCTCCTCGGTACTGTACAAGCTACTGGAACAAGTCAAAATCTCACCGAAGATGACACTACTGTATTACCACCGGTACCCCTCACTGAATCACCCTTGAAAGATGATTAGGAGGCAAATCACCAACACCATCCATCCAATTATTTCTCTGAACTTTTCCCTTCTTTCACACTGAAGCCGCTCCCTTTTTTACACCAAATGTCTCATACATACTCTGCATACTATCTGTATTATAATCAATTCATTGCTTCAACAACATTTCAGTCTCGTTGTGACTCTTTCTGTTCATCTTTCTTTCAAGGCGTTTTCGGCGCCTTTCTCATAAAGCTGTGCTGTGCACCTCTTTGGCACCGAGCTCGACATAATGGAAGGCATGTTGGCACTCGGCAGTGCTTCGGTTTGTGTGTGGGGTTTTTCGATAGAGGCTAGGCAGAAGATGAAAGACAGAAGAGAATACTACTCAAGTGGGTATAATTGACTTGTCAGACGTACAGATCACTACCATCATCTATTTGGCTCTTATAATTACGATGCAGCTGGCTGCTGTCCTCACCTTCAGTCTAATTTATCTGCAGCTAGCACTAGCTGCTCCATTAGTGCGTGTAGAGGATGTAAAGATGCTTTGTATACCACTGACCTATCTCTTCTTTTCGCAGAGTCCTGACTTCTTTGACCAAGTGGAAAGGAGTACTACTTGGTCAACCCCCTCAGCAAGAGATTATGGAGCCCACCTTAATACGCAGGTCGCCAGGTGGTGGAAAGTACGTGCCATTTGACAAGCTAGACAACAACTACAACATGGAAGATGTCTCTTTCAAGGTAAAAGTACGACGTCCAAAAATAGTCAGCGAGCAAAGAGGTCAAGTGAAAGAAAAAAAAGGAATTGGTCATAGTATTCGACATGGAATAAGTAGATATCCTTTTCTTTCTTTTGCTATTGTTTCTGGTCTTGCGGTTGGTGCCAACACAGTTGCAATTGTGACCGCTATTCGAGCAAAGGAGAAAAGGGTAATGCAATTAAAGAGATTAAAAGGTGAACTACCAATCGCTATTCCGCCACCACCAGGCAATGCTGCCCCAGACCCAGACGTGATCAAGGGGGAAACAGAAGACAAGAAGCGTCAGCATAGTATGGTTATCCCAGCAACAGCATCGACCACGAGGCTAGGAGCAGATGGGGAGTGTATCTATAGTGTAGGCACGTAATGAAATATATCAATATAAGCACCTTGCTCGATCTTAAATCTTCTTCTTTCCTTAGCGTCATGTGTGGTGTGTGCCTTTATTAAATAAAATTAATGTGCATGTCTAATATAATCTAATGCTTATCTCCGAGCCTCTCTCTCTCTCTCTCCACAACTGTCCATAGAACCATCTAATTTTGAGGTATAATAGAGCATGACAGCATCTACACCAGCTGTGACTCAGTATGGTCTTTCGAAACGAGGCGAAAGGAATGCTGCATCAATGGCGGGCAAGGCAGAAAAACTTCTCAAGGTAATTCAGAATCAATATGATGCTGAGCATAATCCAGATGGAGTTGGTGAGTGCAAACAGTGTGACGATGTAGAAGAATACATGTGCTGATACAAAATAAGATAATTTACTAGTCGTCTGTGGTATTGCCGACAATAGCCTTTGCCGAAAGGAATTGGTAGAATTCTTCAATGCAAAGGGAAGATTGAATCTTGAACCTAGAGACTTGACATATGGAGACCGAGTCTTTGCTTCCGAGAGGTTGATTAAAGCATTGGAGAGACTCATCAATAAAGTTCCAGATGGCTTGCATGATGTAAAGAGCTGGATACCACCTCTAGAACAGGTAAAAGAGGAGCACATTATTGTAGGAAGTGGAGCAACAGGAATCTTAGATGCTCTCTTTTGGGCACTTTGCAATCCTGGTGAAGGTGTCTTGCTGAGCGTACCATATTATGTGAGTGGATAGCGGAATGACTAAGTGTTAAATCAAGTTTTCATCGTGCTTAATACCTTCACAGAATGCCTTTGATAGTGATCTGACTACAAGAACAGAAGCAAAGATTGTTCCTGTGTATAGTAAGCTGCCCGAATCATCATTGCTTGGTCAGGAGCCGCTCGAGGCCTTTTCGAAGGATACCATTAAGGCATATGAAGAGGCCTATGACAAAGCTGAAAAGGAAGGAATTCGAGTCAAAGTTCTCCTAGTCTGCAATCCACATGTGGGTAGTATAAGAGCAAGTGTGGTATGCGTAATGTTGCTCACTTCTCGTTTTCCTGCAGAACCCTTCCGGAGCCATCTACCCTCGAGAGACTATTGTCGGTCTGGCTGCTCTTGCTGCTCAAAAAGATTTACATCTTGTGATGGATGAGTGAGCTACTTCCCCCCATTACTTTCTAGTATTTCCGTAGCTGACATTTACTCTATTTAGAATCTATGCACGATCTATCTTCCCTACCAAAGACGTAAAAGAGCCAACTCCATTCTACTCGATTCTAGGTATTGATTGCAAAAAAGAAGCTGGTCTTGATCCTAGTCGAGTACATGTAGTGTCTGGTGCTAGCAAAGACTATAGCATCAATGGTGAGCGTGCATCTTTTGTATTTCAACCTTGAAAGTCTACTAAACACCGTTCTTCTCTTATAAATAGGTTTCCGACTTGGACTCTTTATTTCTCAGAACAATCAACCACTTATGAATGCCTTGTTTTCTACATCTCTATTCGCACAGACTGCTTCACCAGCCGGTCAACTATGGGCAGCTCTACTAAATGATGAAAAATACCTCGACTGGTATCTAGCCACTAATCGATCTCGACTAACCAAAACATACGACTACGTTACCCAATTTTTTCGAAGTCACCAAATCCCATATGTACCAGGTAATGCAGGTCACTTTTTCTTAATTGATCTTCGTGCATTCCTCAAACCTGTCAATGGAACAGTACAAGCACACAAGGATGCTGAAGCTAAATTGACTAGTCACTTGATTTCGCATGGGGTCTTTATTGCGCCAGGTGCACAATATCATCATCCGATTCCAGGTTACTTTCGCTTTACGTTTTCATTAGAAACAAAAGCCCTTCAAGTTGCGCTGAGAAGGATCGAAAAGGCATTGAATTTGGAGTCTCAAGTAGAGAAACAAGGGGAAGTCAAGTATTAGAGGATTTAGAAAGTGAGGGCTCGAGTTACTTTTGTCACATTATTTTCGCAGATAGATGCAAATAAATGATTTTAATCTTTCATCACACAGACCGCCAATCATTACATGACATTTGATATGCAATTTTCGAGATTGGGCGTAATAATCTGGTGGCAGCGAGGGGGAGTGAGAGAGAGAGAGGGGAGAGGGACGTAAATCACTTTCTTGTTTTCATTAATTCACAAGCGGAGCTTTATTCTTTACATCTTTCCCTCCTTTCTACCTCTATACCTCATTTGCTTCCGGCTGCGTTGCTGCTATGCTGCTAATAGTTCTGCTAACCGTTGCTCATCTGGCTTTACTCAAATGCGTAGATGCAAAATGGGCTGCACAGGTAGAACGTCGAGAGGCTGTCAAGGAAGCATTCTTATACAACTATAGACAATATGAAAAGTATGCTTATCCCAATGATTTGCTTCATCCCATCTCCAAGGAAGGTGTCGATAATAGTGTCTTGGCTGGGTGAGTCCATGTGATGATTATAACAGTATGAACTCAGGCAATGCTAACAATTTCCTCTTTCTTTGCCAGTTTTGGAGGCACTGTAGTAGACTCGATGAGTACGATGCTGGTCATGGATTTGGCAGATAGTGAAGAGTATAAGAGAGCTTTAGAGCATGTCAAGAACATTGACTTTACCAAGACGACTCAAGGCGATGTACCTGGAGAAGTATCGATATTTGAGCTTACGATTCGGTAAGTAGCATGTTGTGAGACAAATGATTTTGCACCTGTAGTAATTGTGAAAGGCCTTCACCTTCTATAGATATCTTGGAGGTCTTATTTCGGCATATCAATTGGGTGGAGAGAAGCAAGAGCAAAAGTACCTTATTGACCAGGCAGCTACTCTTGCCAATCGATTATCATGGGGTTGGGTTGATAAAAATAAAATTCCCTACAATGCAGTCAACATCAATGACAGCATAGCAACAAGAGTAGACAAGACTCTCTCTGGTAATATTGCCGAAGCAGGCACCTTGACTATGGAATGGGGTACACTATCCGACTTGACTGGGAATAAGACTTATCGCAAATTGGCAGAAGGATCAGTAAATGCCATTTTTGATTCCGAACCAGTATTTCCAGGATTGTGGGCTCAAGAAATTTGGCCAGATCGTGGTATTGCTAAAGGTGACTACATTACATGGGGTGCAGCAAGTGATTCTTTTTATGAATACTTGATCAAGTACCCTTTTCTAGTAGGCAATTCGAATCACTACTACTTGACTGTATACAGACAAGCTGTTGACTCTTCTATCAAGCATTTACTCAAAAGGACTGGCGTTGGCAATTTGACATTTTTGGCAGATCACAGCCTCAAGAACAATGGTATCATAAATATTCACTCTCATTTGGCTTGCTTTGCTGGTGGTAATATTGCAATGGCTGGTAAGCTGATGAAACGAAATGACTGGGTAGAAGTAGGTTTACAGCTAGCAGAAAGCTGTGCCATGACTTATGAGAGGTCTGCTACAGGTATTGGACCAGTGGGTGAGTTGTTGTTTGGACTTGGCGTATTGCAATTGTTTTTTTTCTATCTTCTCATGCCCCTCCACCCCTTTTCTTTTTCTTCTTCTTCTTCTTCTATCCTCTTGTCACAGCATTTGGATGGTTTGACAAAGAAGGAAATGCTTCTGGATGGCAGCATGTTAGTCGACCAAGAAGAAAATTTTACAATAAAAATGGTTTCTTTATTTCTAGTCCATCTTGGAATCATATGCCTGAAGTAATGGAAAGTGTATTTTATGCTTATCGAATCACTGGACAAGAATTTTGGCGTGATATTGCATGGAGAGCATTCTTATCAATCAAAGAAGCTTGCGATACTGGTAATGGTTGGGCAGGAATAAGAAATGTTAATGATTTATCAACAGGATCCTACGATGAATCACAATCATTTCTATTTGCTGAATTACTCAAATATTTCTACTTGATCTTTGATGATCCAAATCGATTTTCATTGGATGATTATGTTTTTAATACAGAAGCACATCCTCAAAAGAGGAAATTGACTGGTAATTTTGGTAAGATTCAAGGTACAAATCATTTATATCAACGTATTGCTTCTTCCTTTGATCGTAAAGTATCTTTAAATTCAAATTTGGATGGTATGAGCTCACTCTTTTATCAAGCCAATAAAGATGAGCATTTATTTTCATCCAAATTTAGATTACCGAGTCGAACCTTACCAGTCTATCAAGGTTGCAAAGAAAAGGTGAGTGTGCTAGATGTTTGTTGAAAAACAAAGACGATTAAATATTTTGCACTCTTATAGGGCATCAGCGGCTTCATCTTTTGTCATTCCTATGTTTTGTTGCTTCTACCTTTTGCTCTTATGGTCTTTTATCGTATTTCCTCTCTGATTAACAAGATGATGAGAAGAGGTGATCGCAGGCTGTACGAGTACAATACTCTTCCTGACAAGAGAAGCTTTCGAGACTTATAAATTTATTTTATAATAATAATATTGTATTAAAGGCTTCTATAATATGCTGCAATGCTGTGTGATTCTACAATTATATATGTGTTTTACTTATAATACAAATGTACTGAATAAATTGCAGTATAAAAATCAATGTCATTCTTCAATACTTGGACTGCTTTCAATTGGTTTTAAAAATTTCCAGTTTCTACGATGAAGAATCTTGAATCTCAAGATCAGCAGGCGTTTGACCTGCTTTGGTCCTATTGACTTGTTCTCGTAATGCTTCACCATCACCTCTACTTGGTGCTCTAGATTGAGATCTAGATCGATCATATTCATCTTTTGCATCTCTTGCATCCTTTTTTGCTTCTGCTTCAGCAGCTTGAATCTGTTGAGCAAAGGCGGATGCAGCACGAATCTTTGGTCCAAAAAAGTATAAAATTGGAGGTACGATTGCCATTGCTAGAGCAAGAAAGGCGAGTAAAGTTGAAGCCCATTCATAACCTAGATTGACGTATAATGGTTCGGCAAATAAAGTTACACTACCAGATAAAATCTCTCGAAGTAAACTCTGAGCACCAACAGCAGAAGCAGAATAAATAGAATAACTTGCAATAGTATAGTCGCTCACACTGATAAAGATAATGTGGGAAGATATTCCAAACATTCCTAAAGCCAATATGCTGACAATCCAAGGAACAGGTGGTCCTTGAGAAGTCCAAGCAAACCAAAATAGAGAAGCAGGAAACATGACTGCTCCAGGTATCATCCAAATCAATCGAGCTTCCGGTGGCTTTTCACCATTGTGTTTCTTTGCTTCTCTAGATTCAACCTTAAGTTGAAAATAATAAAGACAAAATGCAATCATGCTACCAATTAATAGTCCCAAAAATGGTAAATTCTGAGCACCAATACTGAAACCCCATTGACGATAAACAAGTGGTATAGATTCAAGAGCCATATAAATAATGGCATAATTGAATCCATCAAATAGAGCAAACCAAAGAACTATTGGTTCTCGAAATAGCATGTATACTGGTCGAACAAGTGTCTCTTGTAGAATAGCATATACAGTTCGCTTCTTTAGTACGATTTCATGATGAGAATAGTAACGATCATCACCAGTTTCCTTTCTTTTCTTTGCAGCCCTCCTCTTTAGTATGACACCAGCTCTAGTCTCTGGTGCAAAGATCATAAAGGGAATGAGTAGAAGTGCAATTCCAAATCCACAAATTCCAAAAATCCAGCGCCATCCTGCTCGAACTAGAGTATACCCTCCAACAATGGGAGCTACTTCAGCACCCAATTCTGCAGCAAGAGCAAAGCAATTAACTGGCCAGCTTTGTTCTTCTGGTTCCCACATGTCACTGATGATGCCTACTGAATTAAAAGTTGTTGCTGCAAAAAAGCCACCAAAGAATCGAAAGATGACCATGGTAGCATAGTTGGGAGCCAAGGCGCAAGGAATTTGAAAGATTGCCAATAATACTACAGAGACAAAGTGTGTTGGTATACGCCCGTAGTCTGAGAAACGAGAACTTGAAAAGGGTCAATTATCATGTTTAAAGATTGGATTTTGTGTGCCTCACCTTCAGAAATGGGAGTTAAAGTCACTGCTCCAGCTGCAAAACCATACAAGAAGATGGCTTGAATGACACGACCTGCAGGTACAGACACGCCCAAATCTGCTGAAATGGTGGTAATGGCAGGAGCTGCTATGGCTGAGATTCCATTTGCCCATACTTGAATTGCCAAAGCTAACATGATAATGAACCATTTTTTGCCATTAGGTAATGTTCTAGGGTTGTCTGCATCAATGTGCTTGCAAAGTCAGAAGAGAAAAAAAAAAGTATTAGGGGGAAGGTTGACAATGATAATCTGAAAGCGTTCTTACTCACATCGAATGAGACCAAAAAGGGATCCTTTCTCGAATGATCTCGATTAATTGAGCGACCTCTACTTAGCTCTTCAGCGTCAACTGATGTAACTTGCTCCATTTCTGTAGAAGAGACTGTGCCATCCTCTTCCACCTCCCTCGCTAAAGAAGAGGACTGAGCCTGACGCTTATTAAAGAACCTCAAGACCATATCTATCAATGATCAAGGATGATGAATGGAATCGAGAAGAGAGATTATTGAAGCAGATCTTTAAAGTTTCACATGCACACACAGAGAGAGAGAGGGACGCAGAGAGGGTGGAGAGAAAAGGGACAAATTTCGCTTGACTCATAAATTAAATAAATAATCACTAAAAAAAAAAAAAAAGGAAAAAATTCATGTCTATCCCGCCTTCTTCGCGTCAAAATCAGAATCTTTAATGACGATAGATCTTTACACACATTGTTATATTTGGCTCGGCCGATTACCCGGAGAACAAAATCGGACCTTTACGGCCGACTTGCTGCTCAAGAAGAGTATGGCGACTTAATCAATGTGATGACAGTTTAGCGTGACATTTTGAAAGGTGCAAAACAATATTGATACATGATTCCACATCAACAGGTGTTGTACAACGTCTAACTTGTACCGTTGCGATGTTTCTAAAACCCAAAAAGGCTAATCTTGCCTCTGGCTGATTATTTGAGGTACCTATTACAAAGGGGTGATGGTGATGAATGGAAAGGTTGGTGATAAAGGATTACCCCTTTTCATTCTCCTTCTCTACTCTACTCTGGACCTGGAGAGTATCTTTTTGGAATTGTATTGACCACTTCAGGTTTAAATATACGACTATTCACTCCCATTTTTATAGTAGGATCATTGCTGACAATATTCCACCAATGAGTGACGCATCCACAATGATTACAATGACAAAATGTAATTTCTTTCTTATTCCAAGAGTAGTTTGAAATGGAATTGGTTGAATCACATGTTACAATTACTTGATTACGTGGAAAATAAGCCCATAAAACTCCATATCGAAAGCAAATCGAACAAGAGCAATCAGTCACTATATTTGGTAAATTTGGAATTGTTATTTTGATGCTACCGCAATGACAACTTCCGTCATATCCATGTTGTTGTTCTTTTTCTTCTTGTTGTTGTTCACGTTGGCCATGTGACTCATTACTCCTACTACCGGTAGTATTATTATTACTCATTGCTGCTTTAGGGCTTGTATGTATGCTATGTGCCTGTTCACGAATTTGCTATTTATTTTTTTTACCGGTAAGAGAAGAGCCGAAATGTCATTGCTTGATTGAGCCTCCGGGATTAAATTTTAATCTTTTAACTTTATCACCTCAACAACAATCTAATACTGATAGAACTAAAGCATGCTTTACTTCATTTGCCGTCTGTAACAACAATACCGCGTGCTGCTTTTTGACTATATCCTTGCAAGTCCAAGCCACGCTGCCCAAGAAGAGGGGGGGGGGAAGTATTATCCACTGGTGGAGGTTAGCAGGCAGAAGAGGAGAGAAAAAAGTCGAGAGTGAGCTTAAACGCTGTGGGGACGTGCACAAAACAAAATTGGCCATCAGAAAAGTCCTTTAACCGAAGCTTCCTTACCGGAAGGCGTACTTGGACGAGCAAATTGGTTCTGGAGTACCCACACACCATTGCTTTCTTCTACCTTTGCCCCTAAACCCATCATACCTCCATTTCTATTTCACTAAGTACCCACTCACCACAAAACAGAATAATGGGAAGTATTGCAAAAGAAGTTGCCGCTTTGAAGAAGCCATTTGGTCATATTATCAATGGTCAACTTGTGACAAAGGCAGACAAAAGGATTGATGTTATTAATCCTTCAACTGAAGAGGTGATTGCCTCTGTACCTGTAGCCACACAAGCAGTAAGTGTGTAGAAAAAGATCTCCTTTATGTTAACGAGAAGCTCATTTTCAAGTTTCCATTTTTATTTTAGACCCTGGATGAGACTGTCGACTATGCTAGAAAGGCATTCAAGACCTGGTCAAAGACGACCTGGAAGGAGAGAGCTGACCGAGTCAAAGCTTGGGGTGAAGATTTCAAAGCTGAATCTGCAGAGCTTGCACCTCTCCTCACTGCTGAACAAGGAAAGAGTATGGCAGTATCAGGTTATGAAGTGAGTCATTGAATTGTTCTCTTGTAAGTCTATAAAGTGCTGATTATTCCTCGTATAGTTCCAAAGCTCTCTTCAATGGTTCGAGACTCTTCCTACTATGGAGCTTAAAGAAGAAGTCATCCTACAAGATGATACTAGACAAGTCGTAAAGAGATATGCTCCCATTGGAGTATGTGCTGGTATTGTACCTTGGAATTTCCCCATTGTATTGATGTTGTGGAAAATTTTACCAGCTCTCTTGACTGGTAATGTTTGCATCATTAAGCCATCTCCGTTTACACCATTGTGTGATATTCGAATTATTGAAACTGCTCAAAAGCATTTCCCACCTGGTGTTCTTCAATGTATTGTTGGAGATAATGATCTTGGTCCTTGGATTACAGCGCACCCCAAGATTGACAAGATTGGTTTTACTGGTTCTACAGTTACTGGTAGATTGGTTGCCAAGAGCTGTGCCGCTACGCTTAAAAGAATGACTTTGGAATTGGGAGGTAATGACCCAAGTATCATTTTGTGAGTTTGACGAACATTTTTTTTTTAATTGTGTGGCATAGCTTTGATCATTACTGATCTTAAACATCCTTGCTTTAAAAAGACCCGACGTCGATGTTGATTCAGTAGCTCCTCAAGTTCTCTGGGCTGCTACTATGAACTCTGCCCAATTCTGCTGTGCCAGTAAGCGAGTATACGTTCATGAAGACATTTATGAAAAGTTTACTACTGCCATGGCAAATGCTTCAAAGGGTATGAAGATTGGTAATGGTGCTGATGAAGATACTGTTCATGGACCTATTAACAATAAGATGCAATTTGAAAAGGTATCAGACTACTTTAAGGATTCCACTGACAAGGGTCACAAATTCATTGTTGGTGGCAAGATTGAAAAGGGCAAGGGTTACTTTGTTCCCTTGACTATTGTTGATAATCCTCCTGAAGATTCTCGAATTGTTCAAGAAGAGCCATTTGGGCCCATCTTTCCCGTCCTCAAGGTGAGTGTATCTGCTTTTGTCTCTTTTAGTTGAATCAAGACCGACATCAATACCTCCCTTTTCCTTGACTCTTTTCTCACAGTGGAAAGACGAAGAAGAAATGCTCGAGCGTGTCAATGATACACAATGGGGTTTGGGTGCTTCAGTCTGGGGTAAAGATGAAGAAGCAGTAAACAGAATTGCTCGTGGTATTGAAACTGGTACAGTTTGGTGCAACTCTACTCAATCTTATGATCCAAGAGTACCATTTGGTGGATGGAAGCAAAGTGGTACCGGTCAAGAAAATGGTATTGAAGGAATGAAGGCTTATTCCAACATTCAAGTGATTTCTCTAGCCGGCAAGAAATAAATTTTCCCTTTTTCTGTAGCGCATAGTAGTCGACGTCGCCCTTTTTTTTTGGGAGGGTTGCAATGTACATATGATGGAATTGCCTTTTATGATGAGAGCTTTGAAGGGGGAGACTCTGTGATATGAATAAGTAGACGGGTTTATCGTGCTACTACAACTTTATAGAGGGTATCCTGCGCGGAGATACGGTTTAAAGGATGAAGAAGAGCATGTGCGCGCCTTTATTTTTTGCTACGTTCACGCTGTCCGAATGGTAAACTCCGTATTCTTTGTCGGATTTGTGTTCTATGGCCGAGAGGTGCGCAAGAAAGACGAAAAAATAAAAATTATACCGAGTTCAGATGAGTGCGACAGACAAAGAGAGTTAAGAAGAGAGACATCTTCAGGTCAAAAGAAGGGGAGTAAATGAGACTCGTAAGTAGACCATAAGATCAGCTTCACGAGATACTACTACATTGCATAATGTTGCTTTAAGTCTACTCCTTTTCTTTCATTTCCTCGTAAGCCTTCATTAATTATTCAGGTCAACATCAGAAATCTAATTGTCAAAGTGCCAGGTCAAGATTGTTTTTATCATTTGATAGCCCATAGTTGCGATCATGATGATGAGATTCTCTTCCTGTGCGGCACTGTAAGGGAATAAATGATACCACAGAAGGATTCTTCCTATTGCTCTCATTATTTTATTCTCAAATTCACTTTCTCCGTTTCTCTTTTCGATGCGTGAGTATTTCTATTTTTGCAGAGAAACTTAGCACACAAATTTTGAGTTCTTGGTGGCCCATGCAGTGCTGTGCTGAAGAAAACAAAAACAAAAACAAAAAAAAAAAACTTTAAAATTGGAAGCGATTACAACACAGCGGATTAGACTACAAGTACTCCTGGCGTGTGCTGAGTTGTCTCTTAAATGCCTTTCTAGCCCAATGAAGGGCTAATCACCTTGATACCTCGAGTCATTTCAAGTGGACTTTTCGTATACCGGTCCTACTTGTTCAGCATACATCACACCATGTCAGAGTATAGTACATCTATCCCAGTAGATAATACAATGCAAGGAAATGCAGGACAGGAGAGTAATGAAGGATCAGATTGTAGTTCACCAGAACGAATTACTAGGGATGTCAAGAGGATGACCATTGATGAAGAGTGGGATTTGCTCAGTTCAAGCAGCGAAACAGATGGAGGCCAAAGTGAAGATGGAAATTTTCGCATCAACAGTCCCATTCCCACACCGGTAACTTCTTCACTAGGCATGCAACGTCAAGACTCTGGTCAGGTAAGCTCCACACGATTCGACGAAGATGTGATAAGAGATTGGAGGCATGTATCTGGTATAGCCACACCAAGCGCACAAAGCGAGAGTGGAATTAGCGAATTGAGTGCAATTAGCAGTAATGCATTTGACCCTATTTATTTCCCAGAAAGGAATGCAACACCAACTCTACGAAGACCTCAAAGACATCCATCTCATCGTCATGAAGTTCAATGTCAATTGTGTTCAGAAGAGATCAAGGGAACAAGATGGATCTGTCACGATTGCCCATCTTGGAATGTTTGCGAAACTTGTTTTGAAATTACTGCAGAAAATGAAGTTCATCCCATTCATACCTTTATACGAGTCTACACATCTGCAGATATCTTTGTAGTTCAAGATCAGAATTCCTTTGGATTGAAGTCGATTGGAAGCGGATATAATGAAAGCGATACAATAGTTAGGCAGCCAATCATTCATCTTGATGTAGAATGTCACAATTGTAAGGGTTCAATCATAGGAGCAAGGTATGATTGTATTGCCTTACAATGTCGAAACAAGTCAATCTCATTTTGTCAAGATTGTGAAGCTCTACCAATTAATTGTCATCCACCTACACATCCATTGGTCAAATATAAATTACCCAAGCCATCCTGTACTTCCTCAGAGATTACTATAAGGATGCAAGAAATTCAAGAGGAGAAGAAGCAACCTAATCCAAATGATCTCGTCTTGAAGGCTGCCAGAGAGCGAAGACAGAAGGAAGAAAATTTAGAAAAAGAAGCTCAAGATGATAACACTTGGATGAGGGATCGAGGTAGTTTTGTAGCTCAAAGAAGTAAGACTGCACAAGACGCAGTGGATGATCTTGTTCAAAAAATAGAAGGGTTCACTCCTCGTCGGCGTTGGCCTATCGAAGATGAGATGGATGATGTAACTCTAAAGAAACATAAGAATGTTTTGCATGATACTCTAGAAGAACAGGATTCTCAATGGAAGAATACAAAAGAAAAAAATGAAAATCGTAGTCAATTTATGTCACCACAATCATCGAATCCTGTTCAGACGCCAAGATTATTTTACTCTCGTGTTGGTCTTCTTAGTCAAAGGTTGAATTTGAACAAGGCTACTGAGCAGAGAAATCAGCCATCAGCAGCCGTAAAGGAAGACAACCAAGACTATGCTTGCAGAGTGTCTTCATGGGCGCCTAGTGAACCAATTCAGCAACACGATGGACAAAACGCTGACGGAAACATCTGTGCAGAAGTGGAACTTTCCGACTTCTTTACTTAGTCGTGCTCATTTTGCACAAGAAAGAAAGCAAATAATTTCTGATTGTGTTATTAACGTCAGCGAAGCAGGGAAAAAAAAGGAGGGAATTGTGGGAGAGACAGTCTATGTGTTACAAGATTGAAGAAAAAATCTACTCCATCTATGCAAAAGAATTCTCTAATGTACCAGCATTGTGAAGAGGTGCAGCTGAATGTAGTGGAGTACTTTGACTTGCTGGACTTGACATGTGTGAAGTGACACTTTGCATTTCTGGAACACGAAGTTTCTTTTCGGATTCTCTTTCTTCTTTCTTTTGTCGAGATTGTTTAATTTCTCTAGGAATAAATGCCATACCACCAAGGTAAAGGAAGATGAGAAGACCCATCCAAGCATATACAACAATCTTTGGTGCATTACCAGCTTGCCATTGCCAAATGTCGAAACCAGTCTCAATATTCCAAATGGAAAGACCAAAGAGTAGAAGTCCCAAAAAGATATGAATATATCCAATATATCGATTTCCCATCTTTGCAGCATACTTGTGTGCGGCTAAACCACCGGCAGCTTGTATAAAAGTGAGGACAAAGATGGCAACTCCAACCTTGTAATGAGTTTCATCCAATGGTGAAGGACCATCTGCGTTGACTTCAGCTACAATAACAAAAAAGCCAATGATGAAAAAGATGAGGGTAGCAATTTGAATATTTCTATGATGAGGATACCAAGTGAAGAAAGTTCGACCAAATCTTGCCACTAAAATAGCAGCAGGAGCAAGGATAAGCCAAGTGATAATCATAAAGATCATATGAATCAAGATTAATCTAGTGTTTAAATCACTCAAATCTCTCTCTGGTGCTTCCTCATCAGAAGAAGTGTTACCTGACTCTTCACTTCCAGCGGTACCTCCTGTTGTTGTTACTGTTGTTGTCGTTGATGATGATGCTGATGCTGCTGTTGCGGCGGTGGTGATTGCTTTGGTCATATCAAAGTTATATTGTTGGTAGTAGCTATGCTTTTGAATCGTAGCATCTGTAGCTGAAGATGATGGAGTAGTGGGACAATAGGCATACATGTGTGGCATGGCATTGGTAGGTTTTGTTGTTTGGGCAAATAACCAACTGATGGTCAAGACAGTTTTCCCATTTACGGTGGATAATTTGGTTTCAGGTATGTTCATGGTATAGGCGGTTGCAGTTAATGCAGTCGTCAATGGTTGCTTATTTCCAGTGGCACCTCTCTGTGATGTAGTAATGCTGGAATCACTGTTGACCCAGCCAATCTAAAAAGATGACAAATTGAAATTTGTTTTTCAGCATAGACTACGACGTATACTATTTTACACAGAATTCCAAAACTCACCATATAATTGGCACCTTTCATTGTCTCACCCTGTGCAATACTATACCAACCAACTGGAGTGGCGGTATCAGTCACTGAAAGGGTATAATTGATGTTTTGAGCAGCAGGATTATAAATGGCAGTAACGCAAGCTTTGGAATGACAATAGGTATCTCCAGTACTAGATTGAGCTAACGTCAACGTAGTAAAAATGGCGCCTACAATGGCAAGACAGGATAGGAAATGCATGCTGGGAAAGGGGAAATGACAAGAAAGAGGAGGAGGAGGAGGAGGAGGATGGTCAAAGGGTTGTACTACGTAAAATCGATTAAAAGTTCAATCGTCCCTTAATAAATGCATTGGTTTTCAATTGATCCCAGGTGTACCTCAGCAAAGTTTACTATTTCTTACAAGATAAATGGTCGATAGCAAAGTCCTCTATAGGGGAAAATAAAAAGGGAAAAATAAAATAAAAAAAAATGAGCAAACCGGAAAACACAATTGGAATTGCGGTGCCTTGGTTCGGCCATCGAGATGTCCTCTGCACACTTTAACCGTCGGTTGAAGCAATAATTTAGCGTTCTCCGTTTTCTTACTTTAACAACCGATCACAATAACAACACCCTTTTAAAGAGCTACCGACAATCAATGTCAAGAAATGCTTTTAGTGGCGTATTATCTAATTCATCCATATCTTAGTAGCCCTGACCTATTTTACTAGACTTAAATCCTTGCAATCGAATTCCTGTCTTTTGCCAATTAGGGTCCAGTGCTTTGTGAATTTCAAATTATAGCAAAAGGAGAGGGAAAAAAAGAGGGGGGGGAGATGGTAGAATAGTGTGGAGATTTAAATTTATTTTGAATTTGAAATCAAGGGTGAGAATGTAAAGAATGTCAATGGAGATTGGCGTAAGTAACAATGACGTCCTATTTATAAACCTTTTGTACCCAAAAAAAGATTGCTTTGCTGCTGACAACGACATTGATTAGTAAGTGGGGGGGTTAAATCGATTGTACTATTTAGTATTAAGACCCGGGGGTTAGGGGGGGGAGGTGAGGCACAGACATCGGATGATAAAGTTCAAAATAAGAAATATCTGTTCAATGTATTGCCGCGTCCCCTATTTTGTCTTTGATGATTAATTAAAAATACAATGATAAAGTGTAATATTAAGAGTTGATTTCTTCCAAATCTCTTTTCTTTCTCTTTCTTGATGCCTCGGTCATGACGCACTACTTGTACCGTGCGCGAACACCAACGTCACCATCGCCATCCCCCCGAGCCAGTGGGAGAAGTAGGTGGTAGTAGTGGAGGAGGAGGAGGAGGAGGAGCAACAACGGCTGGATCGAGTTTGGAAGGTGCAAGTGGTGGTCTCTTAGCTGGAAATACTAATACTGGCTCGACAGAAACTTTAATCACGTCTGCAAGCGTAGGTGGGCCTTTATCAGATCAACACAATCAGAACATTGCATTAAGCAGTGGTCTTGGAGCAGGAGAACATGGAAACATGTCTTCAAGCTCGCGAGGAGGAGGAGGAGTAGCTGCACAGGATACAAGCGAGATAGCTAGACAATTACTTGAAGAAAAGATTCGAATAGGCGTCGATGACTTGATGCAATTGGCAATGTGTGCTGGTGATGTACAACCAGGTGATGAGGAGATTGTTAGGATGAAAATGTGAGAGAGAGACAGAGAGAGAGAGAAATAAAAAGGGTTCTGGAAAAGATCGTATCTAAAAGTGTTTACAGCTCACACATATTCTTCCTACTTTTTCAAAGCAATGAAACAATGGATTCGTTACAAGCTATACAAGATGCTACCAATTTACCAGATTTGACACAAATGGTATCGGAAGATGTCATGGTAATGATCGATCAAGGAAAGAATCCAGACATACATACTCGAACATTTACAAATCGTTTAAATGGTGATAATCAGCAGATGAGAGGTCAAGCAAATAATTTTGACGTGAGTACATTCTTTTGCCCCTGGCTTGATCAAAGTGGACTCGAAGGGGGATCAATGCTAAATAAACTTTCACAATACTGCTAGCGATATCGAAGCCGATTACGAGCAAAAATAGAAGCCGCCTTCCCAGAAATGAAAGCAGAACTCGAAGCAATGGACACACTGACATGAGTTTTAAAACGAAACTAATATGCAATGTATACTACTATTACAATGGAAAGAATGAGATAGTTTGACCCTAAGTGTGTACATTACGCCTTGATTGAAGCTTGCTGCTCTCTTGCCAAGTAGCTGCTCTTGAGCGCCTTTGCAATAGAATAATGAATTGTTACTGAAGCAGCTTGCAAGGCGTCCATAGTCCTCTCCAACTCATCCAAGCTCATTTCGCCCCATTGCTCCAATGCAGTAACTGTTCCCAGCGCGGGCATGCTCCACAATGATACTGCGGCCGGTGCTGCACCTAGTATATCTGAATGGCTTGCATCAACAATTATTTGACCTTGAGATGACAATACTCCATTGACTCCAACTACTAGACCCCACATCTCAATACCAGCATCTGCCAATGCAACACTTGCTACTGTAGCTGCTGCTGCTGTACATGCCTCGTCATCTTCACCTTCTGATCTTCCTCTACTAACTCCCATCTCCAGGACTGTTATAAAGATATCAATAGAGGCCTTTGGTAGTAGATCCAATCGAAGAGATGGGATTAAAGCTGATCGAACTGTTTCGCCCACTGATGCTGATTCAGTATCCTAAAAAAAAAGAACAAAACAAAGGGCTTGCATTAGAAAGCGTAATTTTCTTTGTATTTTAGTATAATAAAACTCACCTTTCCTGCCCGTTTTCTACGTTTTGTGGCAAAGCTAGCAAATCGAACATCAACATTGACTTCTGCTTCATTTGAGTATGCTTTGCTTTTAATTTGTTTAGGTCCATATACTGCACAAGCTACTTTGATTGAATCAGATTCGTAATAAGCACTACCGCTCGATTGTGATACTAGACCAGTTTGAACGAAAATGGTTCTAGCAGACTGAGGTTCAAGTCGAGATGTTAAAGGCAATGTAGAAGTGCTCGCTTCAGAATAGACTGGCGGTGTGGTATTAGGCGGGTTTGCTCTACGTCTATCGAGATTAGTCAGTGACATTATAGAGGGAGTGAAGGAAAAGGTTCTCAAGATGCAATGAGAAGAAATTGAGAGTCAAAGAAAACAGTCGTCAATAAAAGTTCGTCACGCGTTCACTGTTTTTAAATTGTGCCTTGGGAAAGAAATTATTTTTGTATGGACAAGCTGAAAATTACTTTATTTTATACTCGCTACCCAGCTTATACGACTAATATCTCCTTCCAACTCAAGAATGATTCTTGAATTTCATAATCGTCAGGCTGGGGCGTATGAAGAAGACTCACAATGATGTAAATCAATTCTCAATAGATGAATAATATGTTTTGTAATTGTCTTTAAATGGTACATGAACACTGGACAAGCTATTACAACTTCTCGACTCCACTTGTCTTGCTTATAGGGTCAGCAGGATGAGGGTGTGTGGTTATTTGTAATGAAGTTTGAATTTTAGGTGCTGGGAGACTAGGTCGCTTGGACGGAGAAGTAAATCGTTCCATAGTCATGAGAGCTGGAACAGGACGTACATGTCCATACTGTGATGCCATAGAATTCGTGCAAGGAGTATATCGGACTTCCGTTTTCATTTGTGGAATATTATCGCGCTGTTGAACAAGAGGTCTGGGTCGATAATCTCCATTACCAAGATTATGCAATTCGCCTTCTCGAGTTGCATATTGACTTTGATGATGGTAGGCAAAGGCAGATTGGATTGGTCGAGGTCTGTATTGAGATGCATACTCGAAATGGGATATGGACGTTATAGGTTGAGATTGCGGTATAGATTGGTGCTGTGAAGATTGTTGATGTGACAAAGCATCTTGTTGACGACGTAATTGCTGGTGTAATTGTTCGAGGTGATACGATGAAGTGGGATGGATTCGATTTTGAAAAGTGGCCAAATGTGCTGGGTAGCTTGCACTATTGTTTCCAAGATCAGTAGAATGAGAAGGTCTAGAAGGGGTAGCATTTGAAGACCATAGAGGAGCCAATTGTCTGGCCATTGGCTCATTGGCTTGAGCTGGCAAAGTGGGACGAGGTGCATCAACACGTTGAGGACCTGCAAGTGGCCTCCAATTGCGAATATAATCTGGTAAAGCTGTTGACGGCTTGGCAACTGAAATTGAGGTGGTAGCTGCCACACCATTCTGGACAGGTACTATGTGCTTGTTATTCTCCTTTTCGCGTTTCATGGCAGCAGCAGCGTCCTTTATAGCTTTTCTTTGTTGTTTCTCTCTAGCTTTTGCTTCTCTTTCTTTAATCTTCGCCGCCTTTTCTGCTACCTTTTCCAATCTCTTGACTTCTTTTGCTCGTCTTTCTTCTTCTTTGACTTGTTTAGCTGCTTCCTTTGCCATTGCTTCGAGTGCTTTTGCTCTTGCCTTTTCTTCTCTGAGCTTCCTCTTTTCTTCCTCTACCAGCGCCTTTGCCGCTGCAATCTCCTCTGCTGCTTCTGCATCGGCTTCAGAAGTGGCTTGCAATCGATTCTCTTCTTCTTTTACTAGCGCTTCTTCCTCTGCTCTTCTAATCTCCTCATCCTCTTTGTCCTGTCGTTCTTCTACCTTTCTGATAATATCCGCATCAAATACAATCTTGGACCACTTGATCGATTGATCGCCATCTACGATCACTTGACCTTCTTCAAATTTGTCATGTACCCACACAACTTCCTGTAATTCCGTCTCCCAAATTCCAGAGCTCAATCGCACTGCAATCGTCTGACCTATCTGAAGCGTTTCAACACATCGACGTAATATTTGTGCTCGTCTTTGTACCTCCTTTTCCTTTTCTCGTGGGTTGTGCATGCGACACAACATTACAAACCGGGTGGCTTCTTCCTCTTCATCTGCTGCTGCTCCTTCATCATGACTAATACTGCTCTCTTGTGTTTGCTCAATCACATCCGAAGGTCGCTTCTTGACAACTTTTGTTTTCTTTTTACTTGTCCTTTCTGCCTTTCCTTCCAATATATCAGCTGCTGCATTATCTTCTAGTATATCTAGCATCCATCCAGACTGTAGATGCAGAGCACAACTGACATGAGTTTTTTTGTAGCATTTCAAATGTGAGCATTGTATTTTTGCGCCCTGCTTAGTAGAGGTTGGATCCAAGCAATTTTGACATTCAAGTCTCCATCTCTCTTTTGGAACACCTTCATAACCCATCACAATCTCATTTGGTTCATGACTACCTTTATGCCATTTCGGATTAGCAGCAACCCAAGTCTCTGGCACAAAGGTTGCACAAATACGATGAGCCCTTCGAATCGGCTTCTTGGCATGTCTACCCTCTTCATCTGACCACGGAACGACGACCATATCTTCCTCCAGAGTTGAAGGGCAAAAGACGCAAAGATAATCATCTGTCTTGAGCTTCTTGGAAGGTGGTGCATTGTGATCACCACCATCACCGGCTCTTTCTTGCAAGGGTGATTGGTGAATTCCAAGTGCCTCGAGCTTGGCCTGCTCTTCCTTTCTGAGCCTGCGTCTCTCACGTTCCTTGGCTCTTCTCAATTCTAATCTCTCTTCCTCTGATTGTTGTAATTTCTCTTCGGCTTCCTTCTTCTTTTCCTTTTCTTCCTTCTTCCTGTCCAAGTCTTCCATTTCCTTGCTTTCTTGTAGCATGGCATCAACATCCATCTTGACACTGTCATTTGCACAATCGCAATAACCAGCCCTTCTACCAATATCTAACCAGCTTTCCAGCGCAAAATTGACGCTTTCTGCACAGTTGAAACCTAGATTGAAACCACTGTGGTACCCATAAGGATAGGTAATTACAAATTCTTGAGCATTTTGAACCATTCGAAGAGGTTTGATGCCAGCATTAGCAGCCAAAAAAGCAGGAGAAGCTAGGTAAGATTTGTGTCGCATAAAGTGCTTGCATCGACTTGAATCATTTGGGAAAGCACCTGCCATAGCCAATTCGAATCGTTGACGATCACTTTGTTTGATGGCATACCATTGTTTTGGTGCACCAAAGTGAATATAATTAATAGAGTAGAGATCCATATCTTCTACATGCCAAGCAAATGTAGCTCGCCACATGCCAAAGTAAAGGTAAGGGGTAGTGACACCAGGAAGCTTTCTTCGAAGTCGAAGTCGAGTCAAGATATTATCCAAACAGCCAACATTCCAATGCTGAGTCGAGGAAGTGAATAGAGTACCTTTTAGATCAGCGCCATACATTGGTGCTTTTCCAAAATTAAGACCACGCCAGTATTCAGATTCGATGGCCTTGCACACATTTACATCCCATTCCCCGGGCCTCGCACTTTCACCGGCCTCTCTACACCATCCTTGTATATAGTCAAAGTCGTCCCACTCCTGCTGAGTGGTTCGATCAGCTATCTTGGCCTTGAGAGGTGTCACAGCTTTGTTTGTCTCGCCATCTTCTAGTGCTGGCATGTCATCCATCGAAATATCCACATCTCCATCTTCAGCAGTGACTGCTTCAAATCGGTCCTCTCCCTTGGGCTCTGCTGCTTCACTGCTTCGTTTTCTTTTTCGTGTAGCTCTGCTAGTCAGCATACCAGTGGCGGAAGTGGATGCTCTATTTCCTCTTCCACTTCTTGTTCTCACTCCATCTTCTTCAGCTCCATCCTCTGCTTCTCGCTTGGCATTCTCCTTCATACGACTTAATTCTGGTCCCTTTTGATGTGAAGTCGCGCAGAGATCAGCCCATTGCTTGACGTTGATGATCCTTCCCGGATGAACGACATTACTCTGTCTCCAAGATCCGGATCCCGCAGGAGTGAAGATCTGCTCAATACTGTTTTTTATACGAACTTGCGATAAAGGGTTCTCCTCGGTGTATCGAATTCCAGAAGTAGCTTGGCTCGAGAATGAGCTCGTACTGCCTTGTCTACCATCAAGTCGCGGTAATGACTCGGTCCACTCTTTTGGTGGAATAATCTTAACAATACCAGTCTTCATGCCCCACTCATCAATGCGTTGACAAAAGGTATAAAAATTCTTGAATTCTTCCCATGTCGGCTCAAAGACTGGAATGCCAGGAGCATCATCTGCCGACAAGACGGATGAGCCTGCAATTGGGGTAGTATCGGAATTTTGAGGGTAGAAGTAGGAAGGTGAGATGGGCGAAAGTATATCTTCACTACTGTGGGTGGATGGGGGTGGGGAAGGAGGTGTAGAATTATTCACAGTTGTAGAAGATATGTGATGGGACGTATTGGTGGCAGTATCCTGGCGTATATCAAGATCATTTGACATGCTGCGTCGAACTTCCTTGTCTCCTGTCTCTGTACGCAGGTGATGTGACATTGCTTTAGAGACAGATGATGGAGGCGAAGGTAAATCATGCTGACCTGCTGGTTTGATGAAGGTACCTCCTGACTTGTGCCCAACTATTGGAGACAATGGCACATTAGAGGCATTCATATTTTCGTCGAGCATCGTCGCCATGGTGCCGACTATAATGTACTTCCTAAAATTTGCTCCCGGTGGCTAATTGCACACGCCCCGTTACGAAAGATTATACAGAGCTTGACTGGATAATTGACAGGATTTGATTCTTATAATGTAGATTACGAAGACGGCGTTGTCACCAGGCACCTCACACGCCTTATTGCGACAACAGCGTGTTAGTCCTTTGAGCGTCAAAGAGGGTAAAAGATGTGGTGATGTTATAGGGAGGAAAGGTTAAGGGAAAAAGGCCGGCAAATTTTTAGAGTCAAATTGGAGTAGCGAGCGACCCACCTTAGCTTCCTACAGTATGGCCCGCACCCATTTCGCGAGTATACTTTTAAATCAAAAATTTTAAGGAAAGATACAAGATATAGATTTACATATATCTCCATTAAATTCAATTGCATGACTGTTTCAGTATTAATTAATCCGGCCGTCGCGCAACTATCCTTTATTTAGAGTATTGCTTTTATGAGTTCGCACAACCGCGTCTCAGTGTTTCAACGCTCATCACCAATAATAGTATTCAGAAGGGGGTCTGATAGAAGGCAGCGAGAGCTTGGTCTCGTTCACTCTCGCTAGTCATGGCGACTCCGCACAAGCAAGCGTCTACCTCGACATTCTTTGTCAAGGAAAGAGAGCGATTGCTAAAAGAAATAGGCGATGTGAGTGGTTACAAAGATCTGACTATTCTACTTCCCATCAATACTGATCATGATATCGTAGGGCATCGAGCAACTGCTGGGTAATACAAATACTCTAAATAGGAAATTGGAAGAATCTATTGCCGTAGGACAAGAATTTGAACCAATTTCGAATCTTTGGGGTCAATTTGTCAATATGATGGCTTCAACAGGAATTACACCTCAAGGGGCTATGATGGAAGCAACACAGGAACAGGAAATTGGAGAAGATAAAAAAGAGGACAAGGGAAGACGGTCAGGTTCAGATGGGAATATTTCGGCAAGAAGCACTGCATCAGATGAGATGGAGGACACATTACCACCGGGTGTGGCTCCAGGAGGAGGACAGGTTTACGGGCGAGAATAGTAGTAACGATTTGAACAAGCATTGTAAATTAACACTCAAAACCAGAATAAACAATAGGACAATACGAGGAAAGCGGCATTTGTTAGCTTTCGAGTGGGCAGGTTGGTACCGAAAGTATAAGCGAGGTACAAAACGGTAAGGAGTCGGGTGTACACTAGTATCTAGTGAAGCAATTCACTCGTTCCAACTGAGTAGACTAAGATCTCCCAACTTCCTTGGTCGAATAAGATGTCTTGCGGTAAAGAGAAGTCCAAGCAAAACACAAAGTGCTGCAGTAGCAATGTAAGCTGCTCCTAAGAACAAAGATTTTCCTCCTACCCAAGAGACAGTTGAAAAGACAATTGATTTTGTTCCATGGAACATGCTAACAGGGTAATTGTCGTGAATGGTTATCGAATATCGACCAAATAGCATTTGATCGTTGTCATTACGCTTGTAAAGTTTCCTAAATGTGGGAAGACCGGCCACTCTCATCCAAACCATAAAGTGTTCATTCTCAGAAGGATCAAAGATATTCTCTGCAGTATAATTGTCGGGAAAAGAGAAAGGTGAATTGGGGTGATTGCCTCGCCAATAAGGAGGTGGAACAAGCGTGGTAGGATCTTGCACAGTCTTCTTATACTTCTGCTTTTCTCCTGGCCAGATGATATTCTTCTCTGACATGACGTAGGGCTGTGAAACATTCTGAACTTGTCGACGACTGTTACTACTTGGTGCATTGAGGAGGATAGGATCGAAGATAGTGTCTGACAGGTCAGAAGATGCGTTAGATTCTTGTCGCCCCTCACTATGTCTCATACAATCTCTCACCGTTAAAGACACTATTAGCAATCAGACCACAGGGGTAGATGCTTTTCCCATCCTGCGATCCAAGTGGTTTACATTGTCCACCTTGAAGATCTGAAGGAGATCTGTATTTGCCAATCAATTGTTGGTCGTCAAGACTCTTGACGTACCGTCGGTGGTTTTGATAGTAGTTTGTCAACTTGTAATAGAGGAGTACAGTAGGAGGGAGTGTGCTAGGAACGTTGAAGAATATTGTACAAGCGGATCCATTAGGCGCCGATGAATCCGCAACATACTGCCATTGCGGTGGCTGCCACGGGTATTCTGCATCTCCCTGGAAGCATTAGGACGGCATCTAAGAGTTAGCTTCTGTGTCCTCTTCGCAAAATTAGCTATTACTACGCACCACAGTCTGATAGGAATACGCAGACGAGGGTAAGGTGACGAGATTAGGACCCGCATTCCTGCATTCAGTATAGTCTATCGAGAATTCCGTCACTTTCGATGCATAATAGTAAAGAATCGCTCCAATTGGCGCAAAGATGAGACCAACTAGGAAGAATGTAGGCAATACTGTTTTCGGCGTCAAGATTGGTTGCCAAGCTTTCAGTCGCTGTTGTTTAAATGCCGTGTCTAATTCGAATATTACAAGGAATGAGTCTATCTGTGTCATGAAGAACGTTAGCAATGCACTCACTTGCTGGTTTCCTCTGAGTAAATGGCTTCTTTTCTGGTCCCGAGCTGCTACCTGCGTCACTTCTATTACCGTCATTGAGAGCAGCAGCCTTTGGTTGTTTGCCTTTTGACCTTTGAAAGATTGCCATCGCTTTTACTCAACCTTGGCACGCCGCCCTGTCGGTTTAGATTAAAGATATCCTGACTACCACCCTGATAGATTGGCGCGTCTCACTTCTCGTTCTAGGGAGATGCTGAAAATATTTATTGGACCAACAAGGCAAGGCGAGTGAGACTGAGTAGTGTGTGAGGTGAGAGTTAAGGTAAAAGTTTTGGGTCTGACTTACTAGTCGGATGGAGGTTCCCTCTTGCCTCTTGGTTTTATTTTTCCCCTGTAGCCGTCGCGGAGCAATATGCGCCGTGCGCGCCAGCACACCACGTGGAAATGAAGGATGGTGCGCTCATTACTGGTATTCTCTGATGAAATAAAGTTATGCACTTCTTAAGATTTTCTTTGCCTTGCTATCAGATTTGCGTGCTCAGAAGAAGTGGCTGAGGCGAGCGCAAGATTACAGACTTTTGTCACTCTCCTCTATTGAGAATCTGGTATTCTAGAACACAATTATAGGCTATGATGAAGCTTCAAATCGCCATAGACCGTGGTGGTACATTTACAGATGCACTAGGAAGACTACCAGGGTCAAAAAAGGAAGACATTGTAATAAAATTGCTATCACACGATCCAAATAATTACAAGGATGCACCGAGAGAAGCAGTTCGTCGCATTTTAGAAACTCATCGAGGTACAAAGATTGCAAGAGAAGAAAAGATTGAGACCAATGATGTAGAATATATTCGACTTTCAACCACTGTAGCCACTAATGCTCTCCTGGAAAGAAAAGGTGAAAAGCATGCTCTAATTACTACAAAGGGTTTCAAGGATGTTGTTCAGATCGGTAATCAATCAAGACCTCGAATTTTCGATTTGGCCATTCGGAAACCAGATGTGCTATACAGTACAGTTGTAGAGATCGACGAGCGAGTAACATTGGTCGGATACACTTCAGATCCAAAGGCAGATGAGAACAGAATTCAATTCAATAGCGAAGGTGAAATAAAAGCAGGTTACAAAGGGGAAGATGTGCCGCCACCTGATCACACAGGAAAGGAAGCAGTGATCAGGCAAGGAGTGAGCGGAGAAGCGGTAGCAATACTCAAAGAGCCAGATCGAGAGAAAGTCAAGATTGACCTCAAAAAGATTTACGATGAAGGTATACAAGCTCTTGCGATTGTTCTAATGCATAGCTATACGTACCCAGAGCACGAAAAGGTAGTAGAAGAGATTGCAAAAGAGATTGGATTCAAGCATATCAGCGTCAGCTCAACGTTGATGCCAATGATCAAGGTGAGGAGCCCCAAATAAAAGTCTAGTATGTGAGACCACTCTCATGCTGAATTACCCTTTTCCTCTTCAGATGGTTCCGCGGGGCACTTCGTCTACCGCCGATGCATATCTCACACCAGTCCTCAAAGCTTACATTGACAGCTTCTTTTCCGGTTTTGATAAGAGCCTTCGAGATGGTACTTCAGGAACAAGAGTCGAATTTATGATGTCTGATGGAGGTTTGACGAGCGTAGATAGATTCTCCGGCCTAAAGTCAATAATCAGTGGTCCAGCAGGAGGTGTGGTTGCAATGGCAAGGACAGCATACGACGAAGAGGATGGCAGACCAGTAGTTTCAATTGATATGGGAGGAACATCAAGTGATGTGGCTAGATTTGCAGGTAGATATGAGCAGGTGTTTGAGACCACGTTGGCTGGTGTTACAATTCAGAGCCCTCAATTGGATGTCAATACTGTTGCTTCAGGTGGATCATCTCGGTTATTTTTTAGAAACGGTCTTTTCAATGTTGGACCTGAATCGGCTTCTGCCCATCCTGGTCCAGTGTGTTATCGGAAAGGGGGTCCTTTGGCTATTACTGATGCGAATCTCATCACCGGTCATCTAGCTGTAGAAATGTTTCCAAAGATATTTGGTCCCAATGAAAACGAGGGCTTGGATGAGGATGCAAGCAGAATAGAGATGGAGAAGCTGCAAAGCCAAATAAACAAGGAAACGGGAAAGAATATGTCAATTGATGAAGTAGCTCAGGGTTTCATCCGAGTGGCTAATGAGACTATGTGTAGACCAATTCGTGCTTTGACGGAAGCTAGAGGTTATTCGACTTCCAAACATATACTTTGTTGCTTTGGTGGAGCAGGAGGACAGCATGCTTGCTCACTAGCAAGAAGCTTGGGTGTCAAGACTGTCATGATTCACAAGTACTCGAGTATCTTGTCGGCGTATGGAATGGCACTTGCTGATCGAGTATTTGAGCAACAAGAGCCTAGTAGTGAGATTTGGAATTCTTCCCCAAATAGTGAAGTTCTAGAACGAGTCAAGGCTAAAGTGCGAATTTTAGAAGATCGAGTACGAAAGGAATTGGAAGGTCATGGCTTCAAGGATGAGCAATTACAAGTGGAAGTTATGCTCAATTTGCGATATGATGGTACAGATACTGCATTAATGACATTAAAACCAAAGGATACATGGCAATTTGAAAAAGCATTTGTTGAGACATATAAACAAGAATTTGGATTTGTACTGTCAGATAAAGATATTATTGTGGATGATATCCGAGTCAAAGGAATAGGCAAGTCATTTGATATTAAACAAGAATCTGTTCATAGCGAGCATGCTAGACTGTCAAAGCAAAAGTTTAAGCAGGCTACCAGTATCCTCGAAAAGTCAAGTAGGAAATCTGTTTACTTTGAAAAGACTGGTCGAATCGATATACCCATTGTCAAACTCAAGGAGCTGAAAGCAGGTCAAGGTGTCAGAGGACCTGCTATCTTGGTTGATGAAACGCAAACAATCTTAATTGAACCAGATTGTGAAGCTCACATCTGTAAAACAACAGTTGTAGTTTCCATCTTGTACGAAGGCGATGATAGCCTCATAAGTGACTAAAAAGAATATTGATGTCATGATAAAGTCTATGGTGGGAAAGTAAAGTGTACATTATTGCCAATCAAGGGGTTCATGCTGTATAAATCTATATTGGTAGCCATTGCGCTCTAAAATCCATTCGAGGTGTCTCAATTTCTTGACGAGATTGGACAAGTCTCAATTCTCTTCTTCTCATTTGCTCAATTCTTTGCTGAGCAGGATCAGTGATACTATCTGGCATTGGTGGCGCTGCTTCGATGGCTTTCGCTGTATTCCTCAACACTCCTTGCACACTTGCAATTGCCTTTTCAGCGGCGATGGAGAGAGGAGTGTCTACTGTGGTTGAGTCGGTAGAGTGTACTGCTGCCGCTGTTGTAGTGTATCGACCTAGTAAGAGAGAAGCAAATAAGTCTCCTACTCCCACATAATAGCCCATAAATTCAGGAAAAGCAATAAACCAAGGTCGAGATTCTTTTGTACTTCCAACGAGGACCATAGCACCTTCTTCAATAACACCAATGCTTCTAAGATCTATTTGTGGTAACTTTACGGAAGTGATAATGACGTGCGGTGTGCCTGCTTCATGTAATTGACCAAGTGCATCTTGAAGAGTAGAAAGTGAATCTATGCGAAGGTTGGCCAATTGTTCTGCTTCGAATTGATTAGGACATATAATTGAAGCCAGTCCAACGAGATGCTTATAGAGTGGAAGACAATCCTTGTCGACGTAGAATCCCCTATCTGCCTCACCCATGACAGGATCCAAGCAGTAGAGAAGATCAGGATTGATTTCCTTCATCTTTACGACAAAATTGGTCACTTCCCTTAGAGCAGAAGGAGATGGAATATAACCACTAAGCATTCGAGAATATCGTAAAAGTCCATTCTTTTCCATGCCTTCAAATACAGACTTGAGATGATCAGCATCTAACCTCATTCCACCAAATCTACCATATCCAGTATGATTGCTCAATTGCGTTGTGTTGATTACATCAACTTCCCATCCTAGTAATTGCAAAGGGAAAGTAGCAGATCGATTGCCTGATCAAAAAGGTGTTTGCACATTAATTAGCTCTCATTTGATATTGTAGATTCTTCTGTTCACTCACCAACATATCCTGTCACTACATGGCTCTGAACGCTTATCAGACGAGTTGGATCTGGCTGATTGGCTGCCATGACTACAGTAGTAGCCAGAGATTACTAGTTAAATGCTAAATTCTCAACTATTGACAGGAAATTTTTTAAGATTTTTTAAGCATCGAGTCAATTCTCCACGTGACTTTGGCTTTCAATGGGGGGTACCGGTAGTTGGTCTGTGCTTCTTTTCACTGGCGTCTGTGTTCGGTATCTTATATCGGTATATTTTCCATACCCCGCTACGAAGAATTAAAGATGGTTGTCATCTGAATGTGGGGGATTGGACATCAATTCTCACCACCTAGATAAACGTTTTTTGAATCACCATGTCTGCTACATTCGGAAGTCCTTTGCCATTTGCAGAGCCATCATGGTATGGTGCATTAGGTCATACTAGTCCTTATTATAATGATTCACATCGTCGACTTCGAGCATATACAAGGGAATATGTTGATAGTTGGATCAATGAAGCTGGTGAATGGGAAGAAAAGGGTCAAGTACCTGCAGAAGTGTATCAACGACATTCCAAGCTCGGATTTACTGCTTGCTTCATACAACCTTTGGATGCTGAATACATTAATATGGCAGGCATTACTTTACCAGCAGGAATACCCGCAAATGAATGGGACAACTTTCATAGTATGGTGGTAGCTGATGAGCTTATGAGGTGTGGCTATCTGGGAGTTGTTTGGGGGCTTGGAGGCGGAAATAGCATTGGTGGCCCACCTTTAATTCGATTTGGAAGCAAGCAATTAAAGGACGAAATTCTACCTGACGTACTAAGTGGTAAGAGGCGAATGTGTTTGGGAGTGACTGAAACACAAGCTGGTAGTGATGTTGCTCAACTAAAGACGACTGCCAAGCTATCTAGTGATGGAAAGCACTACATAGTCAATGGTCAGAAGAAGTGGATTACAAATGGGATATATGCCGATTATGTCACTGCAGTAGTGCGTACAGGAGATGATGACTCTGGTGCGGGTGGTATCAGCGTACTAGTAATTCCTCTAGATTTACCTGGTGTAGAGCGACGTCAGCTCAAAAATAGTGGTGTAAATGCATCTGGGTCGACTTTGATTATTCTAGATGATGTCAGGGTTCCTGTACGATTTCTATTGGGAAAGGAAGATCAAGGCTTTCGAATTGTCATGAGCAACTTTAATGGGGAAAGACTTGCGCTAGCTATACAGGCAGCTAGGATGAGTAGAGTCTGCATTCATGACGCTTATCAATACGCCTGTAAGCGAATCGTCTTTGGTAAGACTCTAATTTCACAACCAGTCATACGTGCAAAGATTTCTGATATGGGTCGAGCAGTTGAAAGGCTTCAAGCATGGATTGAAGAATTGGGTCATCAAGCTAGAAGTGTAGACAAAAAGATTGGTGATTTTGAATTGGCTGGTCGGATTGCACTACTCAAAGTCGAAAGTGGTCGTTGTTTAGAGTTAGTCAATAGAGAAGCACAACAAATTCTTGGTGGTCTATCGTACCAGCGAGGAGGTGATCATGCAGGTGCTCGTATTGAACAGATTAGTCGAGACTTGCGTGTCATGGTTGTAGGAGGAGGGTAAGTCTTACTAAAGATGTCTACATTACCTTTTCACTGAAATTTCACTTTCTTCCCAACTACTGCAGGAGTGACGAGATCTTGACTGACCTCGGTGCCAGGATGGAGAAGCTCAAGGCAGATAGTCGTTTATAACCAGTATATCCCTCTTTGTCATATTTAATATATATATATATCATTACTCGTCGGTCACCTAAGACTGGTACCTTGTCCTAGGTATGCAGTATTTGGTTGATCTAATCGAATATCATGCCTCGGGGGTAATGGATCTCGAAGTGTAGCAGGTGCAGCTGATGTATTCGAAGAAGTCACTGATTGACCAGTATGAAAGACGGCACCTGCCAATTTAGAAATCGAACTAGGTTCTCCTGATGTAGTTGATGATCCGCTTAGTTTAGAGTATAGTTTCGACACAGTCGAAGTAGTTGCATCAATAGCATGGTCTAGATCGGTTTCGGAAAAGAATTGAGTAATTGCGAAAAGATGTTCCTGTCATCGAAAATTTCGTCATTAACCCATACAATAGTAAATTCTCTCTCTTCTCACTCTTTCACCAAAATTACTCACATTCCACCGGGTTTTGACTTCCTCTCTCAGACTTGGTCTCGAAGAAGTTGTATACGCAGCTCGTAATTTCTCTTTCTCATTTTGCTGAAACGTTTCCCAAGATGATGCCATTGTGGCTGCATCTGGTGCTACATTTGCTTTACTGAGAAGATCTTCAGTATCATCTACTTGAGCAAGGCGACGTAGGCTATGGCTTGAACAATGAATTGAATCACTGAGTTGATGTGTACGGGTAGATAAAGTCGAGCCCATACTGTAAAGGACCACAGCTGCAACAGCTGTACCTGTCAGTGGTGCCAGCAATGGTCGAAGAGCCGACATGTTGAAATTGTGAGAAGATTGATAGTCAGTCGAGAGAGGAATAAATCACAAAAAGAGATGAAGTCTTTCATTTTTTCTTTTTTAATTCGGCCAGACGCGGATTTATTAGAAGTCTCCACTACAGGCCAAAGGAAACGTGAATTGAATTGTTAGAAAAAGATAAAATTGGCGATAAAATTGCAATCAAGCGTTGAGAAAAGGTCCATGCAAGTCATTATTAATGTAGATGTGGTAAAAAGTTTATGATGACACCATATGTGATGCCAATAAATCTATTCTATAATTCCCGAGTGACATTTTCATCCGGAATCTACGAAGTAATTACAATACAGCGTAAAAAAGTATAAGCCCAATAAATAGGCGAGAAAATAATGTGGTTACGGGAAAGTAAATTTTTGGGGGGGCAAGGTTGGGAGAAATACAGAAGATGACCAAAAGGGGGAGAGAGACGAGTTTATTTGTAAAAGAAAAACCCATCAAATCAATCTCCCATTTATATCCAATCCATCAAGGAAAAAAAGAGGAAAAGGTCTTTGTGAAGTGTATGTGTGATTGTTTGTGATAAAACAATTGTTATGGATTTGAAATGTGGATTGTGCGTGCATTGAGAAAAGATTGTATGCTGTTTCAGTGATTAAAAAAAATGAGAAATTACGCCAAAAGATATAAAGAATCCTTCAAGGATCATTGTATAAATTGGACGATTGATTGAACCATTTTTAGAATTCCAATCCCATTTAGTTTTCAAGGTACCAGGTAACATCAACTTGACCTTCTTCTTCGCTAGCAAGGGCAGTGAAAGCGCCTACAGAAAGGTCGATGTGGTATGCATCACAAGTTGGGCAAGTATCAGCAATGACGGCAGAGATAGTCTTGCTTCCTCGGGTGATGGAGATGCTCTTTCCACAGTTGGACTCCTTGTGCAACCTATAGTAAAGAAAAAGAGTAAAAAAAGGTAGTCACGGTCAGAGAATGGAAGCTTAAAAATTATATCAAACGCGGTAATTTGATTTCACAAAACTCACCAAGCGGGCATGGCAACGACATAGGCATCGTCACTGTTGTAGTTACCGCATGATCCAGCGTTACCACCTTGGTAGAAAAAGGTAGCACTTCCATCGTGAGATCGCTTCTCAAGGGGAGCGGCAGAGGCAACAAAGGCCAAGCTGAGAGCAGTGATGACGGTAGCAGCGAATCTCATTTTTGAAAAAAGGAAAGTAAAAAAAAAAAAAGAAAAAGGGGGATGAGGAAATTGGAAAAAGAGTAGTAGTGGTGGTGGTGGGATGAAGAATGAAGAGAAAGTTACAGGTTTGGAAAAGAATTCATCTTCTCTTATACCTTCCTCTTTTCTTTTCATTTCTCACCTCACAATCGTTATTCTGCTATAGCGATCAGCAGTATTTCAGTGTCAATCAAGTGTCACAACATGTAATTTACCGATCCAAATAGCACAGGAACAGTGTATAGGTGTATAGGAAAAAAAGGAGGGATCTTCCATCTATTCGCTTGCTGCAGGGTAGAAGGTGAGTGGACAAGTGCCCTTAAAATTCGATATAGGGCGTACAGCATAAGAATCATCGAAAGCGAAACAATAGAATCAAGACCAAGTAACATTGAAGAAAGAATGTAGAGCCATCTCAAGTAGGGACCGGAATCAAATCAAGAGTAGGGGTATAAGTTCACCTATTCGGAAAAAAGTAAAGTTAAAAAAAAAAAAAAAACCCAACATTCAAATAGCCAGGCAGAAAGGAGATTAAAATGGGGTGTACAGTGGAACCAAAAAGAGGGATGTATTGTAGATCACTAAAAAAAAAAAAAAAAGGGACCAAGGGGATCAAAAGATGTGTCAAGACTGTAATATCAACTTTTATTAAGAACAGAAAGAAGAATAATAATAATAATAATAGATATATAGAAAAAGAATTTTAAATTTTCGGAATTTTTAATAATACCGCAGACAAGGTAAAATCAAAACGTATCAAGATTAGGCGCGGGCGCAGGAACTTTTTTGTCAATGATTAGTTTTGCCGCTGGTCTACTCGCCGCAGGCAGGTCTGTGTGTTTGTATTGAACCGGAACTTTTTATTGTGTACATGAATGAAATTCAAAAAAAAAAAAAAGAAAGTAGGGACGTGAAAATAAGACGAAATTTGGAATAAAATAAAAGTTTCGCTTCTTCTAGCGGCTGAACCCATCAATCAAAAGAAAATTTCATGTTTATTGAATGTGAGTTTTGGTACTTTGTTTAACCCTCCCGATTGGTTTGGATCTTGTCACTTTACCTGCATTGGAAACATCAGATTTGTGCGCAAATTGACCGGCACAATCGGGGCGGCCTCCGACTTGACCAACCGCAAGAGAATAGCGCAATAATTGGATTAGAGAAGTTTGTCGAGATCGACGAGTATGCAGCAAGAAAGAGCACAAAGAAACTGTAATTTTGCACATTCACACACTTTCTTGCTGATCAACAAGGTTACTAAATTTGTGCACATCATATTGTTTTTGTTCTTACTCCTATTCATGTAAGTCGAGCCGAGAAATCAAACGCCGACATGATGACTGCTGCTGCTCTTATGCAAGTAATTAAAATAGAGAGTTACAGAGAAAGCGAATTGTATTTGTTGTTGATGTAAAAAGTCTGATCAAATGAAGAGAGGGACAGTGTACTCTCTTCCCATTGCGTGTATGTTTTGTGTGCTCGTTTGCCTGGAGAAGCGGATGTACATGTACATAAAAAGCCCACTGATGAACCATGTGTCAGTATTGGAACTCCGATCAATTCGTTATAACTTCCCCGCTCAAAATAGAAAAAAGAACTATAGTACAGTAAGTGGCCCTCCAAATGAGCTACTCTGTCCTGCTTACAGTAAGATTGGTGAGATTAGGGGCTGCACTTCTCAAAGTGGCCTGTTGTGAGCACGATTGTCATCAACGTTCTTCATTAAACCTAGCGGGGACCAACACAATGCAATCTAAGATATTAGAAGCGAAGAAGAGTAAAGAAGGTTATGCAGTACCCCTCGGGCAATTCCTTCCAACTAAGGCATTGATTATTTACAACAACCATTCTTCCAGTCCACATTCATGCTAGACATTTGCTATTACAATTCAATATGCAGCCAAGAAGCAATGTTTCCCTATCCGATGGGTGGAGAAGAAGGGGGTCTGAATTAGGAGGATATGATCGAATTCAATTTGACCATTAAATGATGACCAATCGTCTCCTTCAAAAGTAAGTCTCCCCATCTACCACGTTGTTCAGAGGTATCAAAGTTTGTCCTTGCAGAAAGGGACACTTGCAATTGAATTGCGCGAGAGTAATAATAAATAATATAACGCAGCAATCAAGTGTATGTCGTAAATGCGTGGCTTTTCTTGTACTTTTTCAAGAAAGAGGGAGGGTGCTTAATTTTCTCAAGTGTATTTTTTTAATTTCTTTCGCGCTCAGACACAGAAAGACAATTTTTTTTTAGACGATGCACTCTATGGGATGGTATTATTGTGGCTAATTGATGTCGTGCTCTATGGGGGATATACAAAGGAGGGATGCAGATAGAAGGGGGGGGGGGAAATAGACCGGCTTTTGGCCTGGACAGCAACGAGAAAACGTGCAGGTACAAGTGAATGAGAATAATCTTTATTCACATCGACTTTTTTGGAAAGCCAGGCAATGAAAAGAAGAAAAAGACTTTTTCAGCTGGGATGCCATCTCCTCGATTTCCTTCTAATTGGCTCATCTTTGTACCTCTAGTAATACCAACAACTGCTCCTGTATTAACATCTACAATTGGTCCACCACTACTACCTGGAGGAGGAAAAGATGGTTTTTGTTGAAGTGCTGGAGGATTATGTGTACTATCTGCCAATAATTTAAAGTCTAATTGAGCCAACTCATCATACGTTCCAGTCTTTGCTTCTCTTCCACTAAGATCTCGATATTCTACTAATCTAGCTCGACCCCATCTACTTCTACCTGCATCATCTCTTTCTCTTTTGACTGTTTCCTTGTCACGACCAGTAGGTGGTGCTAAAGTATTTGATGAAATAATTAGAGATGATTCAGAAGTTGTTTGCAATCCAGTACCATCGGAGCTAACGTTGGAAGATCCACTCGATTTACTTTGAAATTCAAAAGCTGGTAGTGTTGAACCAGCATCATCCTCCCATCCCCAAAAGCTACTGACACAAAGTTCAGTTCCAACTTGAGCAGGGTACTGATTTAGTGGTAATGTACGAATCTTGGTAGGTGAAGTCTTCAAAGGAGCTCCTAATGCACTTTCATCTGTGACTGTGATTGCTTCTTCACCAAGTTGCAATAGTATGAGATCTGATGTTGGCAGACTGGAAACAAGTGAGGAAATGGGAAAGATGTGACCAGAACGAGTAATGGCTAGAGCGATGGATGAATCATGCTGTTCTTCTTTTGTAGATGCTGCTCCTTTGGGTCTCCTTGGCAATGATCCTCGGAGCTGTTTTGATGGTGGAGATAATCAACAACTGTTCGCGTCTTTCTTCTTCCGTCAATGACATTTACTCACTGTATGCGCACAAGTTACTACCAATGCTCCCTTGCCTCTGCTTTCTCCTTCTGTCAATTTCTCCCCTCCTTCTACTGCAAAGCCCGAACACACGCTTATCCTCTCTTGCCCTCGCCCTCCTTGTAGTCCAGTAACGTATGCAAGCAACAATACACCATCGTCCAAATTCTCATCTAGATCAGCTTCACTACTAGTTGCACTTGTAAGTGGTACTTTACGACTCTCTTTAGGTTGACTTTCATTTGGTAATTCAACACTCAAAGTGAATTCACTTCTAGCATGAAATTCATCTAGGAGACCGGAGATTGTGGTTGTTTGCATTGATAATATGCCTTTGCTACTTCGAGAGTAATGTAGTGCTCGAGCAGCTGCCAAGATTCGCTCATCCAAATCATTACGACCATAGATGGCATCGATTGGATGTGGATGCTCTCGATCAATTGGACTTGGAGGTACCTCAACTTGTGGTGCACTACTTTGAGATTCTGAAACGGGTTCGGGTACTTCTGGGGGTAGAAATGCATCTTCTAAATCTTGAGTTGGAATAGTTGAACCTGCACCCCTTCTCATGGCACCAATCGCAGCAGCTGTCCTAGATCTATTTTGAGCATTGCCTCCCTTTTGAAACCCTGGTAATTTGTTTCCCCGCAATAGTTCAGTAAGATCATTTGGATTGTTGGGTCGAGATGTGCCAGCCAAGAAGTTGGGAAGACCCTGAGTTTCCACCTTGTTGCTTCCATCAATCTCCCCTTGTGGTGTTGGCGCAGCTGGTGGAGCGACCCCAAGTAGTGGATCAACAGATGATCGCTTATTGACTGGCACAGCTAAGCCACGTCGAATAGTATTAGAAGCTAGAAATGTGCACTGAACCTGTCCTATTCGCCCTAGCCGTTTCGTTGAAAGATGAAACATATTATACAGCAATGAGAAAGAGGCAGTAAAAGCTCTAGCTTGGCCACTAACTAGGAGAGTTGTTGATCTTGATAAGCAACATTCAGTACTTACTCCACCTTGCATCCATCGGCCGAGACTTTATTTTGGAATGGCAAGGCGCGCGCCAACCTTAGCGCGATCCTCAAAAATCATTTATTTAGGCTCATCAAACAATTGATGCATGTCAACTGTTTTCATCAATGTTCTGTCACAACCAACGAGTTAGTGATGAATACTTGATGGAAGGAATCAAGAGGAATGAAAGTGGGGACAGATTTCTGGAAAGATGCCCCTGCAGACATTGAAAGCCGAGATGACACTGAGAGAAGGTGTTTCAAGGTGGGTACATAATGTTGGTCATCTCATACACAAAAAACCCCTCGCAGCTCTTCATCTCACTCTCTCTCCCCTCCTAAATCCCTTCTTCCTTCGTTTTCCTCACCTCCTTCTATCCTCACACTCTTTTTAGAAAACCGATATGCAGCTCACTGTCTCTCAAGTCTTGTCGCTCTCAGCCTTTGCTCTTTTCACTGTTTCTTCTAATGGTGCAATTGTTGCTGTCGGCGACAAGAAAGATGGTGCCTTGGTGGATAGCCTTGCCAAGGACACCATGAATACCATTTACCAGAAAGGTCAAGATATGGTACAGAAGCAAATAAGTAGTATTGTAGGAATGCGTGATTCTTTGACAAAGGCTGAAGACTTTGTGGATAATATCTATCAGCATTCAGCCATTACCAACATTCAACCACATCCTTTGAAAAGGAATGGTAACCCTGCCGAAGAAGATTTTAGCACAGAATACACAAATGATCAAGGGAGTGATGATGTTGATACAAATTCCATCACCAATACTCTGTCTAGCCTCTTTGATGCCAACAAGACTGACGGTATGACAAGTACGACTAAAACTACACCACCAAAGCAAGCCAACGTCGAAAAGAACTCACAGGCCAAGGCAGTTCATAAGCAACATCACCGAGCTGAAACAACTTCGGATCCTCTGAAAGCAGCAGGAGCAGCTGTTGTAAATGAAGCTCTCAATACAATCTTTACTTCCAAAACTTACAACACAGTTCAACCACGAGGGCAAGATACAGAAGCTTCCAAGAATGCCGCCTCAGACAATGTGATCTCGGAAGCACTCAATGCTGTAGGAAAACCATTTGGAACAACTATTAGCAAAAGAAGTCACAAAGACAACGATCATAGCAAATATAAAAAGCATAGCAAGCAGAAGAAAGACGTAGAGAAAGTTGGAGACTTTGGCAAGGTAGTAAAATTAATTTCTGATGACTTGTATGAACCGTTGAATATCGTGGCACAGCCAGTAAACAAGTTGGTCGCATTCACACCGCGAGAGATGGAAGAAAATTCTAGCGGTAATGGCGCACACCAAATCTTTGTGACTGCGTCTGTACCAGCAACAGTTGCATTTGTCGACGAATCACTCGGAAAGTTGGAGAGCAGGCATGCAAAGAACGAAACGGTAAAGAATGAAAAGCTCAAGCAAGATAATGCCTCAGACAGTACATCAAAAGTGAAGAAACCCGTAGCTAACAAAGACACAGAAAGCAAACAAGATAGTAAAGCTCCAACAGATGTGTCCAAAGGCAAGACTGTAGCTGAAAAGCCTAGTAACAATTTATCAGACAGCAAGTCCGACAAGGTACCAGTGCACGGTAAATCGACATCTACCAAATCCAAAGTACAAAAAGTTAGCGATAAATCAAAAGATAAGAAGCTTGACAGCAAACCAACAACGGGTAAGGCAGCTGAGCAAAAATCTAGCAGCAAGTCAACTGAGAAGAAGAAAGCAGAGAATAGCAAGCTAAAGGAAACAAAAGCTTCAGGAAAGAAGGTAGCTTCTACCAAATCATCGGATAGTAAAGGTGATGATGTCAAACCTTTAGACAAAAAGACTACAGCTGAAGAAAGCGACAAGGTCCGAAGAGAGGTTGAAGAGGAAAGCATACAAGAAGGGCTGACTGGAAGAGAAATGAAAGAAAGAGAGCTAATCGATCGAAACACGGTTCTTCCAGGTCTAGAAATCTTACCAGGCCAAGGACCTGCTGCCAACAAATTCATCACTGGTCTAAAGACAGATGCATCTAATTTCCTTGCCAAGGTGTACGAAAAGCAGCCGATTATTCGCAGCATTGATCTCAAAGAACAAAGAAAGATGCAACGTCTAAAGAGACAAGACGAGTGAACGTCATTCAGAATCTTGAAACCCTTCGAGATTTTTGCAATCCTCAAAATAACCGCTTTGTATAGTTTCTCCTCTCCTCTATTGCTTTGTGCTCCTACCTCTGCTTCCTGGAATATTATATCATCTGTCACCTTCTGAGAATCTATATTGATTAGGGAGAACGCTGGTAGGTGGATGAAGATGTATAGTACAAGGTCTACCTGCATAGTAGGCCTTAAGGAGACAAATTTGAGGCTTGGTTTAGTACAAGTACAAGGACAGTGCTACCTCTACTTTTCTTGACTTGAGTCTTTGCCTCGAAAGCGATCTAACCACCCTTTTGTTGGTTGCATCTGTTGAAATTGCTTTTCTCTTTCTTGATTGATTTCCAAGTCTAACGCCCTTTGCCTCCTCTTTTCAGCTTGACGAGCTTCATCTCTTTCCACACCCCTATGCATGGTCTATGGCAAATGTATATTTCTAATTTAGTCTTACAAATTACTCTCTACCTTTGATTGTATTTGTACTCACAGCTCTCTCCTGGATCTGCATAAAGTGAACACCCCAGACAGTAGCTGCAGAGAGAACTATAGAAGCAGCCAATGTCGCCTTGGCAGCTCGCGACATGACTGTGCTTCTAGAAGAAGAGTGTGTAATGAGGATGTATCAGCTTACGAGAGAGCGCAAAATCAAAATTAGAATATTTGTAAAACAGAGAAAGAAAGGATTCTAGGGTTTTAGTTTTTATTTTTTATTTTTTGGTTTTTGTGTAAGTCTCTCTCGTCTGTGCACGCACACGCTCTTTTTCTTCCGTCCCTTTTAAAAAGGTTTGACAGTACTCTCTTCTTTTACTACCATCACACTTTGATTAGTGTGAGAGATGGCCGCCAAATACAATGGAAGAAGATGCAAAAGGTAGCAACAGGATAGCTCTACCTCTCGAACTAATCTTATCTATATTGGAAACGTCAGCGAATTCCAGCTCCACTATTCACGCAAGAAATATCTGCCTCATTAGTAAGGCAGTCTACCATCGTTGTTGGCCTTGTCTTCATCGCATCATAGCTTTACGAAATGCAAAGCAACTCAAAGAATTTTCTGAAAGTATCTATCACCCAGAAGTATTGACTGATTGCAAAGAGGAGGTCAATCGACTTCGAAAAAGGCAAAATGCTTTGCAGTATCTTTACCTAAATAATAATAAAGACTCTATAGGGATCAAAGAATTAAATTCTAATGAAAAACCTGAAATGTGGATGATATCGATTCTACTTGCAGCAAAGAATCTACGAGTGATGCACATTGAAGAATATTGGAGCATCTCATACCCGTAAGTGACTCTTAGTAGACCTTTTAAGGGTTGTGGCTGATCCATTCTACATCTCCTAGATGGGAATCACAGGAAGAAAAACCTCTCTTGGCTTACCCTTTAATGCTATTGTCGAGTTTTCCCAACGCATTGCACGCTGCTTTTGCCGCTTCTCCTCAATCACACTGGGTCAATCGACTCTTTCCGAATCGTCAATCACCTACTTTTAACATTTACGAGGATATAGTTACACTACAGATGGAGAAAGGAAAGAAGCGACAAGATAATTCTAGAATAGTCCCACAACCTCATGAAATTACACTTTCAGCATTGGCAATGTCTACTTCCCATCTCAACCCTTCCTGTCAATCATCAAATCCCTCCACAACAAAGCTTTCAGCGATCGATGATGCGTTTGAAAATCTTGCTCGATTACATCTCTATTTTGTAAAGATGGATGTTCTCCTGGTCGATATCCTTGTCGAGTTCCCTCATCTTACTCACATTCGATTGACAAGGCCTTTCTCTGAAAAGCTCTCTGATGCAGTCTTCCGACTCTTGGGTGGCGAAGCAGGCACTTCCCGAGTAGAGTGCCTAATAATAGAAGCAGGCATCTATATGGACCAGAGGACGGTCATGGAATTGCGAAAGATGCACGACAGTCCACTTGGCAGAGGAAGGCTTCGATTCATCGATAATATGATGTTCCATCATGGCCCGTACAAGCCCCCAGAAATTGAAGTAGTAGAAGGTGATAAAGATAGCAATAGCTCGTCGCAGGTTGTGAACTGGGTCACTAGCACTGAAGAGCGTGGCTTTGCTCAATTTGTAGAGCGAGCAAGTGGCGGAGAAGGTGTGTGGTCGTTGTGACATCTTAATTCCGTTACTTATCGAGAGCCTTGCGACCGAGTCCACTGCTACATCTGACTCGGCTTGAACGTAACCAAAGTGCTTGATCAGGAATTGCATCATCGCCATGGGAAGTCGACTCTATCTTTGCGCTCGCCTTTTCATCATTAACATCTTTCCAAAATGCGCTACCTATGATGTCGACATGTAACGTTCGAAGCTCAAGCTTCCTTTTCTTCTCACTGTCATCTGGTACTTCGTCCCAAACCAGTGTTGTACCTTTTCGAAACATGGCAGGTAGTAAATTGTAATTGATGTTAAAGTCTCGAAAGAGTATCTCATTCTTTTCTGACGATATAGTTCCGCTCAATCTTTTGTGTGCTTCAGCTTCATTACAACTCCCATCAAGTACGAGTGACCAAAAAGTAGTATTATAGAGATTATTGATATGTGTGTCTGCCTGTCTCCACGCAAAGTAGTCTCGCACTTCCTTTTCAGCTGGATATACAACTAATCTACCGTCAAAGGATGGTGGATACTGAAGACTTTTGTTGGGAAAGAATTGATTCCAATGAAAGACGTAAGCCGATGTGAATAAGGAGACAATATGCGTCACCAATTTACTCTCTCTTCGATTGTACAGTGAGCAAGACTTTCGAAGTAGAAAGCTATATTCATCACTTTCTCCAAATGCTAGAGATATATTGGGTCGAAGGTCTCTTACGACGTACCTTGCTGCCTGGTTCATGAGCTCAAGAGCGAGTCCATCATTGGGCTTTTCAAAGGAATGCTCCTTGGAGAATCTGATCAGATATACTTACTTAGCATTATAACTTAAAATTTCGAGCTGCTCAGTCCTCGCTGACACTCACTTGTGAAACCCTTTGCCATCTATCCTTACAACCATGTATGTATTGGGAAGAATAGGATCCGGTAGCTCGAAATTTCTGACATAGGCATATTGGGACCCTGCCATGCCCAAGATGAAATGGATTCTTTTTGAATGTATGATAGCAGGAAGAAGAAACAAAAAGAAAAAAAAAAAAGCTCAGAATTATCAATCTGCCGCGCTAGTGACTACTTCATCTTTTTTCGAACCTTTTGAGAAGAAAAGCTCAACAAGACTTTTTGCAAATCGACAAAACGGAGACAATATGGCTTATGGGCATGTTCCGGCACCTAATAAAGCCAATGTGCTGCAAGCAAGGCTATACACACTACCAAGTAGAGCCATCACCAAGGAGGCAGTATCGATTGTAGCATGGCCGCTAGACAGCTCCAGTAGCACATTCAACATACCTTCGGGTCTTGAGAAGAGGTTACGACAGGTATTCAATGATGAACTAGAAAAGGGTGTAACTTACCCGCAAAGAGGACCAATGTCGGAAGCAGAGTTCAGGGGATACTTTCTCTCGTATGACCTAATTATAGGCGTACTCTTATCAGAAATTCAGACGACTGCCTTGACAAAGGTAGCAGACAAAGAAGCAGCAGATGAGCAAATACCAAAGATTGGAGTGCAAGTCGACATACCAAACGGCTTTTTTGATAATGTGGATTGGAATGCTGCTTATGGTTTTAGCTATTACATAAAGGTGAGTTGAGTAAGAAGAGTGACTATATCTAGAGCTATTACCCACCTTATTATTCTCGGTGCTAGCCCAACTACCCTGGTCGCTCATCACACCTTTGCAATGCTGGATTTGTCGTCCCACCATCAACACGAGGTTTGGGACTTGGTGGCATTGCAGCATTGTCATTCTTGTATTATGGTCCTCTATGTGGATACAAGGGTAGTGTTTTCAACTTGGTCTATGCCAATAATGAAGCATCTGTGAGGATATGGGAACGACTTGGCTTTTACAGAGTTGGCAAGATACCAAAAGCAGGTCTACTGAGAACAGCAGACGGTAAAGGCGAAGACTACGTAGACGCTTGGGTTATACATGGGGACTTTGAGAAGCTAGGCATGGAAGGACTAAAGAAGTAGAATTTCTCTGTGATGCTTGCTAGAGTGTTGGTTTGGATAGAACGTCACCTGTTGCATCAATAAATTTGAATACCTTTTTTGTGCCCCATAAAATAAGATCGAATGTTGTGAAGTGCGAAAAGGCTGATGATCCAGCCGAGATTGTTCAACTTATCATTCATTGTCGGCTACGTCCTATCCTTCGTCTGAGTCCCATTCAGGTTCATCTTCCGAATTATCGGAATCATCGTTGCCAAGACTAAACATCAACTCTCGAAGATTCTTGCTACCATACCAGTCCAAACCTGATTCCAAGATGAGGTTCTGGCAGAAGAGGACCAATCAGCTACCCCATCTGTGTTGAAGTTGCTCCTGCCTCACTCACCCTTAAAATCCCTTTGACAAATTCCCGATACACTCGACCTTTCACCAACTTTTCAACCTCACCAATTAGCTCCTTAAGTACGGCATTGTCCAACTCGAGGCACGCTGTCGCAAAGTCTTGAATCTCACGAGGTGCATTTCCAACATTTCTCAGCAATCTTCGAATCTCTGCAGCATTTAATTCCCCCTTTTCAGAATTGATCCTGCCCTCTCCTGCTCGATCTAGTATATATTCTCGCACTAATCTCGCTTTGCCAAGTTTTCCAACTTCCTTTACTGAAGATCGCAATCGACTGCTTGCATTATTTGTGGTGACTCGGTTAGGATCATAATGCTTATGAACATCTGCAAGTAGTGAAGAGGTGGTCTTTCGTGTAGTAGCAATGTTGCCAGCCATTTCCCTTCTCTGATTCCTCAGGTGCTTCAATTCAGCATCTGTTCGAAGATACTCGAGAGCCAGTTCGTCTCTTCGTATCGCCATATATCGTAGCGGTTGTAAAGAAGGAGTAATACTGCTAACACCAAGACTCCCGTCTTTTGAAATAGTAGGACGAGGTACCTCTGCCATAGACTTGTTGATAGAATGTGCAGCATCGGCATATTGAATGATCGTCTCCTTTATCAACTTTGACTCTCTAAGTTCAACAAGCTCCTCTTTTCGCTTCCGTATCCTTTCCTCAAGCGAATCTACATCATAATGATTTTGACTCCGTTGATCATTGTTGAGAAAATCACTTTGTCGTTTTAGCCAAAAGTCAGCTCTTGAATGAGCATCTGCAAGTCGTGCTTTCCGAGTCGTAAGCTCGTATAGTAGACTCTTTTGCAGAGGAGTTAGGTAGTCATTTGAATCAGTCGCATGTACCTCCTCATTATCTTCTCCAATTTCCCTCTCGACGTCGTGCAGCATTTCCCTCGCCTCAGACGTCATGCTCAACACTTGGTAAGTCAAAAAGTGACACTGTCGCTATACGCGCTCGGGCAGCACAATTCGCGTTGGCTCATTTCTCGGTCAGGTGCCAATCGATTTCCTCTACATTTGATATTTCTTCTCTTTTCTTTTTTTTTTTGGGAAGTCGGGGGGCGTAATTTGCGTACGTGAGTTTCAAATACAGATATAAAAGTGTACGTAAGGCTTAAGTAAAGCTGTTGTTTCGGAAGTCTATTGAAAGAATCAGATTTCTTGTTCGGAGACTAAAGTCGGCGAGTCATCTACCAACTTTTATTTCTATTCTTATTTCTTTTTTTTCCGTTTGGCGCTTGGCGATTAGGCTATTAATCTCTATATCACTCAATTGCTGCTACACACATTATTTCTTCTTCAATTTTCTTTTCTTTTTCTTTTTTTTTTTTTGCCTCAGCCACTTCAGAATATTTATAACTAAGACCTTCTGATTTGTAAACTTTTTTCGTCCATCCCCACCTTAGAATAGAGATCATTACCTTCCTCTACAATGTCATCAGAAAATCCCACAATCATTCCAGCTGCTAATGGCGCAAGCGGCCATGTCAATGGTGTTGCCACTGACAAGCCTATCAGAAAAACACCATCAGCTCATCAACCAAGCTTCAAGTCAGAGCCATCAAATTTGGGTACATTTGGAGTCAAGAGTGGTTTGGCACAGATGCTGAAGGGTGGTGTCATTATGGTGAGCACTTTTAGTTTTGACATTTCTTACCAGGTTCACTAATTTCTCCGATGACTGTTTTAGGACGTCGTTAATGCTGAACAAGCCCGAATTGCTGAAGAAGCTGGAGCCTGTGCTGTCATGGCATTGGAACGAGTACCTGCTGATATTCGAGTAGAAGGTGGTGTTGCACGAATGAGTGACCCTAAGATGATCAAGGAAATTATTGAAGCAGTTTCCATTCCCGTCATGGCAAAATGTCGAATTGGTCACTTTGTTGAGGCTCAGATCTTGCAAGCTCTCAATGTCGATTACATTGATGAAAGTGAGGTTTTAACACCAGCAGATGATTATCACCACATTAATAAGCAAAATTTCAAGGTTCCTTTCGTCTGTGGATGTCGAAACTTGGGTGAAGCTTTGAGAAGAATTTCAGAGGGTGCTGCCATGATCCGAACCAAGGGAGAGGCAGGAACTGGAAATGTAGTAGAGGCTGTTCACCATCAACGAACAGTTCAAGCAGAGATCAAGAGAGCTGCAAGTATGAGCGACGAAGAGCTATACGCTTACGCAAAGGACATTCAGGTGAGCATGAAGAAGAAAAAAACTACTTGACAATCTTTCTTAACCGCTTATTGACTTTACATTGTTATCCAGGCACCTTTCCATCTGCTCAAGGAGGCTGCTCGGCTCAAGAGGCTACCTGTAGTTAATTTTGCTGCTGGAGGTGTAGCCACACCTGCAGATGCAGCTCTCATGATGCAATTGGGTAGTGATGGTGTATTTGTTGGTAGTGGTATCTTCAAGGGTGAAAACCAACCAGAGCGAGCACGAGCCATCGTTCAAGCTGTTGCTCATTACGATGATGCCGAGAAGTTGGCAGAGATTTCAACAGGATTAGGTGAAGCCATGGTCGGTCTTACCATCACTGACAACATGAAAGGGGGAAGACTAGCTGGTCGAGGTTGGTAAACCAATAATAAATAATCGCTGATCCTCTGCTACGATATTCATAATGGGTCATCTACTTTGGCAGTCTCGCCCTAATCTAGTTGTAATTAAAATCAAAAGGGCACAACTACAGTGCTTCCATTATACATGATACTTTTCTATCCTTGGTTTTCTGCAGCATCATCGTCGTATGAGTTGGATTTGTGCTTGGCTGCAGGTGGTAAGAGAAGAAGAGATTAGAAAAACAGAAAGCCGGACAACTATGAGATCACGTTAGACTCACGAATGAAATTAAATTCTTCTGGTGCCTTGCCAAGAAACATGTCTGTGATTTTTACCCAATCTCTGGCGTTACCAGATGCTAGCAGCGTCTCCAATTCATTTCTACCTTTGTAAGGTGGTGGTCTTTCATTCATCTTGGCAGGTAGATGTTCTAATATACCAATAGGCACATAGCGATGGGTAAAGGACAGACTGTCACAAACAAATCGCCTCGTTGTATTGACTCCCTGAGTATCACTACCCCAATGTGTTAGACCATACGAAGTCAATTGACGAATTAAATCTAATCTTTCTCTACTGGAAATGTCCCAATCTCTCCTTTCTTTGATCTCAGTAAAAAGCCAAGGCTTAATTAGCGCTCCCCTTGCCAACATTTGACCATCTACTCCTGTCAATTCCTTGTTGCTCACGTAATCTTGCCAGCTGTAGACATCACCATTTCCATAAATTGGAATAGGATGTACCCAATCTTCATCAGGTCGCTCTTCATTATTGACTCGAATACTATCACGAAGAGCTTCTGTACACTGCTTAATATAATCCCAATCAGCAAGATTTTTGTATCGTTGTTGTCTCGATCTTCCATGTAAAGTTACGGCCGATGCATTCCAGTCTGGTTTAATCTTTGGAAAAAATTTGTGCGTAGTGAGAGTATTAGATGTACCAGTTCGTAGCTTGATAGTAATTGGTATGTCCCCACTGACTGCTGACATTCCCCGCACAATTCTTCCCAATTTGGAAGCATGGTCCAGTAAGGCGGATCCAGCTCCTTTGTTATAAATGAGGTCAATAGGACAACCACAATTTACATCTATAAAGTCAAGGCCAGCTGGAAATTGCTTTGCAAGTACTTCTGCTGCTGGAACCAGCAAATCTGGTTTATTGCCACATAATTGTGTTCCAAAACATCTTTCACCCTCCCATCTTCTGACCAGACTCCATTCATTCTTTTGCCCTTGAAGGTAACATTCAGCAAGTCCCATCTCTCCACAAGTAATGTCTGCTCCTAAACTACTGCACAATCGACGAAAAGGTAAATTTCCCGTTGTGGTTAGTGGTGCCAAATAGAGCTCATCATGGAACCAGTCGAGCCTTCTCTTCTCACTGGGTTTAAGTCGTGCTTTATCTACCAAAGAAGTTGAATATCGAGCATCATTTAAACGTTTGATTGTACCTTCATTCAATATAGCATCCATATTGTCCACATCTCCTTCAGCAAGGTCTCCTTTCTCAGATGAATCGTCCTCGAGCTCTTCTTCCTTTAAATGAATTGGTCCCCTCCCTGTCGCTTGTGCATTGATTCCTTGCTCTTTCACATCAGCTTCCCTTTCTTTTTCCAAATGTCGAAGAACAGCTTTTGTGAGGGGAAGAGGGTACTTTTTACTTCGAAGCTTCTTCAGAAGAGGTATTGATTGCCAATTGAGCTCATCTGGCGCATTTTTTCGACCGTCTTCATCCTCATACTCTTCACCATCTGCCTGAAAATTATCTGACCCAACCAACTCCCAGCCAGTGCCTTCGGTACCCCCCTCTGTCTCGCCAACCTTGCGTATATGGCCCCCAAGGAACCTGCAAGTCCAACCAGCGTAGCACACGGTCTCTTTACTAGTCGAGGAAGCTCGTTGAGATGCCAATACAGGACAGTGAGTCTTTAAGTTCACCTGGAAACCTTCTGAAGACGACACCAAGCTACCAAATTTGATAAAAGGTGGGGTAGTAAGGTACATGTTGTCCAGGTATTCTTCTTGTTCGGTCGATGTGAGCTCATAGATGCAACCTTTATCACTTTCTATCGGTGGTTTTGGGAAAGTGATATCGCTAGGCTTCGTGGCGAGATACTCTTTCACACAATGAGAATATCGACAACTGTGCAAAGGTATTTCAGTGTCATGCAGAGGGTGACTTTCTATGTTGCAACTGGTCGCACTCACTTCGTCCGATCGCATTTCCTTCCCCTGGAGGTCTTGCTACAAAGTGCAATCTGGTCTTTGATGCCCACGAATTTCCTTGCCTTATTTTGACCTCTACTGGCCTTCTTTCTCTCTAATTCAGCCTCTCGTTTTGCCTTTCTCTTTGCTGCACCACTCAATTTTATCTTCTTTTGTGAAGATCCTTCTTCTACTTCAAGCTCCTCTTTTGCCCTTATAGTCGCTGGGTTCGTAATGCTCTCTGCCATATCATCATCGTCCCCTTCATCTTCCACTGAACGAACAGGCTTAGCGAGAATGTACTCCGGCTTGATGCTAGCCACGCCCTTAATTCTTGGAGTAGGCTCCTCCATCACCGAATATATTTGCTTAGATTATTTGACTTACAAGCGGTGTGTATTCCTTCTCAAAATTGTCGCTGCAGGCCATTTTTTTAAAAATTAAAAAGGACATGATGCACTCACGTGGAATTGTGCACAAGCCAGGCTCTTTAGCATTTTTCTTCCAGGTACCGAAGGGAATTTTCTTCCTTCCCCCTACCATCATTGCTACCTTCTCATGGTACCTGAATAGATTTGATAAAGCAATAATGTGGATATACAGCACTTTCAGAAAGTCAGCATTGCTATATAGAGGAGGTACAAGGTGAATAAGTAGTGGCTAGAGTTTTCGATGATTATGCTGTATTGTATGCTGATGAGTAGGATATTACAATATTTCTCCAGTCGTGGTCTCATCTTTAGCGAAGCTTCCTTGTCCAATTTCGATCAAGCGGATCGAGATCGGATTATCTGTGCTGCCAGTGAGTACAGCACGAATTGAGCAATGAATATAAAAGCTGACTTCTTAATGTAATTTGCAGTGGGTAAGTTATCACTGCGGTCTTTTTTTCTCCTTTTCATTGAAGTTTTGTCTTCACTGCTCTGACTCTCTTCTCCCTTCATGGCACTTATAGGCAGTCCAGACCCTGATGGTCGCCAGATCGATGGGGTTGGAGGAGGTGTCTCTTCTCTTTCCAAGGTAGCAATCGTATCGAGAGCTGGATCGCTTCATACACGTATAGCCCGAGAGATGGGTATGGAATTTCCCGGTTTAGACTGGCTAGATGATTATGAAAAGGTTCGAAAAGATTGCGACGTAGTTTATCGCTTTGGGCAGGTATCTATACGTGAGAATTCGATAGATTGGGGAAGTACATGTGGTAATATGGTAGCTGCTGCTGCTCATTATGCTATCAAAGATGGCAAAATTCCACCACGTAAAGCCACCTATCACTTACCATCTGCCAATGAAGTACAAGGACAATATGACGAATCGCAAAAGTACTATGCCAAAGTAAGACTTATGGCTCATGACAGTGGAAAGGTAGTAAAAGCTCATGTACCTGTCAGACCGTCTAAGACAAGAGATAGTGAATTATCGGAATGGATACTCTCAAGGACGGGAAATTGTCGTATTGCTGGAGTTCCAGGTACGGCACCAGGGATCATCATTGAGAGTCCCTTACTTGACTCTGTTCTGTCAACTGGTAATGAAAAGGACTTGATCGAGGTGGACGGCAAGCAAGTGAGTTTCGTAAAGTATGATTGGTCTACTTCTATACTGATCATATCTTCTGCAACAGATTGAAATTAGTATTATTGATACAGGTTTACCAGTCGTCTTTGTATCCGCCGAGTCACTGGGTATTCCGTTGTCATCACTCCTTGAGCACCCTGCTACTATCGATAACAATATAGAACTTATGGCAAAATTGGAAAGGGTTCGTCAGAAAGCGTGTACCTTGACACCTGAACTTCAAGCAAAGTTGAGTCCGCCTGCTCCAAAGATCTGTGTGGTCCACCCTAGGTGTAGTTATACTACTACAGGAGGAGAAATAATACAAGAAGAGGGAATGGATTTGCTAGCTCGGACCGTTTCAACGGGAGTAAGTCTGTGTAATCTTTCTTTCCGTCACCTGCGTAATAATATTACTAACTTTTTATCCCCTATACCTTAGCAAATGCATCGCACCATCCCTGCTACTACACTCTCAGCTCTAGCTGCTTCACTTGCTTTCCCAAGTAGCGTAGTTTCTCAAGTTGTATCGAATATTCCATGTCAACAAACAAAGGAAACCATGCAAGAGGCAGGAGGAGCTGAAAATCTTCGTGCAATCACTGTAGGTCAACCGGCCGGCTGCTCTTCTGCTAGTGTCTTGGTCAAAGACAATCAACCTTCTTCAATTTTGATGCTAAGAACAGCAAAGCTAATTTTGGAAGGGCTTATCGAAATCCCTCCTGGTATACATCAAAGACGTGACTTTTCTCAAAGATTCAACCAAGAAAGGGAGAAATTGAAGAATTCAAGAAGGGACACAGCTTTTGAAAGCAATTACTAAAATTATTGCTGCAATCTTCACTATATGCGATGCCAATTGAATGCATGCGTTCGCAATAGCGAAACGAAACTATAAGGGATAGTGGTACGACTATTCATACATTCATGTTTCCTACCAGACAATCACTGGTTTGACTACTTTACCCGATTTTGAATCTGCTATTGCCTTGTCCATCTCTTCTGGCTTGTACGTCCTCACCAACTGTAATATCCAAATCAGTTTCAGTAACATGTGACAATAGAGAAGGAATTCACCATTATGCCACTCACCTTTTCCATAACGGCAAAATCACCACGTTTAAATAGGGCCACCATGTAGGGTAACATGATTGAAGTATTCGAATCACCTAACATCATAATAGCAATTTTTATGTCAGCTCTTGTTTCTTCCCTTTATCTGTACCAACAAGATCGCATACTCACCCAATAAAACACCCATATATGTTCGATTAGTAGCTACCATATCATTCATATCAATGGATATAGTCAATCCTGGCTTTGGTGCACCTACAGCTGCACACTTTCCCATGGGCGCCAAACAAGCCAAAGCATTTTCAAGTGCTGCACCTGACCCACTTGCTTCTAATGAAATATTTGCACCTGCTTTATCTGGACTAATTTCCTTGATTGCATCTATTAGATCTTCAGTTTTCAATTTAGCATTTAGAGTATGAGTTGCTCCTGCTTCTTTAGCAATTTGTAATCTTTCATCAACCAAATCTACTGCAATAATGTTGGCAATCTTGGCAACCTTTGCTCCTACTATTGCACCCATTCCAACTGCTCCCATACCAAATATTACAATGGTTTTAGAAGATGAATCTGGAATACTTGCTGGTTTAGAAAGATTAAATGATTGATAATCTGGTAGATGTGTAAAACTCTTTTCGGTAGATGGTAATAATTTATTCAATACTGTTGCAAATCCAGTCATGATACCACATCCAAAGGCACATAGTAAATGTAATGGTAAACCTTGTTCAACTTTTATCATTGATCCTAAATTGACGATACCTGTTCTCATAAAACTAGATTGACCAAAAAACCCAATATTAATCTTTTCTTTTTGTTCTTTATCAGCAAAACAATCAGTCGTAGTACCATCTTGTCTTAAACCCCAAAAGATTTTTTGAAAAAAGGAATGACAACCAGCTGGATATCCTGTATTACAATTTGAACAAAACTTTCCACATGAATCAAAAGAGCACAAGACAGTATCACCAATTGATAATGAACCAGAATAATTTAAAGGTAATTTACGAATAATTCCTGCTCCTTCATGACCAAAGATGGCAGGATATGAGTGTGGAAAAGAACCATCTTGAGTAGAAATGTCGGTATGACATATACCTGCTACTTTGAAATCAACTAATGCTTGTTCAGAATCTAAAGAAGCTTCATCAATGTAAACATCTTGAAGAGTAAATGGTTTACCAGCATCATGTACAACTAGGCCTTGCGTCTTTAGTAGCGGTGCCATAATCTGGCAAAAGGAGAGCCGGGGGGAAAAAGAGAAGGGCTGTCCTGCGACACACCTTCTCGACAATCTTCCCCCCCCCCTTTAAATAGAACCTAAAGTGGCTTTGCCTTTTCCCTTCATCCAAGCTTTAAAATTTGTGGGGAAATCGGAAGATAGAGAAGCGGTCAAGCTACGGTAGTCACTTTAAATAGTCACTTTAAGATAATCAGGCATTTTGGGAGTGAATCCGCTTCCATTAGGTCCGGCTCGTACGGGTAGTGGAAAAAGGTAAGCTATGAAGCAAAAACGCGTCCTTTTCTTTAGCTTAGTCAGCTGATCACTCCTACGATCTGAATGACCACGCGGGAAATTGTCCCATACTCAGGGGGGGGTGGGGAGATCAACAATCGCGGGCCTGATAATATACTATTGATAGAGAATTTAAGATCTACTTGTGTATTTATTGTTTTTTAAAAAGATAGATCAACAGAAGAGGTCCCAATTAGGGAATTCTGACCCTCTTGTTATTTGTGGTTGCAACAAGCTTGAAATTATTCACCATAAAGGGGCAAAGTGATCGGCTTGAAGCCTTTATAAAGGCAACCTCCATCATTACTAATCTTTTCGATGGAGGCACACATGTCGCCTGTGGTAGGGTGTCAATTAGACACGTCTCCGGTAAACACTCATCAATATAAGGAACGACAACAACAACAACATCAGACAGAACAAGATAACAGCCGATACAATAGCCTAAGTAGTGAATGGGGTCAACGAGCTCGTCCCAGACCAAAAATATCAAAAGCAGACCTACACAATGAAAGGCAAAGGTGGTCAACATGGACTGCAGATACTAGTGCTACTGCCTTGGAGAGTGACGACTCTTTCATTCAACATGGACGAAAGTACAGTTGCGATGAATCAGTCACCCTTATTGACAATGGCCAAACACCAGAGTCAACTCCTGAAGATGCTCTCAATGCAGCACTGGCATCAATGCTAAGCACAGCAAATAGTCTTTTGATCTCGACGATGAATGCTCGAAGTGATTTGGCCAGATTGCAAGTAATGGAAAGTGCATTAGATGCTGAATTGGATAGGCGAGAAGAGATTGTTTTAATGGAGATTAAAAATAATGAAAAGATGATGCAATGGATGGAGAATGCATCATTAAAGTTGGACAAATTACTTGTAGAATCAGAAAGGAGACCTTCTTCTTCGTCAATATCAACATTACAACCTGTGATAACAAGTCTAAGTCCTAGTGATGAAATGACAAGACATTGGAGAGCACCTTCTACAAGTCAGGTGGACTTACAAGGGGCTTCTTCACTTTTAGGAGTATTTGAAGCAAAAGATGAGAATGCAACTATTAGCAAATCAGCTGCAAAGAGATTGGAAAAGGTTCTTAAGCGTGCGAGTAGCAGCGGCAATTCACCAACACACTCTAGAGTGGCAAGCAGCACTGTTGAATTTAGCAACAATGTTGATACGGCAGTTCGACTAGCAGCAAAGTCTCCCTTGGGTAGTCTACAGCTACGACTAGGTATGCCTATCGCCAATTCTATCACCGATACTTCAGTACCTGAAGCATCAATAGCGAGTGCTGCTTACAGCTTGTCAATCTCGTCTGACGCAAGCGGTACTCGGCAAAGAACTCCTTCAATCACCTCTGAAAGTGGACCCTCAAGTGCTATGAGTAGCCGGGCAGAGGAAGAGGAAGCTGTTGCAGCTGTTCAAGTAGTACAAGATGTAGAAACTCCTCTGAGCTTCCTCACTCCTCCTACACCATACGAAGACCTGCCTGCTTTACACGATAGCAAAGATCAATCTCACAGACGAAGCACGTCAAGCATGCGATCACCAAATCCCGCCATGTCGTCGAAGCACATGAGCAATGGTTCTTATATTTCTGGTTCAGTGCAAGGTAAATTGAGTTACGATGAAGTGGCGTCTGCAAAGTCTAGCAGCAGTACTATTGCGCTTGGAGGTGGCAAAGGTGCACTTGAAGCCTTGCGTAAACTCAACGGTGGATCTTCATTCGGTCATACCACTCAACAAAGCACTTCGTCACCTCGCTGGGGAGGCTCTTTGGCTTCTTGGGTTGGCATGTCCAGTGGCGCTACCTGAAATCTTTTAATGTTGTTCTCTAATAATCATGTACGATACCCTACCCCTCTTTATTTCATCCTGGCACATACCAATCTGGCCATTGCTCTTTAGTATTTGCAAGCAGAAATCGCTGGCAATTGTAAATTATAGCTGAATATGATCACATTCCCTTTCGACTAAATGTCACCAAAGTTACACTATGAAAGTCGTATACATGTGTGATATACTTATGAGTATGAACTCTTATCATCTTTCTTGTTGCTCTCCCGGTGTAAAGACGCGAGTATTGAGATTACTGCCACCTCTCTCACTTTCCCAACTTCGAACAAGGTCATTGACGGCAAGATTGCTGGCTGACCTTCGCATCTTTGGATGAAGTGGTTTCTGCAATTGATGAAATTTACTTAGATGAGGAGCTTCTCGACTCTCCTGTAGTCGTAGCCCAGCTTGAGCCCGATTTCTGGCTTGTTCCAAAGTCATTGCAGACGCAGACGACAAGGATGAAATTGAATGATTTCGTCTTGATCGATTGTCTGAGGGAGAGCTGGGTGCTGATTCTTGCCGATTATTAGATTGCGAAGTTGATGGTGAGGCAGGAATGTTTATTGGCTTTCTACCTTTCCAATCGCCCCCTTCCATAGCATGATGAGGTTGACTTTTGGATCTTCGCATGTCACTGCTACTACCAGCACTCTCTGCTTGCGAATCCTTGCTTTGGCTCGCAGTGATACTCTTATCATCTGTTCCCATTACTTTTGCAGCCAGATTCGCAGGTTGAATGGCACTGACCGCTTCCTTTGCTTTGCCTTCAAAGTCGTCCCATTCGTCGTCACTTCGATCTGGTACTCCTCTTTCATCGCCCTCTGTATCGCTCTCTACTCCCTTTCTAGCTTCTTTCCAGCTACCTTTCTTTTCACCCGTTCTAGGCTCCACCTCTTCTCCTCTTTCGTTCTCCATACCCTTTCGCATCTCCTTGTCCATTTCACTTCGACTATTCTGTTTAAATTCTGCCTTTCTTTTGCCTCTTCGATCTAATGCTGTTCGGACAAAGTGTCGTGCACTCTGCAATGCCTTTCTACTTGCATCTAGAAAGAGAAAAGCTTGAAAAACATGAACGCAATCTTCGTACAATTCATGTCGAACTGCTACACCAGCCATAGAAGCCTTATGGGCTAGCAAAGTGATTTCATCTCGTAATACTTCTGCATCTCCACATTGGATCAGCAGTGGTGGTAATCCTCGCATATCTCCAAATAGAGGACTTGCGTATGGATGTGTGAGGTACTTGTCAATGTTATCGCCAAGATAAGCCGCAACTGGATTCATGTGGCTTCCTGACATTGGCACATGAAGGTAATCGAATTGGGCATTGGTTTCCCAAGAATCGCAAGACATTGTCAGATCCACCCAAGGCTATATTAAAAAGCAAATAGTCAGACCAAACAGCTACTATAAATTCAGAAACAGTCTCTTTTTCACTCACACTAAATAGTATGGCACCACAAGGCATCTCGTACTTATTATCACGAAGATAGTATAATAGCGCCATTGTCAAACCTCCACCGGCGCTATCTCCTCCCAATACAATATTTTGAGGCGGGATACCAAGATCGTCTACCAATCGGAACCAGCTACTAACACAATCATGTAAAGCACCTGGAAATTTGCAATCTGGTGCCAGACGATAATTGATTGCGAATACTCGGCATTCTGTGTATTTAGAAAGACTGATAGTGATTGGTCGATGTGTAACAGCAGACATGATAAAGTAAGCACCACCATGAATGTAGAGAATTACCCTTTCTTTATCTTTGGACTTTCCTCCTCGCCATTCTGCTTGTAATCGCTTCCAAGTCTGCTTCCCTACAACCCATTCTCCTGTAAGTTCACGAGTGCCATCTTCTGCTTCATCCGCTTCTTTTAAAAGACCTTTCAATCCTCGCTTCTTGACTCGATAAGTGACGGGTGTAATGAGACCATCCTTTGGTACTGGTAAAAAACTACTCAAGTCAAAGAATTGCTGCATACCGGCAATAGTGGCAAATTCTGTGTATGATGATGTATCTCTCATTATCCTTGTAAATACGGACATTTCTATTCCCCATGACTTTTTAGCTGGCCCATAGATGGCATGAGATGCGATTGCGCTTCCAATAGAGATACCTTGATTAACAAGAAAAGGTACATACCTCCATGCTTTTGCTAAAGTCATTCCTTCTGCTTGTATCATTTGAGCTGATGGATCTGTCCTGGCTGTCGAAGGCATCTGAGTAGATTTATATTGATCGAGGAGTGCATCCAGAGTTTGGCTGGATTTCGTCGATGACTTTGAGCTACGATTTTGTGATTGAGATGGACGAGCTTTCGTGCCGACATCGTCTGCTTTTAGCGTCGTATCTGATAGCCCAGAGTAAGATCTGGCTGGAGACACTGCACCTGTCTTTGTAACATCTGTCTCTTCTGCTCCATCATCAGAGGTATCCTTTTGACTAACACGATTCTCTCCATGTTGATTTGCCATGGCAGCAGCTGCTACTCCAGCAGTTCCTGAACCCATCTTCTTCGGCTCAGGCACAAATGCAGTCATGACAATCAAATTTAATGACATACCCGAATCTCCACCTGTACCATCATTCTTCTTGTCAGATGCCTTGAGTGTGTCTGTGCTACCTTCTTTCATATTTATATCTTCTTCTTGCTGATCGTGACTGCTAATATGTGTCGCTAATCGTAATAATGAATTCAGCTTATCTGGATGGATATTATGATCCTCTGAGTTGTTCTTTCGCAAGACATGAAGGTGTTGCAAGTAATTGGCTGCTTCAACTGCTGTCACTGCATTTGTTAACTTTTGTTTGGTACTCTTATGTCTCTGTGCGAATTCCTTGAGATTTTTACCCTTATGTTCTTCAGGAGTATTAGCATGAACTGATGGCAAATTGGCCAAGTATGGATGTTCCAAGGCTTCTTTGGCTGTCATACGCTTTCTTGTTCGACAAAGACATCGAAGAATAAAGTCTTTTGCAATATCAGAGACATCAGACCAGTATTCTGGTTCAAATTCAACCTGCATGGAAAGAATTTGTTGAAATAATGCTGGTTGATCTTCACCATAAAAGGGTGTATAGCCTGCTAGAAGGCAATACGCTATCACTCCTCCACTCCAGATGTCGACTGCTGGTCCATACCCATTTCCAAGAAGTACTTCTGGAGCAACATATTGAGGACTACCACAAGCTGTCATTAGTAGATGCCCATCATCTGGAATGAATTTCGACAAACCAAAGTCTGAAATAACAACATCACTTTGATCAGTCTTGTCTCGTAAAAGAATATTCTCAGGCTTCAGATCTCGGTGAATGACATCGTGATCATGTAGGTAGCTAATGCCTTCAAAAATTTGTCTAGTGATGTGCCGTGCATCCAATTCATTGTAATGAATTTTCTCTACCAACCGATCAAACAATTCTCCACCACGACACAAGTCTGTTACGATGAAGACTCCTTCTTTAGTCTCATAAAGATCCCACATTTTGATGATGTTAGGGTGTTCTACTTTTCCAAGAATAGCAATCTCCTCCTTGAGCATCTTTTCATTGTTGTCCTTGAGAGGTCTCTTAGCTATGATCTTTAAAGCCCGCTCCTCCCCTGTCGAACGGTCCTTGACTAGTTTAACGATAGCAAACGAACCATGACCCAGGACATGATCAGTCACTATGTATTTTTTAGATAGAGGACTAGGCAGAACTGGTGTTCCATCGGATTCAGTCTAGTAGACATATTTTAAAGGTTCAACAAAACATTCTTGTATGCTCGACCTTTATTACTCACATCCTTAAACCATGCTTTGAATGCTGAGTGTAAATTATGGCCTACCATCTTTACTTTGTCCCTCTTCCTGACTCTATAAGAACCTTCGCCGGGCTTTCCTGGATGAACTTCGTATTCGTAATCTTCGCTTGAACCTCTTGCTGTAGATGATTGAGCTTCAGATTTATCGTAAAACACAGCGGAGTCAGTCAAACTTGAATTTGAAACAATTGGATGTGGTGAGCGATGTGTCTTTACTGTACTAGTCATACGTTCTCGATTGTTGATTTCTTCCGATGGTTGAGCTGGGGATAAACCTGAAGGATGTGGGTTACGATGTCTTGGTTTAATGATAGAAGAGTATACAGCTCCAACAGGTGAGCCAGGGAATGGCTTTTTCGTCTGCGTCATCAACCAGTCGATGCCGGAAGGAGGAAGAGAAAATTTAGGGGAGAGATAAGGTGAAGTTTGTCAGCGATATCAGACTATTGCGTCAAGGTCATCTACTAATCAAAGTAGAAGTATGAGAAGGAGACTGAATAGAGTCTAGGAAACGAGGTCTTTGAATGAAAAGAGTAGAGACATAAATGTCTATCCTCATCCTACTGATTCTTTCATCTATCCTCTTCGGAGAGTAAAATGATAAAATTCGCCCGCCCTTCCACTCGAGTCTGAACAATGTGCCCATCTACCTTTCAAACCAGACCAGCCAGATGGCGTCATCGAGCAATAAAAAAGCTACCCTCCTTATCCTACGTTGCTGCTTCATCCATCTCATTTATTTCCGGGGGGATTCACTCACCTAGGCGTAAAAAGAGGCGCAACGAGTCGAGATTTGCTAACACGCTGAAGGGCAAAAGCTGTGTTTGTCTCAACCTTTCGAGTGCCCAAGGATGCAAAGAAAGTGAAAAAGGAAGGAATGGAAAAGGAGCAAGATTCGAGCACAGTAATATGACGCTGTCTTGATACTGTCCTTTTGCGGTCTATGAACGAGGGCTGGTATGGGAGTAGTGTGTGTTATATTATAAATGATCTCTACTAAGTAGCGGAAACGCGCATGTCCCTATTTTCTCTCAAATACACTCTCCACATCTACAGGTCAAAGCGAGCAATTTAGGCGTGAAAGAATAAAGAGACTGGGATAAGAGTGCATACTGCAACATACCAGTAGAATTAATTTGGGTCAGCAAAGTATCTTTTATCAGAATAATTGCAGTGGGTAGACATAATCGTCAGGTTTCTGGGAAGTGTGGTAATGGTATTTGTCTGTATGCTGTGTGTACGCTGTGCTTGAAGGAGCTGCTTGCCTATGTATTACTCGTTTCCGAATAAAGAAAATATAAAAAACCAAAAAAAAAAAAAAAAATATAATACCACCGGTTCAACAAACTGCCCAGCTGCATCGCGTTGATGAGAGGAAGCCGACTTTACCGGGGGAGTTAGAAAATTAAATAAAATGCATCGACCATCAATTGTCTACCTCACCCCTTCCTTTCTCATATAAATCTTCTACTCTCTGTGACAGCCTCTCTGACAATCTTTTTTACACACAAAATGGCTGATAGTACCGATCCACGAATCTTCAAAACAGTTACTGCTCCTTCAATGGAGGTTTTTAAACCAGATCTATTTAAAGGAAAAGTATTATTTTGTACTGGGGGAGGAAGTGGAATTTGTAAAGGGATGACTCAGCAAATTATGAAACATGGTTGCAATGCTGCTATTGTTGGTAGAAAAGCAGATCGATTGGCAGCCGCTGCAAAGAGTCTGGAAGAAGGAGCAGGAAATGGTACCAAGTGCATTGCGACACCTGGAGATGTACGAAAGTATGAAGACCTACAAGCAGCAGTCAAAAAGGTAGGGTGGTTGCTTAGTGAAGAGCCTCAATTGCTGAATCTGATGTTCAATGAATAATTTCCTTTTATTTCTAATCTTTCCGATTGACAGACTCTGGAGACCTTTGGTAGAATCGACTTTGTCATTTGCGGTGCTGCTGGTAATTTTCTCGCTCCTATTGAAGGTATTTCACCCAAGGGTTTTGCAACTGTTCAACAAATTGACTTGCAAGGTACATACAATACTGTCAAGGCAACCTTGGATGAGATGAAGCGAACCCATGGTGTCTATACTCATATCAGTGCTACTTTACATTATACTGCTATTCCTTGGCAATCAGCTGCATCAGCAGCCAAAGCTGGCATTGATGCTCTCAGTCAGAGTATTGCTGTTGAAATGGGACCCTTTGGTATCAGGAGTAATGTCATTGCTCCAGGTATGATTGCAGGAACAGAAGGGGCTGATCGCTTAACACCCAAGGGAGGTGAAGCTTTGGTTGAATCGAGAATTCCGCAGCAGAGAGTAGGAGTGATTGTGAGTAGAGAAAAGACCTTCTTTAGACTTTCTTTCTCCAGGTTCCATATGCTAATCCTCGCCCATACATCAGGACGACATTGCAAACATGGGCGTATATCTATTCTCGGAAGCAGCTGCTTACGTTTCAGGAGCCAAATTTGTGCGTTGAACTCATTTGTAAATGGGAGAATAGTATGTATGCTAAAGCGCTTACCTCTTTTCTCTATAGGTCGTTGATGGAGCAGCACAACACTTCCCAGGTGAGTAATCCGGCACTCTCAATCCAACAATGAAAGGATAGACTAACGTAACTTAATTTGATATGCAGGTCCTTGGTTACCCTACCCTATGTCTTCATTAGACCCTCAAGATCTCAAGGAGCTCGTTACTGGTTCAAAGGTGGGTGAATGTCACCTTGCCGTGCCTACAATATACTCATACTGATTATCACTCCTTTTTGACTAATCTTACTCCTTCACAGCTTTAGATTGTTTGCTACTATGTAAAAGGAAATGTGTCTCTACTGTCTTAATGATGAAAATGTATGAATTTGATAACATCTTCCTTGACAGTGATTTGAACTCCTCTCAAAGACTGACATATTGACTTTCCTGAGTGGAGAACTGCACGGACCAGCGAGCAATATTTTATTTCATTTTTTTTTTTTTCAAATATTTCCTCTCCTCGCGCCTATTGGCACTCTTTCTTCAGTGAGACTTTTCTTCCTCTCGACTCTTTACGAATCCCATCTCCGCTTCACTTTAAGGAGGAGAATGCCAAAGACGTTTGTCAATGGCTTTGATCTACCTTATAGGTGGTCACAGACAGCACTAGCAGTATGGCACAAGTATCCGAATCCTTTTGCACCTCACGTTGTATCGATGGATGTAGTGGATAGGACTTATGATGAACAAACTGGTCTATTACGAATAGAGAGGGTGCTGGGCGTCAAACAAGGCGCACCTGGCTGGGCGGTCAAGGTGAGTAGGCGCATAAGTAGGAGAAGAATTATGGGGTTTTAGCTCGAGTATTGTGGCTGCTGGTCAGAGGCATGAGATCAGTCTTAAAATTGGAGAATGTATGCTGATCTGCTCTACGATTCTTTATGACTATGATATCTTTAGCTACTGGGAGTTGGGGATGAGACATACGTACGAGAGGTAACAATGATTGACTCTGCCAAGCAAAGTTTTGAAATGACTAGCACAAAGTGAGTAGATTAATCTTTGACTGTATCACACATTCCTATGTATTAACTTGATGTGACAGTCTCAATCTCAGCAAATACTTGTTGGTGAAAGAGTACATTACCTATTTACCTAAAGGAGGCAATACAGATGCTACTGTATCAACGTTCTCACAAAAAGCACTCATTGAATGCGTTGGTTTCTCTACAGGATTATTAGCAAAAGCTGCCAAGAAATTAGAAGATATTTCTTTTGAAAGGTTTGGTAATAATGCTGAAAAAGGAAAACAAGGATTGTTGCATGTATGTTATCAATCTTGGGGAAGACCAGATGAACAATAGAAGAAATAATGAAATACTCTGCCAAGTGTTTACCAGCACACACACACACACACACACTCTCTCTCTCTCTCTCTCTTCCTATTGGGCTATATTCACGTCCATGATCGTGTGATTCGATCGATGAACTGCGTGAAAGAACAGCGTCTTATGCACTCAAACTGTGTGGAAAAATGATACTCCGCATGTCACAATTATTCCTTCAATTCAACGGTCGCAACGACTTAACGGCGATATTACACACTCTTAATTGCCATGTACTTATGCACCAACTATTTTGATACTTCTCCAAGCATTTGTTAAGTCTGATTTTCCTTCTTTTTAGAAACTAAAAAAAAAAAAAAAAAGGGGGGGGGGGGGAAAGGGGGGAGAATTTAGTCGCTCAAACGCGCTTTCCAATCAATACGAGAAATACAATAATGATTATTGATTTTACTAGGTACGGACACTAAAAGTATTATAGAGGAGTCTAAATCATGATTTGTTTATTGTGATTCTCAGTCGTGATGCGCGTTTACTCCTTGGTACAAATAAAAAACCCTATTGGAAATTCTCAACAGAAAATCGCGGGGGACGCTACCGTATGCGGAAGTAGGAAAGAAAAAAAAAAAAAGATAAAAAAAAGTTACAATAAGACTTATCTGAATCACTTACTCTGTCCCTAACTTTTTTCTTTTTCTTTTTTTTTTTTTAAGTTCAGATGGCATTACAATGTCTGATGTATGCACAGAAAGCGTCATAATTGTGTACCACATTTCCACCCCTGTCTCAACTGAAACTACAATCGATTAAAATAAGGAAAATGTGGACGCCTCACCCCTTCACGCCTACAATGGAAGTCCGGGCAACTTGGCTGCATAAGCAATCCCTCTTCTAATTTGGCTGAAGGAATACGCACACACACGCACACTCTCTATTATTCCAGAGTTTGGGAAAGAGCAAAGAATGAGCAAAATTCCCTTTCAGTCGTTGAAATGTCTTAGTTCCTAACTTCTTCTTTCCTCCATATACATTACACCTCTACTACCTTACTTTCCCCTTTCGTAACTTGCTTGACTTGATCCACCCTCATCCTTCTACACTCGTTAAAACACCGATCTTTTCTCTCTCTCTCTCTCTCTATCATCCCTATAAAGGGAAGCAGTCAATATACGCTCATTTCTCTACCGTCTTTACTCCAATCTCAACCTTCTTTTTTTCCTCTTAAATAAATCCGACAAATAAAGATGGTCAAGTCGACAGCATTTAGAGCATTTATATTGGCTGCCATGACACTCGGCTCGAGTGTTTTTGCTGGCAAAGCAGGTACAATGGAAATCGTAGGCAATTCTGGAGTCTCTGGTCAAATGATGTTTTTACAGAGTAATGGTCAAGTAGCAATTCTTGACAAAGTAGAGAATAATCCAATTAAAGATCCAGATAACAAAGGAGGACCTGCTTGGGCAGTTTTTTATAATTATAATAGTAATACTTTTCAAGCTGCTCATATTCGATCAAATACATTTTGCGCTGGTGGTGCCATGTTAGGAGATGGAAGATGGATAGTGTTAGGTGGAAATAAAGCAGTTGGAACTGGTGGTGTAACTGATTCTTCAAATACTAGTCCTTATTACAATTATGATGGTGGAAAAGCACTTCGATTTCTTTCACCTTGCAGTGGTAGTAGTTGTGTATGGTCCGACAGCTCAAAGAACAAGATGATTAAAGAAAGATGGTATGCCTATGTTGAACCTATGCGAGACGGTCATGTATTAATCAATGGTGGTATGAGAGATGGAGGATTTGTTCCAAGTGCAAGCTCAAATGAACCTACTTATGAATTTTATCCTAGCACTGGTCAAACTTATGGTATGGATTTACTTAGTCGAAGTGTACCTTTAAGTTTATATCCAATCACTTACCTCATGTCCGACAATCGAATCTTTGTTCAAGCAAACAAACAAGCTATTCTATGGGATACTGATAAACTCAAAGAAACCAAGCTAGCCAATATACCTGAAGTACCACGAGTTTACCCTGCTAGTGGTGGTAATGCAATGTTACAAATGACTCCAGACAACAATTATCAACAGACTATCATCTTCTGTGGTGGTATGAGTTTAGGAGCAGCTTCCGGTTGGGGAAATGAAGGAGGTCCAGCTACCATGGTAACGCAAAGACCTGCTTCAACCAATTGTGCACAAATCACTCCTCTTCTATCATCCACTTGGACAAATGTTGACCCTTTACCAGAAGGTAGATCAATGGGTAACTTTGTCAATTTACCTGATGGTACACTTTGGTTTGGAAATGGTGTTACTACTGGTGTAGCTGGGTATACTACCGATCCCAATTCAGCAGGAAAACCAAATGGATACAGTTTCGGAGACAACCCATCATATAAACCTTTGATCTACAATCCTAATAAACCAGCTGGATCTCGATGGAAACAAGTAGCTACTCAACATGTTGGAAGATTGTATCATAGTACAGCTACTCTACTACCTGATGGATCTATTCTTACTGCTGGTTCTAATCCCTCACCTGATGTTAATATGAAACAGCAATGGAAGACTGAATATAGAGTTGAAAGATTTTATCCAGAATACTATGATGCAAGTCGACCTTCCAATTCTGGCCTTCCCTCTTCAATTGGATATGGAGGATCAGGGTTCACTTTGAATATGAATAGTGCATCTGATGCTGCCAATACAAAAGTTGTCATTATTCGAACTGGCTTTTCTACTCATGGCATGCAAATGGGTCAAAGATCACTTCAATTAAGAACAGCAGTTAGTGGTAGTCAAGTCAGGGTAGCTGCCATGCCTGCCAATCCTGCTCTATTTGCACCTGGAACTGCTCTTGCCTTTGTGGTAGTAAATGGTATACCAAGCATGGGCAAATTTATTACTGTTGGAAATGGTAAGATTGGTACCCAACCTATTGGTCAAGAGACAAATCTAAACAGACGTGACTTTGAAATGACAAACGAGGAAGAAATTGAACAACGTGATTCAACCACTAATCTTGCAGACAGCATTGCAGATGCTTTGAATGGTGCACCCGTTGAAGGTATCTCACTTTCAACTTCTATTTCAGATATCATTTCTGCTGTCAATCAAACAATTCAAAACCAAGTTACTTCAATCTACGATCAATTTCAATCTGGTAATCTCACAGATCATCTGTCTGGTCGTAAACGTAAACGTGCTTTCGGTAGCAACAAAGGCCATCATGATGACCTAATTAATCGAAACTCTCAGAATTAATTAATTCTAATAAAATTGGCGGCGTCAATTTGATCCCTTTTCTCTACTTCGTACGTCTTCTTCTACTCTCTTTGCATTCCTCTCTCTTTTCTCGCATATGTAAAAGGTTATCTGTGATATTAGTCTCATCCTGTTTTAAAGGTCTTAAAATATATTTTGTTTTTCTGGCAGTGTCAGCTTTTAGATGTCTAGGTTCATCAGTATTGAAAGAAAAATGATCGCCCTTTGCAAAATTAAAGCAGACATGTATCGATACAAGACTAGAGCATAGTAGCAATAGCAATAGCATTGATTGTTGTTACAGTGATGTTGATACATTATATGGAGACGAAAGTCATAGGGACACCAATACTAAGCAACTGCACTTCGACGACCTCCTGATCGTGTTGTTCCAGCTGGTAAAGCTTTTGCAGCAGCGACAAGAGCTTGTTCATCACCTGGCGCAATTGCATTGATTGGTCGAGTCAAGGGTATAACGGGGATAGGGTCTTTGTTGGCAGCCATATGTAAGACGTTACAAGCACCACTCTCATTGATTTCATCCAACCAACATCCCATCTCCAGAGGATCATAAGTTTGTTTTGCGGGATTATCGGATGATACTGGAGATCTTCTATGAGTCTCAGTAGGTTTTCCAGACCATAAATACTGTCCTGCCATGACTCTACCTAGCGTCGTATATGCTTCTTTATTTGCAAAGGCAATACCACTCCTTGGATCTTTGTAAAGTGCTGGTAGACCGGTAATGGGACATACGCTCTGTCTTGGTCGAAGTGGACGATTTCTGGCAGGTACAAGATAGTATTGTGACCAATTGATGTGATCGCCAAAAAGGTGTGAATAGGCTGTTTGCCATGAAGTTTCACTTGGTAATTGATGCAAAGACAAGTAGGTTCGTGTCTCATAGTCAGGTGGAATATCAAGCTGGACCTCCGTAACAGGCTCATTGGAATTTGCAGGATTCTGCACCTCATTCGAATCGTTGCTTGGGTTTTGATTCTCCTCTTTCTCAGCCTCGACCTCTTTGGGGATAGTCTGTTCGACTTGTGTTGCTTGTTCTGCAGCTTCCTCAGGTTGACCTTTTGTCTTCTCTGCCGAGCTGTGGCGCACTTCAGCGGTATCAGTAAGCTCAACTGCAACGATAGAGGTGTCAGGTTCCCTATCCGTCATAAGAGCATCCGTCGCTGTCGTTGTTCTCGAGTGTATAGCGCTAGAATTCTCATCTGCAGTCACCTCGCTCTCTGCAACACTAGGTAGTACCTCTTCTTTTGGCAGCGGAGGAGGCGATACCTCTTGCTGATCTTGAGCGGATGATACTTCATTTTCGCCCTGTCCTTCCCGCTCTTTTCTTACTGCCTCCCTTGCAGCAATGACTGGATCCTCAGTGAGTGCACCATTGCTGGAAATCGCCATTGTCCTCGCTGCTTTCTCTTCAACAACTTCTATCATCTTTCTCCGAAGAGGAGCATTGCGATCTTCTGCCACACTTCTGAAACGTACCCATGGCCCTTCCATCTTCTTTTTCCCTTTCCTTCTATCTCTCTCCCTCCTCTCCTCTTCCAGCTGAAGAAATCTCTTCAAGCTCTCTCTATTCTGTTCTTCCATCTCAAGAGCTTCTGCGATGCGATCTGCTTGTGAAAGCTTGACTTTTTTACGCTTAGGTGTGGCTCTCTCGCTTGCTTCTTGCCTTCGTTTCTCCTCCATCTTCAGTCTTGCTTGAACTGTTAATGTTGCATTCATTGTCGATTTTCGCTTACTAGATCGATGTGCTCCACCTTCATCAGCACTCGAATTTGGAGCAAAAGTAATGCGCTTTGTAGATGTCGTAGTTGATTTTCCTGTAGCTGAAGCCAAGGCACTTGTACTCGGTCGAGGAGCTTTAGGTGCAGTAGGCTGCCTATTCATTCCAATAGGGGCTGCTTTTGCTCTAGAAGCCTTTTTAGCTGCTCTCTCTTCTTCTTCTAGCGCTTTCTCCCCCTCCAAGTCGTCTTCTTCATCTCCTCCATCATCGCTACTCTGATCAAAATCTGAGTCGATAATATCTTCCACCTCATCTACTCGGGCTTCAAAATCAACGTCTCCCTCTTCTTCTTGAAAGATTTCGTCTTCTTCATTCCCTTTCTTTGCTTCGAGTCTTTCTTTTTCTTGCTCCAACAACTCTCTCATGCGATTTCCTGCCGTAGAACGACGGGATCTACCCGCACTCAACCCTCCCGTCTCACCTTCCATCTTCGTCAACTTAATCAGAGTGAGGATGACTTTGAGCAACGTTTTAGAGAACCTATCGATATAGCCAAAAAAGGAAGGGAGCGAGCTCTGCTTTAAGCCACGTGGTATTAATATTGAGCTGCAATCACAGGCAACGCGTTCGAGTGCCTTTAGAACGCGTCGTTGCTTTCGCGAAGAGAGTGTCATTTAAAATTTTGTTGAGCAATCTCTCGCAGCAGTTGGCCTTTTCCTCACCCACTCACTCTTCTACAATCGTGTCCAAGATGGACTATTTTCCTTCTTCGACCGCCAGTGCCGGTGGATTCGGTGGGAACGGAGCAGATGGAGTTGCTCTTCAAGCAGCACATACATCTGGACTTACAAGAGTCGTTCACGCTCCTCACCTCCAGGAAAGACAGGGATCAGTAGAGTGAGTTTTCACACTAATCAAGGTTTTCCTTGGATTTGAGACGCTTGATACTGACAAGACTGATCAATTCTACAGTCGACTTTTTACCTGTGGAGATGATTACCTTGTTCGAATCCTTCCTTCGCAGATCGACTCCTCAGTAGAGCCATTAATGATTGAAGATGCCACAAAAGCAATGACTTGGATTGACGCAGATGCAGATTACCTCGTTACTGGTTCAGAAGATGGCTGCGTCAGAATTTATCAGCATACTCAGCCTATCTCAGAAATGGAGTCACAAATTACATCACCTACAGATCTCGTTTGTTTACTTGCTAGATCATCTCTAGCCATTCAGTGTGTCGTCTTAGAAAGGTCAGTCCCATCAGGAAAGACACCTCGAGTGGCAGTTTGCAGTGATGAATTAGTAGTAAAGGTAGTAGATGCCGGAGATCCAAAGAGGGTACAATTGCTCACTGGTCACACTCGAGGTCTTCGAGCAGCGTCATGGCATCCATTGCGACCTCAACTTGCGACCTCTTCTTGTGACGGGTCTGTAAAGATTTGGGATCTATCAACTACTGAGCCAGAGTGTATCAAGACATTGGATTCGATTCTACCAGTCACCACCAGTCAATCAGAGCAAAGCGTACAAGCAGTGTGGCATCCTTCTGGAGATTATTTTGTACTCCCTAGCAAGACTCATGAGCTTATTGCAATTGACTCAAGGAACTACAAGCGAATTGGTTCTTTTGTAGTAGGTTCTAGCTCAAAGATTGAAGTACCCATCGGGGAAGTGACATGTTATGCCTTTTCTTCAAACGGTCGATATCTTGCTTCTGCGACCAGAGATGGAAAGTTGACCATCTGGGAGAGCGATACTAGGAAAGCAATTAGGAGCATCACACGTAAATCTGACAAGACTGGACTTAGCTGGCATCCAACCAAAGATGCACTGGCTTGGACCGATACAATGGGACAATTGAATAGATGGTCAGACGTTGTGGGTCCAAAGTATCCAAGCCCAAGCGAGTATGTCGAATACCTCCCAGCTTCACAAGCAAAGTTGAAGAAACAGAGAGAAGAGATTGATGACCTCTTTGTGGACACAGGTTTGGATGATGACGATTTGGAAATAGAAGAATTAGATACCGAAGTGAAAGAGAGGAGAGTGGAACCAAAGAGAGCAGGCGATTCTTTGAGGATGTGGAACAGTAGTACTTCTCGATCACAACCAACCTTTCAACCTACTTCAACGCCAATGAGAAGTTCAAGGCGCTACCTGTGTCTGAATATGATCGGGTCACTCATGGCTATTGATCAAGATACTCATCAGACTATCTCATTTGAGTCTCACGATGCAAATGCTAGAAGGAATTGGAGATTTGTTGACCATTTTGGCTACAATATGGCTTCAATTGGCGCCACTGGTGCCCTTTTCGCCTGTCCTAGTCGTGAAGGCGAAGGTGGGGACGATGAGGATGAAGACGATGAGGACGAAGATGCTGCTACCAGAAGAAAAGGACATCCCAGTAGTATATACTTCAAACCTTTTGAAGCATTGGGAGCTTGGACTACCTCAGGATCAGAATGGTCTTTGAACTTGCCCAAAGGTGAAGATGCTGTCGCAGTTGCAATGGGAGGGAGAAAAGGAAAGACTGGATCATTTGAAAATGTTACAGCAGTTGTAGCCACTTCAAGTGGATATCTTCGTTTCTTTTCAGCATCTGGAATGCAACGCTATGTTTGGGCTCTTGGATCTCAAGTAGTTAGCATGGCAGCAGGTAACAGATCCCTGCTTGTAATTCACAGAGGAAGTAGTAATGCGGCTATGGAGCAATATCAAAATTTAAGCTATACGGTTATTGATCTGATCACATTTGCAATCAAGCAAGAGGGAATTGTACCACTACCAAAGGGCAGCACATTAACTTGGGTAGGTATCAATGAATTGGATTATCCTGCCATTTACGATAGTCGACAAGTCTTGTATCTCTTGGATCGTTGTCATGGTGCAATGGGTCAAGCAAGGTGGGTACCAGCTCTAGACGGCAACATGACTACTTTCGAAAACAACGGAGATGGTGGTCATATCAACTCACATCTAAAGCTATGGCCAGTCGGACTGGAGTCGTCGCAGCTAATGACGGTATTCCTCAAAGGTACAAGCTTGGCATATCCAGACCCTAGCTCTTCCTCACGGCCATTGATTCAGGAAGTAGCATTGAAAATGCCTCTGCTAGGCCTCGAAACCCCAATGGGAGCATTGGAAGAGCAGTACCTTCGCAATATTCAATTAGCTTCATTTATTCGATCATTTCAGGCAAGTCTCACAGAGGAAGAAGAAGAAGAAGAAGGCGAAGATCTGGTTAATTTGGACAACCCTGCTACACTGGAACACGATTCGGATAAAGCACTTCTTCAACTTGTTCAACTTTCTTGCAAATCAGACAAGCATCAAAAGGTATTAGATGCTGCTAGAGAATTGCATAGTACACGTACATTGGATGCTGCGTTACAAATAGGAGCTTTCTTTCACCTTAGTAGTTTGGTCGATAGGATGGGTAATCTTCGAGATTGGGTGGCAACTCGAAGAGAGAGAGACGAACATATTGCTTGCAGTGGACTTGTTGCAAGCATGTCCAGTGGTTCAATTGGCCGCGGTCCCTCTTCGAGAGTGCTAGTAAACAGTAGTGAGAGTCCATCCTTGGGCGGAGGTACTATGGATAAGAAAGCAGCCATTGCAGCTCTCTCCAAAGATTTCTCAAGTCGACCTAAAAAGTCCTATGGAGAAGGTAGAAAGTCTGATCTAGCACAAGTAGGACATTCACCTTCAAGTACCTGGGCTTCTAGTACAATGGGAAAAGAGGCAAGTAGACAATCGGACAAGGAGAATGATGATGATGTTGAAGAGATTCGAGGTCAGAAACGACGACAATCCGAGGAAGAAGAAGATGATGATGATAGTGATGGTACAAGTAGAAAGAGAAGTGAGTGATGATTTGAAAATTGAAATGCAGCAGCACAAGAGTGCAAGACTGACTTTATATGCTTTTCTTTAGCTACTAATGCCTTTGCTGATGGCACACTCAAGAAAATTTCTTCGAGCAAGAATCCATTTGCAAGAACAGCAGGTATGACAAGAGATCGAAGTATGCACAAGAGTAATTCCTTTTTTGATCGAGTAGATGCTTCGATGGAGAGTAGTAGTATTAATAACATTGCAAAAGAAAAGGGCAAATCACAAAAAATAAATCGAGTTAAGCAATCAACACTATTTGATATGACGAAACCAAAAAGCAATACAGTGACACCTTCTCCAGCCTTTGCAGACAGTCAAGATTCACTTGAAGAAGATGACCCGGAAGAAGATCATAAGCTGAGATTGACCCTCAGTGCAGCTTCTCGAAGAGATCAAGAGACGCAAAAGCTTGAAGAAACACAATTTGAAACTCAAGAGAGCCAATTTGACTCTCTACCTATGGACGTCACTGTCTGATGTACTCTTTTCTTACTCCACACACCCACTTACACAATCATACAATTGTCATCATCTGGTTCTCTATCCATGCAATATATGCTCATTCTTTCACGTATAGCACAGAGGACAAGAAAGAAAAAGAAAAGGATAATGTGGGAGGAATAACGAGAGCGTATGGAAAAGGTGTAAGAAGACATGATCAGACCAGACCTGAGCATACGATGCGAGGATCACGGTCGAGAGCATCTTCCATCTAGCAACAACCACCTGCACTTTGATCAGCAACTGATTGACCTTGACCCAATTTTACATTTGACTTTCCTGGTGCATTGTTGACAGTCGATGAACCCATTCGATCCTTGATCTGCTTTGCCATTGTCAAGAAAGCTTGTTCGACATTGGTTGATGACTTTGCTGAAGTTTCCAAAAAGGGAATGTTGAGTTGATCGGCGAATTCCTAGAAGATGAGAAAGATGTGAACATTAATAAATTAGTATACAGCTGTATAAGCGTCGTTCCTACTCAAAACTCACCTTTGCTACATTGTACTCGACTACCTTCTTGGTGGTTAAATCACTTTTGTTACCAACAAGTAGCTTGTTGACACCTTCGCAAGCATATCGGTCAATCTCTTGGAGCCACTGCTTAACATTTGCGAAAGTGTCTGTGTGGCAAGAGATGTTGATCAGATAAGTGATAAAGACGGCACCTACTGCAAAATCAAACTCACCTTGATCAGTTACATCGTAAACGACAATGATACCATGTGCTCCTCGGTAGTACGAAGAGGTGATGGTACGGAATCTTTCCTGTCCTGCTGTGTCCCACTAAAATAGATTAATTATAAGTCAAGTCAGTCATCCATGCCAATTGTAGGAGTGCCTGTCGCAAAGTGCTCACAATCTGTAACTTGACAGTTTTTCCTTCGAGCTCAATGGTACGAATCTTGAAGTCGACACCAATGGCTAAGAATGACAGAGAAAATATGAGTACAATTCTGACGAACAAGCATGGTAACACCATTTCATCTAAACTCACTAGAAATGTAGCTCTCCGTATAGGTATCATCAGCAAATCGAAGCAAGAGACATGACTTTCCTACACCCGAGTCACCAATAAGGAGCAATTTAAAGAGGAAATCGTATCTGTTGGAACATGATTGGGTTTAGAGGAGGGTGGTAAGCTGCGCTACTCCAATTAACTATAATAGCTCCTCTCTATTGTACCGCCGCCTATATTTCGTCATACTGATTATACCCCAATGCTACTTATATTCTGCGTATCTAAAAAGTCTCGTACACGCCTGCGATGCATCGCCGCCACTTCATACGCACTCTGGATTCATGACGGCTAAGTCAAATTAGTAAAAGTCTTGGTAGATAATTGTTCGTTCAAATTGATGCTCCTCCTGGATGCGAACCTCGTAGGGAATTATGTATGTGCGTAGGCGATGCTGTTGAACCCCTTGTTCTTACTGAGAATTCTTTTCACGTACAATCGTTTTTGTAAGCAGTCGCGAATATCTATCGCGCTACAATTTGGGAGAGTGAAACAGATAGGGTGATGATGGAGGTAACGACTAGTTTACAGCCAAAAACTTTAGATCGTTGATTACATCCGTTAGGCGCCCCTCTTCTATTGCCACGTGGACAATGAACGCGAGACTAAAAAGAGAACAAATAAGCTTAGCTTTTCAGTCAATAATTGTCTGTTTACACACTACTCTCATTTTCTGTTGACATGAAAATTTGTGTAGCACATGAATATTTAATCAAGAATTAGTGATATCCTTGGAAACGATGCTGAAAAAGAATTCCAAGTCTACTTCATACTAGGTATTAGTTTTTATAAGGAGACAAACAAAATGAAAATGATTATACTATGAAGATGAAGGTTAAAAAATTTTTCAATTATAGAGCAAATGTGAGCAACATCAATGGACTTGCGAATGGGTTGGTGACCGAGGTAAACAAAAGAGAAAAACATATGTATATATAGATATATATGATAATAATTATGGTACAAGTCTTTAATTGGCATTTAGAGGAGCAGGTGCAAAACCATTTACTGGTGGAGTTTTCCACGATTTTGGGCTTCCGTCTAGAACATTGCCAACAATGTCATTACCCCACCAATTCAGGGCAATTGATCCATCCTTGGGAATTTGAAGAACCAAAAAGATAACAATCGTAGAAAGAATAGTTCCAGAATCCAAACCAGCCGAAGCAACAAAATTATATTTGCTCCACCAACGGAAATTGTACTTTCTAGTCAAGTATTGAAAAATGTAAGCAACCAAGAACCAAGCAGTGTAATTGATACCACTTGCAGGAGGAAGGAAACTGATTCCACTAAGAGCGATAGGAACAGAGATGAACCTAATCCATGAATTTGGATATTTTCTTGCAAGTAACCAAAATGGAATTGGTAAGAATAATCCAATGATGAGACAATAGTAAAAAGGAGCATATAGACCTCCATTTCCAAATAATCGCTGTGGTCCAATAATACCCCAAACCAAAGAAGCAGTGAAAAAGACTCTGGCTCTTGGACAAGTAAATTTATGTTCTTGATTTGGAGTGCAAAGGTCTGGAACGCTCATAAACATAAATTCTTGAACTCCAATTTGTACCAATGCAATCCAGAATGAAAAGATTAATTGAGCTGCAAAGGATTGACGAGGTGGAATTTTCATATAATGACCCACTTTGAGATCTTGAACAAAACCTAAACCACTACTTAGAGTTTGAAGACAATACACCTTGAATACTTGATTAGCAATAGGTTGACCAGGAAAAGCATAACCTGCTACTACTTCACCAACTAGATTTGTTCCAATGACTTGTCCAGTCATTGCATAAATGAATCCAGAGGGTAGAATGTAAAGCATTGGAATCATGACAGATAATAAAAGACCCCAAATTGGTAAAGCAGTGTGATAGACTTCAACAGTGACAATAGCCACAATAAGTGATAAGACACCAACGGTAGCATACCACCATTCTGGTACTTCCTGATAGCGTTTCATAAATTTGGCGTGAATATCATCTTCTTCTGTTTGGAAATGCCGAATTCCCTTCCATAGTGCCTTACCATGGTAGAGAACAGTATGAACCAAGACAGCTGTTGCGGTTGTAAATCCAGTGATATATAGCATGAGGTACGTTGAAGACAAGTACAGAGTCGAATAATTGTCGTATGCTTCCGTATCTAGCTGTGTAGTGTTGGAAATGACTTTGAGAACTTTGTAAGTATGACCAAAACGATCGTAAGAGGAACTTGAATTGAATGGCAAATAGGCGGTTTTCAGCGTCTGTATAAGAGAAGTTAATATTAGTTCAAAGGTGTATCTAGGGTTTTATTAACTTTTTTTGCATCACTCACGTTGGTAAAGTAAATGATAGGTGCAACGATGCAGACAGAAAGAATGAAGCCAGCAAAAATGTTACATTCGGCCCACCAAGGGATAACAAGAGGTGAACCAATGTAGCTGATTTGTGACCAATCAAATGTAATGAATCCCAAACCAAGACCCGTAGCTGTTCCAAACACTGTGTTTACGACAAAATTGTCTGAAAAGCAAAAGAGTTGAGTCAACATAAATAGCTTACTCCTAAAAAGTCAGTATCACTTACTAGGCCAGATCCAGCAAACCCAGCTAAAGTAAGATAGCGCCTGAAAAAGGAAGCCAGGAACAAAGTACCAAATAAATGCGCCTCCAAAAACAAATGAAAAGAATTTAAATCGTGTCATTGTAGGGTCTGATTCATCTTCCTCGGCGTGCAAAGTATTGAGGATGGTGGTGGTGACAAGATTTTGAGGCCAGATCATACTAGCTGGGAAGACAAGGAATCGCCTACAGAAACCAGCCAGGCAGAAACCAAACAATTGCGAAGAAATAACGAAGAGAATTGTAAAGCCGATTGGTCGAGGATCATTGTAAAATTGATCTGATCTTAGAACAACTGTTGAATTTATAGCGTAGGCCTGGGCAATAGAAATATTCAATACAATGGCAATCAATGTATGCTCTTTGATGTTGAAAAGGCCTGGATTGAGAGAAAAGGAAGCACCACCGAGCCATCTAGGTAGTGTCCATGTTCTGATTGGCATCGTAGCCGCCAGCAGCTTTCCGCAAGGGTATGCAATCAATTGGACCACCAAGGGCGTCAAAGTGGGAGCTGGATATCGAAAGTTAAGAAGCATATTGGCGGCACCAGAAATAGTTGATAGAAGGAAGCAAAGGAACCAAGCTCGAATGGTGCCTACTGGCATATCATAATCGTCAATGTTAGAGACAGAAGCTCGAACCTCAGGGTATGGTGAATCTTCTTCTGTTTCCATTTCCAGTTCAACCATTCGCAACCCTTTTGCACCTGCTTCTGGCGTTTGAAAGTCGAGATTTGGGTGCGATAAACCTTCACCTTGTCCAAGTTGCATGCTATGCCTATCTTTCATTTCGTCAATGTCATCATAGGAGGGCGCATCCAGATTGAACTTCAAATCTTCAATAGGACTTGGTCCAGAATCAGCAAATTGACTCAATCGATTTGTACGTTGCCGTATACCGGTAGAAGTAGGAGTCATTCTGATTCCAATACTTGCTGCACTTCCTCTCCTTGCTTGATCCAATTGAGGGGCACCAGTCGCAGTAAGACCAATCTCACGGGACATTGGACGATTGTTTGGCGTTACATGACGACTATTGTTGGCTGGATCACTTTCAGCCAAAGGATCCATAGAAGTGAATCCTGATATTGATCTTGCATTGCTCAGAATTGGCGCATTATCTCTAGTGTTGCTAGATCCATATGACTCCTTGCGATCCAACGAATTCTTGATAGCATGGTTTCCACTATCAAAAGCTGAATCTTCAAAGCTCTGACCGCGGTAGGAAGGTGCAGCTGAGGGTAAAGAGCCTCCGTCTCTCCCTTCTCCCTGAATTGAGTGAGGAATTTGCGAGTCAGTTGCAGTACCACCAATGAGGACTTCATTAGTAGCTATTCCAGTCTCTTGCATGGTCTCTCCTGTAAGTGGTCTTGCTGCTAGAGGGTGATCGTTCAACGATTCTTGTTGTGGTTTTTGAATAGCAGACGCATCAAAACCAGGTGGCATTTCGACTAAATGTCCTTCTGCATCGTATACTGCTCCTGTAGCTTCATCATAGTAGAATGTCTCCTCTTCCTCGACTGTTTCTGTTTGTCTTTGCGCTTGCTGAGGTATTTGTGCTGTCGAGTCGGCAGTACTGATGACTTCTGGTGCTGGACCAAGGTCAGCTGTCAAAAGGACAACGATGAGTCATTTGTCATTTCCTTTTTCTTTATTTTTTCTTTATGATCATACTCACGAGGCACAAATGCAAAAACGTCTCCATCATCTTCACTTTCGTAATCTTCATCATCATCGTACTCTTCGTCGTACTGATCCTCGACTGCTGCTGAATTTAGCATTCCTTGACCGCCAGAAGAAGTACCTGGACGTACAGAAGCTGTCGTTGGTCTACCAGTCGTTGGTCTACCAGTCATAGGTCTTCCGGTCATGGGCCTTCCGGTCATTGGTCTCCCACTAGACGTTCCCAAGCCAGCGCGACTACTCTTCTTCCTAGGTGGAACGCTCATCTCTATAAAGAACCGAGATATTATAGAAATATGTCGTAGCCTGATCTAGTTGCCGAGTCTGGTAGAATTATTACTTCGCGAGTGGTGTTTTTCGAGTCGTTTTTCTATTTTGATCCTAGTGGTGCTTGGCGAAGTATGTCGTATCAAAGACTGAATCGAAGATTGAGCAGCTTGTCTCTTGTCCTGAATCCTCCCTCTACAGATAATCTCTAGATTTAGTCCTCGTATCTCTTGGCGAGCGGTGATGAGTAGTGGCACCGAGTCCGACAGCCACAACGGAAGAAGTCAGTGAGTAATATAGAGACTGCTCAAGAGGTAAATCGCGGCGCCCACAATGGGACACGAGAAAAGAAAAAGAGAGGATGTAGACGAGGAACGAACGGGCCGCAGGAGAGAGAGAGAGTGTGTGTGTGCAGGGATAAGGTAGGGAGGTGTACACAAGCCAGGGGGCCGGATAGAGAGAGAGAGAGAGGCACAAGACGTTCAGCGAGGAGGAAATAAAAGTAAAAATAAAAATAATCAAGACTAAGGTGAGACGCTTGTTGCTTTTCGAAGTCGTAAGGTTCAATCATTGAGCTAGCTAGCTTGACTTGGCCGAGGTTATCTACAGAATTAATTAGTATTAAAGAAAAGATGAATAACAAAAACATGTTTACAACGAAGAGAGGCTTTAGAGAGTAAGAGTTGAATTTTGTAAGTATTTTTTATTACTATTTTCAGGCGCGCATTAAATTTAAATTCAAATGGGAGATGTTTTTAATTCCTTCTCTTGATGATGGACTTGCATTCAATTTGATTTTCCTTTATTTTGTTTTTGAAATGTTTGAGCCTCCTTGCTTCACTAGTACTATCAATGTGATGCTCCCTGACATGACGCTTCTGACGGGATCAATAAAATATCAATACTAGCGCGCTACCCACTAGCTCAGGTCCCAAATCAGGAAGAGGCGGCAAGCCACGTTCGACTGCCCTGTTTTGAGTAGGAAAATTCATGAATTATCTTGGTGGGATGAGGTGTAACACCATATCTTTTTCAGATTTCTTGACCCATGTACCCAATGGAGAAAGACTACTCATCTTGTGTTTTTTTGGGATGTCTGAAATACAAAAGCTCTGGGCAATGGCGAACTTTTCTCCGAACTCTGTGCCTTCACCATCGACAAGTTTCCAAGTATCAGAAAACCAAATATCTGTAACTTGAGGAAGAGCTTGTGATGAAGCTGCATTTGAGTCATTTGAACCTTCAACCAGAATAAATTTCAGATTGCTGACTTTTACGTGACCATCATGCCCTGGTCGTAGACCTTGAGGTACATGTATCTCTGCGTTTGAATCATCAATTTCTAAGCCTTTACTATTTGTACGTTGTACTCTTCGTAATCGAACTCCTTCTGGAAATCTCGTCTTGCCGGAATTCTCGATCATCCATAAGCAATTCAAAATGTTTTCTTCATTGTCCCACATTAATGTACTTGATACTATATGTAATTGATTAGGTGATCCTGCTGCTTCACCTTCCATTTCCCTCTTCAAATCCTCTTCACCTTCCAATGTACTTTTGATGGCTTCTTTAATTCCATAATATCGATCTGAAGCATGCTCATCTTTTGTTTCTACACATATTCTAATTTCTAGTCTTTCTCCAAAGAGTCTCCCATCGCAATCAGATAAAGCCCAAATCTCAATGTGTGTTCCAGGTTCAGTAGGTGTCTTTAGGTCTACAAAGCGAATCTCAATTTCCTTCCCTACCACTACAACGTCATCTGATACGATACGCTTTCGAAAATAAGCAGGTGAAAAAACGGCAGAAGATATTCGAGTAACTGTTGTACCCTTTGGCCATGGTTGTGATCCTTTGTTGAAAACCTTCCATGATCGATTGAAGCTGGTATCAAGTGCGAGGTGACTCCCCCATGGAGTCTCTTGATCTAGTGTAATCTCCATAGCCAAACGTTGACGAGCTTCCAACTTAGCTTGAGTTATAAAAGCAGTCTTGGGAAGCTCCCAAAGCCCCTTGTTGGATATTTGTATGGGTAGATTCTTGTAATGGAAATTATATTGCTTCTCTTCTTCATACTTATAATTGAACGTGAGAGTAGAGCATTTGACAGTCATATCCTTTGGTACATTATACTTCAAAAGTGGATGGGAAGTTTTGTGAAGATGTATTGGTAGTGCTTCACAGCTTTGACAAAGATTTATAGCGTTTTGTTGGCATACATCCGCCATGCACTCATATCGTGGTCCAATAATGGGGCCTTGACAGGAAGAACAGAGCACATCCATATGAATTATAGGTGGTTCCAAAGCCTTTTCTGGTCGTGCATGAATGTCATCAACACTTCGTATTCGTACAAAAGTGTGGGGTGGATGAACATCATCGGTCACACTATGAAAGCATGAGCTACAGAAGTTCCACCCGCAACAATCAAGGCAGATCCACCTTTCTCCTCTAATGCTTTCTAAACACAGCTTGCAATTAACGCCATGACGCTCAAGCGGTACTCGTCTGCTGCTTTGCATAGTTGTGCTGCTTTCCGAATCACCGCATGTGGTGCTGAGTCGGTCTTCCTCATCACTTTCTACTTCAGTATTCCCAAATTCATTCATTTCATCGTCGGACAGAGGGTGCCCTAGTAAAACATATTCACTGCTATTACTGCTACTCGCAGTGTCAGATCTCTCAAGCTTTAGGCCACAAATTCCAATAGGTGATGATGAATGATTTTGCATGAAGTGGTGGATGGTGAAAAGGATTAATCTACTTTCTGTAATTAATTATGAATAATTATATTCATAAATCGCGCTTTGAGCTTAATTATTTTCTAATTGTTGTCTCTCTCGCAGCTTGGTAAAACCTTTTTTACACGCATGTCGGAGTCAGAGGGACACTGTAATACTATTTTGGTCAACGCTTCCTCAGAGAAAGCAGCGGTTCCATTCGTTTCACCAATTTTTCACAATTTGAAAAATTACAGAATGTAGCTTCTTCGATGGCTTGACCATCATCGATAGATACATCAAAATTGTGGATTTTACAAAAAGCAGATGAGCCAGAGCTTGCAATGTAGACCAGAATGACAAGATCAGGTTGAAGAGCGTGGTCTGCATCAAAGCTTCGTTTGTTGAGTCCCATATCATCCAACGCTGCAACTGGAACAATGCACTGAGTTCCCCCAAAAGTTGGAGGCGATGCGGAGGTACATCTCTTCTCTGGAAAAAGCATGGAAGCGGTGTAAGTTGTTGGCCTTTGCGTAGAAAGCATTAGAGGGAGGACACGCGCCTTACCTTGTTGCTCACTGATTTACGCGTCTTTTTTGACTTTGCAATCTTCTTTTCTTCTTGACTCGCCTCCAACCAACACTGCAAGAGAAAGAAGGGCGATATGACGACTGCAAATGTGCAGCGTAGCTCCTCGCAGTACGACCCTCTGAAGCATTTGTCTGAACCACTACTAGTCCCCCTATCTTCTCGGAGATACAATCGACAATTTGCAACACTCTACGATTATCGATTGCGAAGGTTAAAGCATCCAAAGGGAAGATTGGTAAAGAAGGCGACCGAGCAATGGTGGGAAGGTAAAGGAACAGCATCACATTTGATCTTGGGAAGTAGTCAAGGCAGTAGTCAGGAAGCTCAACATATTCAGGCAAGCTATGTAAAGAGGATATTAGATGTAAAGCAAGGCCAGATTTGCTTTGTTATTGGTACCATCTACTGCAGCATGCATCTGAAACCAGATGTACTGGAAGAGCTGAGCAGAGAGGTGAGTGCAGGGAGGAGGGGGAGGGAAGAAAAGGGAAGGGAAGGGACGTAAAGAGGTATGGTGTACTGAAGTAGAAGGTCGTGCAGCAATATCTTCCTCCTCAACCACCGACTGAAAAGTATGCGGATCCAGAAAAGGATGAATTCTTCATTGAAGATGAAAGTGGTCGAGTTCGGCTAGTGGGGTCTGCAGTCGCACCCGATGGACATCTTCGAGGCTCATTGATTACAGGTGAGCAAGGAATGAATTGATTCGAGGAAAATGAAATCGTTTGACAAATTATATCTTCTCTCCACACCTTTAGGGGTCGTCGTTGCCATTCTTGGGACTGAAACCAGGTCAGGCGATTTCGAGGTAGCCGATGCTCTTTTTGCCGATGTACCAGACTACAAAGCAAAAGCAGATACTGTTATGAAAGCTGAAGATAGCATGGACGTCGATGAAGCGGTAGCAGGTCGTGGTTGGGTTGCTATCGTCAGTGGTTTGGAATTAGAATCATCGTCGGCATCGGTAATAGTGAAGAAAGGTTCAGAAAAGGAGAATGGAGATAAAGAGCATGGAATGATGGGATATGCTGAGAAGGAATTGAGATTAATGCTCCTCACAGATTGGTTATTGGGACATGTTGGAGAGTCAGAGGTGAGTTCAAAGGTGGAAGTAGAGGGTACTTGAGGTCATTACTAAGATATGATTTGTATATGCTCAGGAACGCAATGAGGTTGCACAAATCACTAGCCTGATTATAGCAGGCAATTCAATGAGTAATGCGCTTCGAGGTGGTGAAGACAAAGCAACTCGTAATACAATGCCAGGACCAAAGAATTCGTATCCAACTTCAAATCTTGATGACTTTCTCGTTGATGTCGCTTCCTCCATGCATGTTCATCTCCTTCCCGGTGAAAAGGATCCTACAAGTGTAGCCCTTCCACAACAACCTATGCATCAGTCATTGTTTCCAAAGGCATCCCGCTTTGAGAGCTTTCATCGTGAGAGTAATCCAGGCTGGTTTGGTGTATTGACAAAGAAGTGAGTGTGTTCGAAGGGCTGCCGAACGATGGGAACTAATGCCTTCTGTCTAACAGATTCTTGGGGTCCTCGGGTCAGAACATCAACGATATCTTCAAGTACATGGTTGAAACTGATACTGACGCTCGAATGCAAGCAGCATGTAACACACTAAAATGGGGTCACATTGCTCCTACTGCACCCGATACTCTTGGTAAGTCGAAACAGTAGATCCATTGTCACTGCATTAGCTGCTAATCCCCAATTTTAATTTGCCCTCTCAGCCTGCTACCCTCTCAGCGATCGAGATCCCTTTCTCATCGAAGAAGCACCAGACGTCTACTTTATTGGTAATCAAAAAGAATTTGCTTCTCAGCTCTATGATTGTCCCGATGGTCATACCATTCTCGTCATTTTGATCCCAAACTTTGCCACTACTGGAGAAGTTGTTCTTGTCCAACCAAGCACTCTTGCTATTAAGCGTATTCAAATTGGATCGGTCATCTAGCCTCGTCACAATTTTTCACTCATCTTTCTCTGTACACTTACATTTTTCATATATGGCTTGCGATAAAGATCATCATGGTCATTACATTTCATACTTCTTTATATCTTACAAGGAGTCTATGCTCGGAGTGATATCATGCTATTTGCACTAATCTTTTTATGCAGGATTTCTATCCTTTTCTGAATCCTACTTCGCTCCAATGATTGTTCATAATACTGTGTCTGTGGTAGCTTTGCTAGGGGAGTCCAATTTCGTTTGAGTCGATTCTCTTTCCCTTCTACTTTGCTAGGTCTAATCAGAGAGACGACACGAGGAGAGGAAGCTACCTTCATCATTTCCTGGATCAATCTACGACCTTCTACCGTCACTCCCTCATCAATGACAGTCTCCTTGTGTGTCTTCGGGATACCCTTGTTGTTATCAATCACACCCTCTTCCCCTTCCTGTGAAGAATTCATCGGCGCAAGTACTGATGCTAGAGGAGGCAGACTTTCAAATTTGGCCAAGACATCTCTACTCTTGAGCATGTTGTTCTCCATCCTCAAGTATCGCAAGGCCCCTCGTACTGCTTCAAGTTGATCCACCAAATACGATGTCTCGAGACTGCTTGAAGACATGGTAGCATTCCTTGCATAGCTAGTCGCAGAAATGGTACTTTGTGCTCCATGTGTAGCTGTCGCAAGAGTATCATCTACTCCAACAATTTCTGTTCCCTCTACTGTAGTCGTCTTCTTTATAGCACCTCCTTCTTTGAGTACTCGCTCATACTCTCTCTGCAATTGTTCTAATTCTCCTTGCAAAGCACTATTTCCTTCCTCATACGCCTTCATACGCTTGGTCATTTCAGACAAATTATCCTTTAGCTCCCCTACTGCATTCAAGTCTTCCTTGCTTTTCTTGAGTTGCTTTGTTAATCGCTCTATTTTGATGGTATTCTCCTGTAACACCTCATCTCGAATTTTGGTCTGCTTATACAGATCTTTAAGATCTTCTGTCTGCTTGAGAATGATTCGCTGTGATTCTTTATTTTCACTTTGCTGCCTTTTAATCTCTTCTACTCTGCCTAGCCAAGGATAAGCACCGGTGATTTTTATGACATTTTCTTGCTCAGTAGCTGCTCCAAGCAATTCACTGACTGTATGACCGAGTCGGAAAGTCTCATTGCGAGTAAAAGACCACATTGTCTCATTTCCTTTAATCTCTCCACCCAATAATATTTCGCTTGTTGCACCCTCGACAAAGTTTAGGATCTCCTTCAATTCAAAAGGTGACTTGTTAACTCGGACCTCGTTGGTATAAGTGCTGAAATTGGTGACGAGTGTCGTACTGAACATGGCCAGCTTACTAGTCAATTGACCCAAGCTGGGTAGCTTAACAATGGCGTCCATCTTGACTGCTTCACTATTGTCGTACAATGTTCCCAATCTGCGAAGAAGTTTGCGTGCTGGAACTTTTGTTGATCGAATATTATTAATTAAATCTTGCAGAGGTTGAAATAAGCTCTCATTGATGTCAATGTCACCAATTCGGAATTCAATTTCGCCAGCTTGTGTATTGTTTGCTTCCTTGACTTGCTGCTGCTGATTTTGCCATTCATTGTAGAATGTCGCAATATTCTGTTTGGAAAATCCAAGAGCGGCTGCAATAGTGTCAAGATCCAAATCAAATAGAATAGCTGAACCCAATTCCTTTGCTGCCAGATCGCTGTACAGTGCTTCATTACTTCCATCAACCAAAGCGAAATCAAATTCTTCTAATAATTTGACAAATCGATTATATTCTTTGCCGCACTCTTCCTCATTGAGTGATTCTTCTCGTAATTGTTCTATAAAATGGTCAATTCGTCGTTCAATAGAAGTCAACTCCTTATACATTCGACCAGATTTTAAAAATGTTGGAATGGTAGCCAATTTAATTACTGCTGATATTTGCCTTGTCAAGACGATGAAATGAGCAAGTGAATGTCGCATTTTGCACACCTTGATTAATGACTCTTCTACTATACCGACAAGGTTACTAGCAATGTCATGATTACCTTCGACAATTGTCTTTATCATTTCTGTCTTTGCTGCAATTCTTTGGAAAAAGAGTAGACTATCACAAGCGTCCTTGTCATTTTCAAAGAACTCTTTTGGTAGGTATGGGCTAATCATTTCAAGATTATCCTTTGCTTGATACGCTTGTAATTTGCCAATTTCTAATTCGATTGTTTTAGCTTGTGATTTCAAAGTAGATGATTGCAACTTTAGATTGAGGTTAAGAATTGCTTGATCATCTTCTCCTTTGCTAGTATCCCTGACTTTGTCATTATTGCGCAAAGTCTCCAATTCACTTTGTAGGTTCAAAATTAGCTCTCTAAACTGCCCAAATGTATTTTCGTAATCGACTATATTTGCCTCTAGCGACCCACTTCTCATTTGATGTTCTCGAAGTTGCATATCTTTCAAGTCCACTTCTTCCTGTAATTGCTTTTCAGTCTCTAGATGAGTCTCCTCGAGTTCATCATTGAGTTCCTTGAGTGATTCCAAATCTTCTATAGTAAGCCCCAATTCTTCTACCTTTTCAGTCAGTGCCATGTTGCGTTCCGTCAATTGCTCTAGCATCTCTTCTGCACCAAGAGCATCATCCAATTGAATTTTGAGATCTTCCAAAAGAGCATCACTGGTTTCTAGCTTAGCACAAACAGACTCATAGGAAGCTTGAAGGTCATCTAATGCACTCAAATCCTTTTCTAGCAACGTAATTTTTCGCTTTTGATCTGCATCACTTTCTGCACTCATATCTCTAAATCGAACAAGTGCATCCTTTAATCGCTCATTCTGCTTTTCTAATTGAACATACCCTACTGATAACTTGTCTTTGTCGTCTACTGGTCCTTGTTCATACAATGCATTCTCCTCTCTAAGTACTTCAAGATCGACCTGTAGCTCTTCGACTTTATCTGTCATAATTCGTAATTCTTCTAAGGCACCTTCTGCTTTCTCTTCTGCTACTTCTCTGTCCAAAGTAGTAATCTCTAGGGTATCTGATAGTTCGCTGATCTGCCGTTCAAGTTCTTCCTTTTGCATAATCCAATCCTTTTCCATCTTGTGCAAATCTTTGAGTTGATCTTGTAATTCTTGCTGTTTTGCTGCCAATTTTGGCTTGATTGCCAAAAATTGCTCTGATTCCAATTGCAATCTTTCTGCCTCCTTCAACTTCTCACGATCTTCCTCTCTCTTCTTTTCTGCTATCCTCAATTTGACTCGCAATTCATCCATCTCTCTTTGCATGATCGCCACTTCTCCTGTATTACGATTAATACTTGTCATTGAGGGACCACTGCTGAGAGACATGTATTCTTGCTGTTGAGATATTGCTAATCCTTTACGAAGCGATGGCGATTTAAGCCCTTCCTCTTGTTGATCTCTTAAAGTAGCGATATCACCTGAATCTGTAGAAGATTGAAGTTCTCGTACCAGACTTCCCTCGTCCATATTCATTGCTAACAAATCCTCTTCCTCTTCATCATCTACAGCACTATTTCGGCGATTCAGTGGTGTAGAGCTCGCAGTCCTTGCTGTTCTAGCTACGGCTACACTCTTTGAGACAGAAGTAGAACTACTAGTTCGACTAGGACCTGGCGTGGCAGAGACTGGTGTTCGAGATATACGAGCGGGCGTAGCTGCACCAGGAGGAGCCATAGATGGTCGTGTCTTCATCACTGGTCGAAGTCCTGCCATTGCAGTAGCAGTATCTGGTGCTTTAGCTGCTTGAACTGCTGATCTGGCTGTATTTCGTGATGTTACAGAAGCGGGTGTTCTTGCGCCTAGTAATGGAGTAGTACTAGAACGTACACCTGGTGTTCTTGCCGCAGGATTTGCGGGTGAAACAGTCGATGGCCTTGCACCTAATGTAGAGCCAGGTCTAGAATTTGCAATTGAACTGATAGGTCCAGTATTGGTTCGAGACAGTGGCTGACTCGTTGTTCCTCTTGCTGGCGTCTTGAAAGGTGATCGGCTTGTGGTAGTGGGTGCGATTGGTTTAGAAGGCGAACTTACTCTTGATCTGATGACTGCTGTCGAGGATGGTGGACGCATGGCATTAGATGTTCTTGGTCGTGCTGTCGAAGATGCTTTGGCTGGACTCGACGTCGCTCGAGATGGCGTTCTAGAAGAGGCTGCACTTGTACGTGAGGGGGGTAAAACAGGTGAAGGTTCCTCTTCTTCCATGACATAGCTGTTCTCATCTACATGTTCTTCTTCCCCCTCATCATCATAATCGATCACTCTCACTTGACTAGTTCTCACAAAGAGACCATGTCCAGGTTCACAATCAAAGTAAACTTTATCTTGAACAGATCCATCATTTTTGCCCTTTGGTTCATCAAGAGCAACTCCAACCCATAATCCATGCGAGAATGACGTTTGCCCAACAAAAAGAATCTCACCCCGCCCATATGTGGCCAATTCACATCTCTGATGGAGTTTCAGGGGTGCATTACCCCTCGGCGTTGCCATCAAGAAAATATAAGGGGAGACTATCGAATCGGAGAAAGTGATGAAGAATTGAAGGATGTGCGTGAATCTCGCTCGATTGATCTTATTTTTTACTTCTTTGTGTCACTTTGTCAATTAAAAGACGCGTACCAGTTGGCAACGCTTTCCCCTCTTTGCAATCAATCAGTTAATAGGTAAATGAGACAATGATCTTTTATTCTTCATCTTTTGTCGCCAAGCATGCAAGGACATTCTGTCTATATAACATCTAAGATTCTACGCAAAGGTGTCCCGAAGAGTAGGCATTGATGACCTGAAGGCTTTGAGTAAGAGTCGCTTCGGTGGCCATCAACTCAGCACGATGACGAACTACATCAGAATTCTCTTCAAGAAATATTCTGGCCTGCTTGCTTGCCGATTCTTCCAAGACTTGCAGATCTTGAATCAGTCGATCGAAACAATCTTCAGCTATAGTGTTCACATAGATAGCTGAGAATGTCGAACGAACATTGTCAACAAAACGCTTAAAGGCAAGCTATAGTAGGTATTAATTTTATGATCTACGAAATGCCAGCTTCAAATCGAAACTCACTTGCCAGTATGATCTGATCTCCGCAAACAATTTTAATTCTTCCGACATAATTTGTTTCAAAGCAGGCTTTTCAGTAACCTGTTTCTTATGGCCATTAGGAGTGGGAGTAACGATGACACTGTGCAAGGATCACAATACTCTTGAGAATTGTATACCTCGAACCCCGCCGTAGGAAGTAGACTCACCAGGATTGTCTTTTCTTTCTGTATTCTGATGCCAATAACTTTTGTGTTTCCAAAATTTGATGAGTGCTGATAGTGGAAAAGACTGTCTCCATTTGAAGAAGTCCTTCCATACACTTGTGAGTAACCTCAGTCTTCTCGACTATCATTGCTTCCAAGCTGGCCCTGGATGGGGTACAACAAGATTAGTAGACAAGGTCAGAAGAAATTTTGAGCTTCTACTAACTCACTTTACAGCTTGATCAAGCCCTCCAATAGTGAATTGATGAAAGTGCTGTTCAATTTGTGCGTTACACTCTTGAAGAATTCGCTCTCGCAAGACTACAAGGGTATAATCTAAAGCTATGGTGCGCCAATTTTGAAGGCATTTCTTAATAAGCTGCTCCTTGGTATTCCAAGGAATGTTTCCTGGTAGTAGATCTCTGGTTGCTCTGCGTTTATTGAACGTCTTATCAGCAGCGTACTTTTCTCAAAGGTAGATCTATATTATCTTACCTCAACTTGAACTTTCGAACATCGGTCAAATTCATTTCCAGAGGCTTTATGTTGGAAATGAAAAGCCATGTATGGGGATAAGCAGGGCCTTGCTGACTTTCATTGGCTAAAGGTAATTCGTCGTCCTGGCCATCACCATCTTCACTCGACTTAGTCAATTCTTCATCTGCGCTGCTTTGATTTTCGTCCTCGATGTAGTTCCCCAACGAGGTCTGTCCATTTGAAAGGAGGTTACGAGCTTGAAAGTCTGAATAGTCCTCCTCAAAGGAGTAATCTTTCATGCTTTCGAGCTCATTCAGTCCCTTGAGCTCGCTTCCACCGACTGACATGGCCGCAAGTAGTTTCCGCTCGTCGGTGGTGATAGGGTCGAAGCGTGGTCGGTCATTACTAAAGAGGGCAGTAGTCAGCGCTATAAAGTAAATATTTTGCCTCTCATACTTATACACTTACTATATGGCAAGCCAGAACTCATCCAGAATATCATGAATGTCATCGGATAGCTGGGCACCATCTTCTTTGCTAGTGAGTGCAGTCTTCAAGTCAAGACTAAAATTCTTGATGATTTCGTGCAATTGAGATAACGCTTTTCCTTTTGGCATCTCTTTTGGCTCTTTTTCAAGCTGATTTTTGACTTCGGCAAGTTTTACCTTGACTTTCTTAGTGATATTAGGAATACTGCAGGACGAAAGGAGGAGGAGGGTCAGTATAATTACGATGCGAAAAAAAAATAAACCAAATAGGTGACATTACCTTGCTTTGGTAATTTGTTCGAGTAGAGAAGACAATCGATACGCTAGATTTGCAGAGCCAAGCCTAGACTTAATTGCCCCTCCCATTGAATTCCAGTCTTTCTCTTCAAAGAATTCCCTTTCAAGTTGTCTAGCTTGCTTGTGAGTAAGCCTTCCTAAATGGTCCGGATCTGGATTTTTTACTACATAATAGCCATGTCTGAGTTTTTGCTCCATTCCCTTCAAGATTGGGGTCCAATTCTTGAAAGTTCCCTTTTCAATTCGATCAGGTTTGGTCAGCACTCCAAGGGTTCTCATTCCCTCTGGGTCAGCTTCTTTTGCAAACGTGACTCCTGCTTGTGTTTGAAAATCCTCTATAGTAGGAGAGAGACACAAGTCATGTTCCACTTTGACCAAGATTCTGTCACTCTTCACTTACCATTCATTGAGATACAAGACAGAATCACACAATCGGGCTTAGAAATGTAGCGCTTTGCCAAAGTTTCAACGAGTTTGATGTTGCCCTCATTCTCATTTTCGCCCACATTGGCAATGAAACCTTGAGTGAATAAAATTTATTAGTCAGGCACACTTGGTTATACAAAGAGCATCTTATTAGTGACTTACCTGGCAGATCGATCAATGAGAGATCTCTTAGACCTCTACCTTTTACTTCAATACAGATGATGTTCTCCGAAAATTGTATTTCATTGGAAATAAGTTGAATTGCTTCACCACTGCAACTCATTGTGAAAGTGAAGCCAGGTGGCGGAATAAGGAAGCTTTGAGCGTCCTTTGCTGGATTGAGTAAAGCCTTTTGAGCTTGGATGAGCCTCTCTTGAACTTGAGCTGGATCCTTTAGTGTACTTCCAAATGGTATTATTTTCTTCTTAGACAATCTTTTACCATTCTCATCCTTTTCCAGTCTGAGCGAAATTTTGCAGTTCCAATCTTCTTCACTTGAGAACAAGCGAACTTCACTTGGACAGCGAGTACAAGTTCCAGTAGAACGAGGAAAAGTAATCTGTACGTAAAGGCCTTACTGTCAATTTTATACATTTTTTGCATCTCAATCACTCACTCCAGAAAGCGCCTGACGAAAGGTTTTTTATCATGATTAGTCAGTGCAAATGCTACTACTACTTTTTTTAGTTAGAGCAATATGATTGTTACTCACCTCTAAAATGCTACTTTTTCCTGCTGATTGTGATCCAATGATGGCAATCTTTGGAATGCCAACGTATTCTTCGAGACTTGAAGGATTTAATATCAAAGAGGGAGAGAATATCAGTAATTTGTATCTAAGGATTCTCTCTTTTGACTAACCCAATCTCAGTAAGTTGATCAATGAGTTTACGATGACGTTTGGCGTCCAAATTATTTGAAAATAGAAGATCTGATTCGACCTCATGTGAACTAGAAGTTGATTCAATTGTATGTTCCTCTTGTATCCGAGTAGGTGTTGGAAGATTAGAGAGCGGTAAAGAGCCAAAATCCCGAACTGATGAGGTCGTCATGCTCACTGCTGAAGAAAAAGTAAAGATTTCTGAGTGAAAAAGATTTGCCTTGTTTTCTGTAGCAGGAAGCGGCGTAGTAGGACAAAAGGAGAGGAGAAGAAAGGGAAAAATATGCTTTATATGCCTTTTCTTGGATTATTTCTAGTCAAACTCCTTCCTGTTGATTGTCTGAGCTACCCAAACTCATTATATTGAAAATGACAAATCTTTACCATTTGAAGGATAAACTCCGATGAAGCGGCGTCGACAAAGGCAAGAGATGTACACTTATATATATAAAACAGATATATCTACGATGACACGTAATGTATTATTGTAAGATCAACAGCCTTTCTTTGTGGTACGTCTTACTTCAGAAAGTTACTTTGTCATGTTCACCCTTTGCACTTGGAATGAAAAGAGAGGAAATCATTGTTATATAGTGGAAAGAGTGGCGCAAGTCAGCAAGTGGTCCAAGATTGAAAGGTGAAAGGTAAAAAAAAAAGAGAGAGAAATGTAAACATGTGTAATTTTTTGATTAGTCTTCCACTTTGAGCGATCCAGACCAAGAAGGGCATTAATGACTTCAAGAATCTGAGCAAATATTGCCTCCTTTGCTTTAAGATCCTTTTCTAATTTCCAACAGTGTCAGGATCTTCTTGCATAAATCTCTTGATTATTTCAGTAGCTGACTCGCGGTAAAGTCCAAGTCTATCGGTAACGGTCTCCAAGCAATCTTTAGCAATAGGTTGGAGAAAGATGGTCTGAGAAGGACAGAGCGAACATTGTCATTGCAATAAACGTTTGAAGGCGATCTGTGCTATCAAAGAGAGGTACTTGATAATATAAGAAAATAAAGAGCACGAGGATAGAATAAAGCAATGGCGGACTTAACTTGCCAGTGTAGGCGCGAATCTCAGCAATAAGCTTTAGTTTGTCTGTCACATTGTCTCTCAAAGCCCATTTCAGGCAGGGAACGCAGATTAAGGTCTGGGGGATAAAGGTGCTTGAAAAGGTAAAGGGAAAGGGTTTCTCAGCGAGAAGAGAGAAATGGAAAGGGTAGCTTGATCGGTACATTTATAAGGTCCTAAGTCTGCTCAGTAGTAGCCATTCGACCCGAGTAGATTCATAACACAGTTGCAATTATTCCACATCTTCATCGAGGTGACTCTTCGAGTAAATGTTAAAGGGAGTTTTAAGCGAAATATCGGACGAGCAGAATTAAACGAACGCGAAAGAACGAGTGAATGATATAAATGTTACAGAAGATTTTCCTTTTACGCCTCTACTCTGCCAGTATTCTTGCCCAGCTTTTTTGCAAGTGCAGTCACACGATTATGCTCCAGAATGTCACTGTATAAGACGCATTGTTAGCAACTTTATCACCAAGATTACAATTGAAATTGTAACTCACTCTTGCTCCCAAGGGCTGTTGAAACGTAACGCAAAGTATGGTGGAGTTGTGAGCACTTCGAAATTTTAATGTACAGGTAATAATGCACCAAATGATTCCACTCACTATTCAATCCAGCAGTCTGTTGTTGTCTCTGCAGCATAGTACCACACACCAGGTACAACGGTACCATTCTCATCCTTTCGGTCAGCAACTACCTCTTGTCCTTTTGTTAGCTTCTCTGCTTTTCCAATTGCCTCATCATCAGGTTGAGCATCTTCAGTTTTTAAATGATTTGACCAGACAATTGGCAAGCTTCCCTTCTTTGTTCGAAGCTTATTATTGACGACAAAGATAGCAAATCGTGTAGGTGGGATACGTGACCTTTCCTCTGGTGAAAGAGCGGCAAGAGAGTTCTTGACGTCTGATAGCAGTTCGTGATAGGCATATCTGAAGGGCGTGATAAATGTTCAGTCCTGGCGTCACATATATTCGTATTCTCTACTGCGACTTCTCACCTCAAAGTGGTTCTCGAGTCATCTACCTCGTCCTGTGAAAGTGATTCAATTAGCATCACATGCTGCGTTCACTACTTGAGTAGCCCTGTATATGCTACTCACTACTATAAGAATATTCTTGCCCAATAAACCTCCAGTCAGCTGTCCCTTTCCTTGACCTTGTGGTTTTGGAGCGTCTAACCACTGAGTACGAACAACTGTAGTACCCATCTTCTCTCTTGCACTTGGTCCCGTTGTTTCCTTTTCATCATGACCCAAGTCTTCATATAAACTCAAACCAATAGCTTGAATAGGTACATTGACTAGCTTTCCGTTACCTGCCTTTCTCTTAAGGAAAGTTCGTAATACTCGAGCAGGATAGAAGCCTCCTCCACCAATAGCAATCAGGACGTCAGGTGTGAATGTATTGAGGATTTCCTTCGCTGTGCTTGCAATCAAGAGATGGATATCATCATAGGTAATCCTATAGTGATCATCTGGTAGCTCTTCCATCGTACTCATTCTTCTTGTATGCTGAAGCTCAAATCAGCGTAAAAACCTTATCAACTTCTCTTTTTTTTTTTTTTTTTGGTTCCAAGGGTCGTTTAACTTTTTACCAATTTTTAACAAAATTCTTTTTTTTCTCATAAAGGCCGAGAGAGAAATTGCGTTCCTGAAAAACAAACACGTGGCCCACCTGTCTTATAATCGCGTGGCTCAGGAGAATTCAATTTTTTTAAGGGAGGACCCCATTCATCTCATTGCAGGTTCCAAAAAAAAAAATTTTATTTTAAATTTTTTTTTTATTTCTACTAATTCTTTGAGTGTGATTTTGATCAACACTGTCGGTATACCGAAGAACTCTCGCGCCATTCCGAAGAATGTTTTTTTTCCTTTACATCTTTTTTTTTTTATTTTTTTCCTATTATTAAGCTCGTTAAGGCGCAGATCTGTTCCCTGTATACAGTAATTTTGGATTCTTTTTTGCATGTAAAGGACTCCTTCGAGTTCTTTTTTCTTTTTTTTTTTCTCTCTTTCCATCATCTGTTTCTCTACAATCTTGCCTGGTGCATCTCTATATAACTTCTTTATAGTCAGACATAATTAGCAGATACCAACACAACAATGTTCAAATCACTCGCTTCCCTTTCCCTCTTGGCTGCTGCAGCTTTGCAAACTGTAGCCGGTCAAAACACACCACAAGCAACAGTGGCTAATGGTATTGCCAATGTTATGTTGAACCTTGAGGGTACTCATGTCATTCCTGATTTGATTGCTTCTTCTTCTTTCAACTTGGTGGCTCTACTTCAACAAACTTTTGGAAGCACATCAAACACTCCAGGTCAATTTCTTGCCATCAATCAAGTTTCTGCCAAGCCTAGCTGGTCATTGCAATATAGCTCTAACTCAGCCAGTGCCATCGTAAACAAGACTTTCACTGTAATGACATTGGATCCTGGTGCTGCTACTGCCACTGCTGGAAATGTTGTTCGTCACTATTTGGCCAACAATGTCACTATCACCAATGGACAATTGATGAACACTACTGCTTCAATTGCTGGTTGGTTCTCACCTGCACCTCCCGCAGGTGATGGAGTTCACCGATACACTACTTTAGTCTTTGAACAACCATCCAATTTCAACCTTCCCAACAGTCTATCACACACTGATACTTCAATTGACCTTGACTTTAACTTGGCTTCATACATTAGTCAAACCAAATTGGGATCCGTCATCGCTGCCAACTTCTTCCTTTGCCAAAACACTACTGCTGCAACCACTTCAGTCGTTCCCGTCTCAACATCAACTATTGGAACTGCAGCGATTTCATCTGCATCTGCATCTGCTAGTGTGAGTTTAAAGAGAAACAATGAATGACAGAAAGAATATAGAACACTGAATATTTTTGTGTTATCTTGATACAGGCCTCATTGGCAAAGGCATACGGAACTGCAGCTGACAGCAACGGACTGGGAGGTGCAGCTGCATCAAGTGATTCTAATCCATCGCATCGACTTGCCTACAGTGCTCTTCTTATTGCCTGCATTGCTGCTGGTGGTGCCATTCTCCTCTAGATGGTAAAAACTTTTCCTTTTAGCACATGTTTCTCGCTCATTCAGACCCGTTACATCTTTATCAGCAACAATTAAAATGTCTCCCAAGTACAACGTGCGACAGAGACAAACACCTTTAATCGACTTTACTCGAAGGTGACTGAATTTACCCTTTTGCACTCTATATATCGATATGCTTCTTTTTCTTTTTCTTTCTCTTTTGGTTTCAAGGTTATCCACAGCTGTATCTTTCTTCTTTTAATGACATATAACATTCATTCTCCTTTCTTGGATTTGGTGGCTAGTGACTACGACTATGCGAAAAGTATCGAGGCAGGGCAATATGATCACTTTCTTTCAATTTTTACATTTGGCGTTGATGTACGCCATTGGTTGAAGTGCTGATACTCTATTGGTCTTTTAATCCATATTCAGCCTTTAAATTCTGTTCGTGCTCCATTCAAAAGAGCAAGAATGTCAATGCTTCTATTGCCAGTGAGTATTTTATGAGTTGTGCTTCTACCTACTACTGTAACAAAATCATCAAAAATCTATCATCAAGACATTACAACACAAATGAATAGAAGTCTTCAAGAAATAGTGCTATTCGTAGTGTTACTACTGACTTTGATAGTATCTGTCCAAGCAAATTGTGACCCGGGTTATTGCTGTTGTCAATTTATTGGGCATCAAAATCATCTTTTTGGAGAAAAGCCTATGCAGTGAGTTTACTATGTTTTCATCCCCATCTTCATTTTTTTTTCTTATTTTATTATTATTATTAAATTGCGACATGCTTATATATCCCTTTTTTTCTCACCCCTTTTTTCTCACTAATATGGTAGCGACTACTGCATGCCTTGTCGTATGTTTTCAATTACTGAGATGATTCTAAATCAGAGTAGATGTGCGAGACATTTCATATACACTGGCGCAACAAAGTGTAATGCAAAATGATAATAAATTGTTCTTTCTCTTTTCTTTTATTGTAAAATGTAGGTCTGCAGCCCCTCCTTTCCTTTTTTTGAATGAGCAAATGATTAAAATTACTCTTGCTTTTCTAATTATAAAGCGCGCCTTTCAATCAACAAGGTGTTATACCGAGACAACATCATCGATTAATCGTAATTTGTACTCTTTCCTTCTGACGAGTGTTCTGTACGTATCAGATTACGATTGCATGTCGATACAAAGTGAGTGATGGCATCAAGCTACATCCTCCCTTCATTCGAGAGTAAAAAATTACACCATATAGCAGCTAGGCCAAATCTTTATCATCATTTTCAAATTCATTTACAATGTGCATTTGAACAAGAATATATGCGGCTCACTACAATGGCTAAGCAAGATGTAATCCTCATTGACTATATTTGCTTTTATTGTTGTAACAATAAACTGATTAAAGATACTCAAGTCGTATCCAAAGCGGTCCGCTGAAGAAGGGGGGGGAAGGGCTAAATTTACCGTGATTTGTGGCTGTTGTTAAAGTGAGAGTGTAAGCGTGAAAGCAGACCGGAGATACCTTTCGATGTTTTTTAAACAAATATATAGCCTTTGACATTTTTGTCCCTCTTCCTCTTTCCCATCCTTCTATCTTCTTCAACTTGGTAACCATCTGAACAAGTCAAGGTAAATGAAAAATTACACCCTTCCTTTAGCTTTTACCAACCTCACACCTCTTTTTCTTTTTAGGCCATCTTCAAACTACAATTATGCGCCTCGTATCTCGATTAGCATTGATGATACTAGTCATTGCAGCCATTTCCATTCCTATCGTTCGCTCGGAATGTCCAGTCGGTTTATGCTGTTGTAGTGCTGCTAATCATCGTAGAGACTTGTTAGACATGTGAGAGAGTCTTCTAACGCCTGCAAGGTGAATAAAATAAAAATTGGTTTGATCTGATGAAATTTTATTATTACTACCTCTAGAGAAGATCGTGACGGGAGCAACGGAGATCGTGGCACGGGTACAGGACATGTAAGTCAAGGAGGTGAAGCTTATACCGATGACTCTTGTGTTGGTTGTCACCCTCCTGATTTTGCTTCAAGTAAAAATTTATGGATCATAAATTCTGGTGAAACTTGTTCAAAACATCAAAAATTCACCGGAATGAGGACTTGTGACGCAACAGATTGATCAACTTTTTTCAAAATGGAAAGACCAAAATCTCATAACCTCTTGTAATCAATCTCATGTGATGGTATTATGAATCTATTCCAAAAATGTTATGCAATTGCCGTATATAGTCTTTCGTCCCTCTTTCATGTATATATAGGTCACTAACTCAATTCAGATTTATGTCATTTTACCTATCTATTTTGGCAACTCTAAGGTCGAGCCCAGTGAAGACATAGCTCGAGGAAGGTGCCATGCTAAATTTGAAAGCTAACAGAAATGCGCCACATGGCCTTAAGTCTGATGAAACGCGGGTAGAAAGACAAATCCAAAAATAGGGTGAGGCGCATATTACTCTCCCCCCGAAAGAGAGACAGAGATGCATGTCTCCACTATAGAATTTAGCTGACCGAAGGTAGTAAGCCCATCACGATCCTCGTCTTCCATCCGCATCACTTCCCCTAAATTAGGATTAGCGTTGTCTGCCACTAATGGCTATCATCGCTCAGGCCGTTCGTCGTTTGCTGATATTATCAATGCCGCCATCAAATACTGCCAAGGTCATGCCTGCCCCAAAACCAGAAAGAAGGGATACCGGATCAGATTCAATTTTGGATGACAATGCATCTGTTCACTCTAGACATGCTTTGAAGGTTTTCAAAAACGGTACAGCACGCAGTGAGCCAGGTTCACCTTACGGATCTTCAATATCTGTTAATCAAACGACTACACCACAACATTCATCAAATATGACCGATGTAGAAGCAGCAGATTGGAGAAAATATCGAAACAAGACACTCGTACGAGCTGCTCTCCAATTATTGGCTCTGTTTATTGTTTGCTCAGCTCTTTTGTTTGGGACATTATATTTTGCATTGCCAAAGATCGATGAGTAAGTCAACAAGATCTTTGTAGTATGGTAAATTCAGTCTGACACCATTTTTTTTTTTGTAATCATCTCTCGCAGCGCGGATCGACATGATGTCAAGATTCCTCGATCATTTGAACAGCTCAAGGCATTGAATGCAGTATTACAACGATATAAAGACGAATACTTTCTCCGAGTCATGCTATGTTGGATCGTCATCTACATGTTCTTGCAAGCATTCAGTATTCCTGGGTCCATGTACATGAGTATCATCGCAGGAGCAATGTGGGGTGTGCCTCTAGCATTACCCATCGTTTGTGCTTCTGTAGCAACCGGAGCAACAATCTGTTACCTCATCAGTAAGAATCTAGGCGCAGTGCTGATTGCTATGCCAAAGTGGAAAGCAAGAGTGGATGCATGGGGTGAGGTATTGTCAGGTTACAATGACAATATGCTCAGCTATCTCATTGTTTTGCGAATGATGCCCCTACCACCACACAATGTTGGTGAGTATGTCTATTGAGAAGGGGTCTGCAGTATCAGAAAGCTCACAATTTTCCTTTTTGCTTCTAGTCAACATCCTTTCGCCTCATCTCGGCATCAAGATTCCATTATTTTGGGTCTCGACCTTCTTTGGAATCTTTGCTGTGTCTATGATTCATGTCACAATCGGAGAAAAGCTGGACCAAATGACTAGTGCAGACGATTTCAATCTCTTCTCAGTTCGTAATATTCTTCTTCTTGGTGGAGTGTGTTGCGCAGTTATGGTCCCTGTCTTTGTTCGCAAATACTCGGCAGCAGCAGCTAGGCCTTTGGAAGAAGATGTGGGAAGGGGAGGTGGCGTTCGACTTCCAGACGATGAAGCAGAAAATTTTCAATCAGATGAGGATGAAGACGAATTGCCAAGAGTCAGCTTGAGGGGAGCTACGAGAGGCTCTGGTGCTGATCTTGACGATGAAGATGAGGAAGGAAGAGCAGCCTACGTAGCAAGGGCATGGAGAGGCGTAGAAATGGATGCAGATGTGAATAGTGATGGAGAAGGAGGAGCATACAGCGATCAAGATGAGGGGCCAGCAGGGGCAACATTTGAAGATCGACGAGAACAGAGAAGCACAGCCAAGAGTGGCAAAGCAAAGCGAGTACTTGGGATAACAGGACAATCAAGTCGATCGACATCAGATAATTCATACTTGAGTAAGATGGGAAATTGGGTTAATTCCTCCTTCGGGCGATCATGATTCCGCTATTTATTTCAATCTTTCTTGCATCTTCTCATTCTTCCATCATCTCTTCTTAAAACATCATCTTTGACTTGTATAGAAGTCTCTCAATTCACTCTGCATCCTGAACATATTCCTCTTCTTTCTCACTTTAATCAAGAAACTGTAGCATGATTCAGACCTCTACTTTACGCTCTATAATTGATATATGACTGGTGATACAATAATTGTTAGCTTGCTGTTGTGATGTTTTCAATTGTTCCTCCTGTTGAAATACTTGGACTCTCCCTCTCCTACTGAAGTTGAAGTACCTGGTTTATTGACTCTAACTTGATCCAACACTCTATGCATCTGCCTTGAAGTTTCCCTTCCCATATCTTGATCCCATTTTCCATCTCGAGTTGGTACAGAAGCCGAGCCACCATCACGATCTAGTAACAATTGACGAATTCTCTCGTCCTCTTTTATCAATTTCTGAGCATTGGAAAGCTTTGCTTTGCTGTCAATATTTGTAATAGATGAAGATTGATCTTCACTTTTTCTAGTGGAGGTGGAAAAGGCAGATGCCAACTGTTGTGACTGTATTGGGGTACGAGAAGTTGATCGAAATAAGCTCAAGAGTCGACTTGTGCTTTGACAGGGTAGATATTCACTCCGGCATAGGTTCAGAAGTCTTGACTGAATCATTGCTGAAGAGAAATAAAAAGTGAAAAGTGAATTACTTTATATTCTAAGGACGAGTCCCACCTAAAACTTCCTGCAATGCATTTTGAACGCGTTTATTGCCAATGTCAATTCTTACATAGTCTTTTGACATATTGTGGGGTGTCGAGCGGCCGTGATTGGTGTGCATGATCTTTCCCCTTTGCAATGAGTGCATGATATCTATACTTGCAGCACACCAAATGAGTTCAGGCATCTCTGATGAGATGACAGTCACCTCAAAGTCTAAGAATGAGTCGCGTGGTTTTAATGGTGCGCGGAATTGCGCTTACTCCCCAACTCTAAATTGTCCCGGTGTGAATACATACGCCAAAAAAGGCAAGCAAGCCTCATCTAACCACTAGAGCCTGATAAGGTAAAAAAATATAAATAAACTATTCTATGCAATCTATCATTCCCTCTTTGAATCGATAGTAATATCCAAAAATGGGAGCTGCCTCTTCTACTGAAAAGTATGAAGCTCCTATGCCAACGCTTTCAGGGATAGGTCCAATAGGCGTACTTAGTGAATACACTGATCGCGCTCAACCTATCCAACTTGAATTTGGAAAATCAAAGGGTGGGATTAGTCAGATAAAGGATGTATTCACTGGTGAAGTAGTATTTGTAGTAGAAGAAATGTTCTTTGGAAAGGTACAAATTCGTAAGGGAGGTCTCAGAGGACAAGGAGTGGTCTTGAATGCCTATTATCACAGTTTCAGATCAGAGTTTGAAGTAAAGGGTGCTACTACTCAACGAGGATCGACTAAATTCAAGCCATACCTTTTTACAATCAAATTTGAAAGAGGTAGGAAAGCAGAAATCAAAGTCAAATTCCAGAGAAATAATAATAAGAATGAATGGCATCTACGATATGACAAGGTGAGCTTTTAATTGTACTTCATTGAAAGATAAAGTTAAACCACTACTCTATATTCACAATTCACCCCAGCCGAGGCGTAGTTTTCTAATCACCTCGAAAGAAAATACCTTTTTGGCTCATGCAGGACTTCACGAACACAAGACTTTTCCCACTTCTTCTGGATTTGTCTTGACTGTTTCGCCTGGAGTTGATTATTCCATGATGGTTGCGGCCTTTGTATGCCGTTCAGTATACATGAAGAAAAGATCACAAAGTCAAGCAGGGGCAGTAGGAATGATGGCTTTAGATGGTAGTACTGGCGCTATGGCTGGCTCTGTGGGGGCTGGAGGAGGAGGAGGTTGTTGAGGATTAATTATTTGGTGATTATAATCGTGTAGTGCTATATACCTTTGTGCAGCAACAATTGATAATCAAAAGTAAATAAGACTGTGTGAATCCTCCTCCCTCCACACTCAATCGTGTGCGAAGAATCGAAAATTTATTTGTCGTGTGCGTCGTAAAAGCAAAAAGAAAATTTTAAGTCCATGGAGGCAATGAGTCACTCTTCTTCTTCTCCTTCATCATTACCACTGGGATACACCTTTTTAAAATGGTGGAAGGTGCTGCGGGAGGCATAGGAGAGGTTAGCGTAGGTCAAGGCGCAAGAGATGGAGTATATGAGATGCAACGAGGAAGAGGTAGAGGAAGAGGGAAAAGTCGTGGAGGCAGAGGAAGGGGTCGAGGAGGTGGTGGCCAAGCTGGGACGGCTTCAATAGGAGAAGAAACAGCAGATAGAGACGTTCAAGCATCAAATAACCAAGATTCAGGTCCAAGCAGAAGTAGAGCTGCACCAAGAAGAGGCGGTCGGGGTGGTAGGCGAGGAGGAGCACCAACAGTAGTTGCATCTAATTTGGACGCATCAGGAGCGGACACGCCACCCTCAACTTCTACCAAAGAAATAGGGCAAATATCTAGCAGGAGAAGAAAATTTGCAACAAAGCTAACAACGGAAGACCATGCAGGGGAGAATGGCGAAAAAACAGTCTCAGCAAATAATACCACAATTGCCTCAAAAGCAAAAGCAGCGCCAGTCGAATATAATGACATGCGATCTCGACTAGTGGCCGAACTTTCATCTGGAGCTTATGATTGCGTTGTTTGTTATTCATGTGTCACTACTAGAAGCCCAGTGTGGTCATGTTCCCAATGCTATTCAGTGCTGCATCTACCATGTGTGCAAAAGTGGGCAGAGTCAAGTGTGGCAAAGATTGAAGAGCAAAATGCTAGACAAGAAGATCCAGCAATTCGAAATAGAAAGGGAACTTGGAGATGTCCAGGTTGTCAATTTGCAAGGGAAGAGATACCCAGAAAGTACATGTGTTGGGACAGTCAAGTCAGAGATCCTATAGGTGGAAAGGGAGCACCTCCTCACTCTTGTGGTAAGCCTTGCACCAAAGGAAAGTGCATTCATGGATGTGCTGCTGGCTTCTGTCATCCTGGACCTTGTCCACCTTGTCCAATCTCGATCACTCGTGGTTGTTTCTGCGGTAATCAGCAAATTACCTTGCGTTGTTCACAGCTTCGACCTGTATCATCACAAGCAGCTTCAAGCGTTTCGTGTGGCTCAATTTGCGGAAAGGTGCTAAATTGCGGTATACATTCTTGCTCAAAAATATGTCATGACGGCCCTTGTGGTGGTTGTGAGGAGAAAATTGACGCTCGCTGCTATTGTGGAAGGCATACAAAGCCGACGAGATGTGGACAAGGTGTACCAAAGAGCAGCTTTGACTCTTCTCAAAGCAAAGAATGGCAAGGACGATGGAGTTGCGAATCGATATGCTCAAAAGCTTTCGATTGTGGCAAACACTTCTGCAAGCGTCCTTGCCACGTTTTAGACAAGGAAATGGCAATATGCCCATTTTCACCTGCTCTCATCAGCACCTGTCCTTGTGGTGCCGAAGCAATCAATAGTGATCGAGGAAGTTGCACAGAAGAAATCAAAACCTGTGGACGTATTTGCGATCGTAGATTAAATTGTGGTCATACTTGTGAAAGCAAATGTCACTTAGGAGACTGCCCACCATGTAAGGTGTCTGTTTCAACGCCTTGCCGATGCGGAGAGACAAAGAAACAGTTACCTTGTTATCAAAGGCAACGAGAAGAGCAGGAAGGAGGTCAAGAGGTGCTATGCCAGACTATTTGTCATTCTCTCCGATTGTGTGGAAAGCATGAATGTAGAAGACGATGTTGTCCTCTCTACTTTCAAGCAAAAAGTAAGAGCAAGCGCAAACCTACTTTTGAAGAATTATTGGAGCAAGATCCTGGTGGACTACATACTTGCGATCTGACATGTGGTAAATTATTACGATGTGGAAGCCATCACTGCGAAATGAATTGCCATCGAGGACCTTGCCCTCCATGTTTACAAGCGTCGTTTGATGAATTGAGCTGTCACTGTGGTCGGACTATCATGGATCCACCCGTACCTTGTGGAACAGTAATCCAATGTCACTTTCCTTGTACTCGAGCATCACCACCTTGCGGTCATCCAAAACAACAGCATGATTGTCATGAGACGGAAGTCTGCCCACCTTGTATCTACTTGGTGGACAAGAGGTGCATTTGTGGTAAGAATACTGTGGCAAACGTTACCTGTCATCGAAGTCGAGTATCTTGTGGACAAACATGTGACGTTGTTCTTGATTGTGGATTTCATCGATGTCTAAAGAGCTGTCATGAATTAGGCGAATGCGGACCTTGCCATCAGACTTGTACTAAACCGAGAAAATGCGGACATCCTTGCCCAGAAGTATGTCATGCACCAGTAGCTTGTCCAGAAATTGAGCCATGTCAAGCTTGGGTAACCTTGTTATGTGCCTGCGGCCATCAACAGCAACAAGTTCGATGTGGTCATTCTATACATAGCCCTCAAAATAATGATCGAACCCTCAAGTGTAATGATGCCTGCTTAGTAGCTCAACGAAATGCAAAATTAGCAGAAGCTCTTGGCCTCAATCCTTCCGAAAAGTCTCGACCAAGTGAATATCCTGCTGCTACACTGGATTTCTTTGGCACTAATCGACGATTTGCAGAGGAGATAGAAGATGGACTTGTTGAATTTATAAAATCTTACAAGCATGCAATGATCTTTCCTCCTCCCACTATTACTCAACGCGCATTCATTCATGAGTTGGTAGGTGTATTTGGTCTGCAATCAGAAGATGTAGATGAAGAACCAAAGAAGAGTTTGGCTGTTCGAAGAGGAATGCATGCCAAGATACCCAATCCTCTTCTCAATGAAGCCTACATTCAATACAAATCCAACATGGCAAGATTAAAACCAACTGCTTTAGGTCAATTCAAGCGAGAAAAGTCTTCATCACAATCATCATCTATCGTCAATATGAATGCATTACTACTTCGAGGAGTTTTTGGTTTGGAAGAAAGTCTGCTCTCTTCTACCTTGCGCAAGATTACTGCCAATTCCCCTATCCATCTCCGTTGGATCAACGAGGAAGATGTGGTTGCCATAATTTCCAATAGCAGTACTTTAAAGCTTCGTAGCTACAGTCAAGAGATTCGTAACATGAGCAACGTCAATGGTGGATACAGTAGATTAGCAAGGGAGGTGGTGGTGTGTTACTGTGATGAGAATGGGAAAATTATTCGCACAGATGTAGCTAGCTCTGCGATGAATAGAGCAGCTTCTTCCTCAAATGGTGGTATTAGTCGAGCCACAGGTGGATGGGCTGCTGTAGCTGCTACCACTGCACCACCTGCTGCTCCACAACGTACAAGTGCATGGGGAAACCCCTTGCCTACCAACAACAGCACTTCGACTTCTCAAGCCAATTCTGCTTTAAATACACCTATCGCTACTCCTTCCCATCGAGCATCTCCTCGTCTACCTTCCAATTCGATACCTGATAATTGGGACAACTAATAGAGATAAATGTATAGTGTACTACTTGAAAAGGCAATAAAACTTTACGAAGATCAAGATTCTATGAAAATTGTGTGTAATTTAGTAAAATCAAAAAAAGTCATTCATGGTTGCTAGCAATACATTATTTAATTTGAAGGTTGATCTCAGTACCGACCATTTTTATACTAAGACATTTCTCGAGTCAACCTTTTACCACCATTACGCCCCAGACTCTTATACATGTGAGCGGCTGCATCCATGCTTGTTTCTTCATTTTGCTGTTGAAGATTTTCTTCTGTCAACTTTGATTCTGTTCCTTGTTTATCGATTGGTAAAATAATATCTGAACTAGAATTCAAAGCTGTTTCGCCACCATTTGAATAAGTGGCGAGAGGATTGACATGATTGAAAAGCCCATCTTCTGCTACTGCTGAAGCGGTTGTAGATAATGTTGTAGCACCTACTGTAGTTGCAGATACTTTTGGAAAGCTCAGTCGAGGTCGACGAGGTGATAATGAAGGTGGTGCTTTGACAGTTTGAACGCTGTTGGCTGACGATTTATCTCTTCGAAAAGTTGGTGATCGTTGAGGAAATGGACTTTTAACTTCTCCCGAATTGATCTTAGGACTCAGTTCTGAAGCAGATCGAATATGACTAATGCTATGACCTAGTGTACTCCTACGCTTGTTATCATATTTACCAGAAGAATACATGTCTAATGATGGTGAAGTGATACTGGCGCGAATTCTTGCTGTCGCACTGTTAGGATTTGGACTGGGAGAATAAGGTGAAGGTGGAAAGTGGCTAATCGTGTGATTTCCTTCGTGTAATAATGAAAAGCGTCGATTTAGCCGACTTTGATGACCGGAATCACTACTTTTTCTACTTGCTCCATCATTTCCTCCACTCAAGCTAGATTTGTCACTCGCTTGGCTATTGCTTTCAAGACCTTGCAATGATGGACTTGTATGATTCTCTCTCCCTTCTCGATCACGAGTAAGGTTTCTTCTCAAATCATTTGATAAATTTCGATCTACTCCTCCCATTCTAGATTCTCGTCCAAAGGTGCGCTCTCTTTCGGGGCTAATCTGCGACAGACCCAAAGAAGAGATTCGAGAAGATGGTCTCGCCATCGGTGCTTGGCTTGTATTACCAGAATCTATCAATCTCTTTCGAATTCGATCTCTCTCTTTCTCCGCTCTCGTAAATGTGATTAAGCTATCTGTTAAACTTCTAATTTGCTCATCGCTATCTCGCAAAATTTGTGTGAGATTCTTGTCAATGTTGCTGAATAGTAGAGCAGCATCGGCCATGTGATGTTCTACTTCGGCGTCGATCTGATAATCCAGTACTATTTGCAACAATTCGCGTAAACCTGCATTAATGTTCATGGCTGCTTCGCTTGTTTCTCGGAACCGGTTGACCAGCTCGACAGATTCAGATACATTCCGAAGTGTGTTAGATTGTGTCTCGTTTGGAAATTTTCCATGATCTAACAAGTACCGTTCAAATGCTTCAAAGCTGCTCATTAGATTACGCTCGTGAAGTGGTCCTGAAGGAGTCGATGCGGATACTGATCTCTTTGAGACTTCCTCCAAAGAAGAAAAGCGACCAGAACTAGGTAGGGGACCAGTGTATACGCCTACCATTCTACTACCACCTCCGGCTCTTGTGTCTGACACATTGGGAGTGATTGGCATCCTCCCCTCTCCTTCTCTCACACCTAATCGGGATGAAGACTCGTAGCGTTGATAAGTATTTGCATTGTCATAGGAGGATTGCTCATATCCATTGCGAGTGTTTCGAGGCTCAGTGGAAGGTCGATTAGATCTTCGTGTAATAGAGGCTGATGGTGTACTGCTGATATTTAAACGATTTCCAGATGTAGAAGCACGACTGGAGCTGCGAGAATATTGATCTAGCTGGGTAGAACCACTGCCTGCCACAGTCAATTGATCGATACGAGCTTGTAGCGCTTCCACCTCTCTCCTCCAATTCTCACCACCAGTCGTCATAACTCTAGTCTCTCGTATTCTATCCTGCTTGTCCTTTAACACTGTAGCTAATTCTTCAAGCTGCTGCTCCGCGTTGAATCGTGGACTGAGCGGGTGTTTACTATTTTCAGGAAGAGGAGGAGCTCCTCCATCATCGAACACATCCCTGCCATGGCTCTTTCTCATACTTGCTCTTGAAGCAGTTCTATGTAGCTCAGATGCACCACCAGATGATCTCTGAGAAATTGAAGAGGAAGTAGAGATCTTTCTTTGCCTTAATAAGTCGCTCGCTGAACGATTACTAGCTCTATCAGACCAAGTGTTCGTCGAGTTTTGGTCATCGGTCAAATTGCCATACTTACTAGAGCGAGACAGATGTCGGGAAACACCGCTTGCGTCCACAGATACTCTGCCACTTCTTATTGAAAAGTCAGAAGTAAGTTGTTGAACTTCAGAAGCTTTAGCATCGGAAACGTGACGCCTCCGCCTATCTTCTGGCGCTTCGGCTTCCGGTAGCGTTTCTCCTCTTGGCCACATTGCAGAGCGATCTCCATCATTAATTGAATTTCTCCTTCTTTCCCGATCGTATTGTAAGTCAGGTAAAGCATCACTTCGAAATCTCGAATGTAAAAAATCACCAGGTAGAGCTCTCCTAGAAGTAATGGGTGATCTATCCAGTGTAGCGTAATCCATCGCAGATTCAGTACGAAGAGGACTTGTATTAGCGCCAAAAGGAACGCCTTGTGTAGAACGAAAGCTTGAAGGAGGCAGTCGCTCTTTACGTGGGCTAATACGCTTAGGCGGTGAGGTATTGTGCTCTCGCTGATTCGATGCTCGAGCTGCAGCTGCTGTTTTCTTACTTGAAGCACTAGTGGTACTCTTCTTTCTCCTACGATTTCCGATCACGGGACCACTACCTTCTGTCCCTGACGTATCTGTTGCATCAGTAGCTCTATTACTACTGATTCGAGAGTAAGATCGTTCCTCTTCATCATCTCGATCTCCCAGCCGAGACTCCGATCTCATTTGTAGTATTTCCTGCTCATACAGAGCACTCTTTTTTCGCCTTTCCTCTCTGCTTGCCTTTGGTGTTGCACTAGCCTTGACTGTCGAGCTAGAAGCTTGCATGCTCGTCTCATCTTCATGGATGTCAGATGACCGGAGTGTGGCAGTAGAGCTTTGATGTCTCAGTCGAGGTATCTGCGGCAAGAGCAACAAGTATCAATTTTTGCTACTAGTATTTCTTAAACAGACCCTAAAGAAAGACTTACCGATAATCGTGATGATACTGTTCTTCGTTCGCCCACCTCAGCACCAGAGGTCGACTCTAGCCCTCGCCTTGCACGGATTCCATTATCTGCTGATGCTTCTATAGTGGGTGAAACAGCTTGATGTTTCTTGGTGGGGGTACGATCTACGTCATCATTAATGCCACTGCTAAACTTTTTGAATCGGTCTAGCTGAGTGACTGCTCCTTTGCTTTCCAAATGGGAGACGTCATGCGATGTATGCGAAGAGGCCTGTGAAAGTGATGAGCTGCATCTAGACCCATCTCTACTTCTTGAAGTGCTACTTATCCTTCTAGGTGGCCGTTGTGGTCGAGTCGAGGTCTCTGAAGTAAGTTGATTTGTCTCAGAGGTAGCTATAGGGCTCGACATCATATGATGCTTCTTTCTTTTCTTCGGATGCAATTGACCAGTGAAACTCTTTTAGTGAACAAGCAGTATGATGGCTGATTGTGTCATTATTGTTGAGTGTTAGCTAGCACGAGTTGGGATTGATGGATGGCGTAATTCAAGGATACAGACCAGCCGCAGAGACGATTGAAAAGAAGAAGAGTGAAGAAAAAGTGTAGGTTGGTGGTAAATTGTAGATTTGGTTCAAAAAAAAAAGCCAGACAGTTTTCCCGTCGCGTCCACCGCACACGCCCAATTAAGGAGAAGCCTTTGATTATTTTGAATTTGGTAGACAGAGAGGGCTTGTCAAATTTGTGATCAAATTATGAAGGTGTCAAGGGATTAAAAAGTAAAGCCAATCAAGAGACTATACGATGAATTTGTTTTCAGTCCAATCACAGAGAACAAGCATTCATTGTTTTGTTCCTTGATCACCCCAAGAGACACAACAAACTATTTATATATGTGTCAAATAAGTAGTTCTATCGCTGTCAATTCTCTAGTTGCAAGCTTTTCATTACTAGCTTCACTTGTGCTATCACCGTTGACATGTCAAAATAAAATCTCTTTTCTTTTTATTTTCACCGCGTCAATGAATGACGATACTCCGATTGCGCTAAAGTCCGAGCTTAACCTGCAGGCCCTACCTACTCAATTTGAAATGCAATCAAAAAGTGTTGGTCTCCTCTTTGTGCTCCGCTTGCCCTTTTCCTCCATTTGATTTGTCCTCTTCCTGTTTTCCTATAAGATACCTGATTCAATCTCTGACTTTACGACACATCCTATCCTCCGGCTCAATACCTAAATTACCTTGCTTATACTATCGCATCATATTCAAAGCCTCCACCTCTCTTTATTCTTCCATTTTACAGATTTTCATTGAGCGCAAATATGTCGACACCTCTTGCTTCAGTCAACGTCTTGATTTTAGGTGGTGTGACTCACTTGGCGAGATCGTTACTTTACTTTCTTGTCAATCTCAATGAGACACCAAAGATCAAATTTATTCGTATAGTTGATAAATACTTGGTTGATGGCCAAGCAAGTACAGTCTATATTGATGTCGACGCAAAGGAAGCATTGAAAGACCCTCGAGTTGAATACAAGCAGGCAAATTTGAACATAGCAGGTGAGTATCGATCTTTCTATTACAGCATACTTGAGAAAGGGTAGCGCTGACATTCCTTATCCCTAAATTAAGCGACAGCATCATCATGCTTTGAAATGGCAAATGATGAAAGTTTTGACATCGTCTTCGATTTGACTGGAGAAGGTATTTTGGGATCCGGTGAGTAGTAAAGCTGTATAAAATGTAAAGCATTGATAGCTTACTATAGTATTATCCTATCTTCAGACGTTCCAAGTCAGCTTTTATTGGAAAGAACAACAAAATTGGCCGGCTTACTAGCTTCCGAAGCTGAAAAGCATCGAGTAAGAGCATACATTCGCGATACACCATGTTTTTGGACAAGCAAGACAGATGAAGGGCCATGGAAAGAATCAGATATGGCAAGTAGAAGTCTACCAAAGGGTGTGCGAGCATATTTCTATTACGAAGCAGAAAGAGCAGCGGCCAATGTAGAAAGGTGAGTAAACTGACAGATTAATGTCTTGATCAAGCTGAATTCCCGGTAAAACCTCTTTCCAGTCTTCCATTGGTCATACTGAGGTCAGCTGCCATCTACGGACCACATCAGTATCATGGATACGGTAAGTGGATAAAGCATGGACTCTTCTTCATACCTTGATAAGCTGATTGAAGCATTCTTCTCCAGTAAACCCTAGAATAGCTCTTGGAGAGGTATACAGACATCTCAAAGAGACAATGAAGATGCTGTGGTCATCTGATTTAAAGGTCAATACCTTGCATACTCGAGATTGGTGTCGAGCTGCTTGGGAGGCGGCATTGTGGTGCTCAAAGAGAAGTCGATCTGAAGGAAATGCAGAGGCTGGTGAGATATTATCAAGGATTACACCAAAGGATAAAAGCAAATTTGGTGGTTTAAATGTAGAAGAGGACATTGAACGATGCTGCCCACAAAATAAAGCTCCAAAAGCTCCTGTCTTTAATGTTGTAGATGGGGAGAAAACAGACCAGTAAGTATCGGAATGTCGTTCTAATGTACCCTAGCACATTACTAATCACTACATTTGGAAAGGGGTGCACTCTTGAAGGTAGTAGGTCAAGGTGAGTCAATGGACTGACACTTGTAAGTGCATGAACCTTTACCTAACATGTTTTTCCTTAGTCTTCAATATCGAGACTGGATTAACTAATGCTGCCATCAACACCTGGGCAAAGGTACGTCTATGCTGTTGTACTTTTTTTTTTCTGATGAAATAGTTGAAGACTGACACATGTCTTCTACCACAGTTCAATCTTAATAGCGTCGTTGATGATATGAATGAAAAGGTGATTGAAAGTCGAGATGATAGGTTCTCGAGGTCATATGCTAAATTTTACTTGCTTCAATAGCACGCCGATGCTATCAATACCCTATCATCACAATCAGATCCACCAATTACCAATTCGCCCTTGGCTTGCTATCTACATGCAGAAGATGTAGCACAGAGAGGTATATATCTTGATGGAACTAAAATTCAGCGAATCCTCGGCTGGCAACCCAAAGAGTTACTTGATAAGGAGACAATCGAAGAAATTATTACAGTAAGCCTGGGAAGATTCAGTCGAGCTGCAAAAAAATTTAAGATGCTGACAAATTTTGATCTGCCTCTGCTCATATTTCTCTATCTCTAGTCATTCAAAAAGGATGGCACTTGGGGTGAGTGGTTTAAAGAAAGTAGGAGTGAATTTGTTGATGAGAACTGATCTGTAATGCTTATTGTCATGCCTTTTTCATCTTTCCAGTGTGCCATTGAAACCTTCTTTTTTTTTTTAAAAATTACTATTCGCTTATCTTTTCAACATTACATCCATCTCTCTTCAATCCTGCACCTTCAAAGTCGATTCCTCAATCTAATTATATCATACTCTGTCATTGTAAAGCATAATTTAAATATAATTTAGCATTTAAAAAGGTAGTGATGATGCAGGCCATTCATCCCAATCTTCAAGATCAGAATCTTGACATTGCCACAATTCTTCATCTTCTTGACTTGAATCACTCTTAACCATTATTTTGAGCTTGTTAGCCTCTTCTTCTGCATCCATTATAGAAGTCCATTGATCTAAAGTGACATCATCATCATCATCATAACGAGACCATAATTGTTCTTCATCATCAATGGGATTGACTCCAGTATTACTAGATAAAGAAATGAAACCACGCTTTTGAATGAGAAATTCAACACATGGTTCCCATCCTTCTCCTGCTTTGGCAAATGGATTAAGTACGCTAACAGCTCTTCTAATTGCATGTTTTAGATGCTGACTCCCTCTTTGAGAACCTGACCGATGATGATGATGATGATCATCATCATCATCATAGATTGAAACTGATCGACTTGTTCTAGATAACATGATTCTCACATTAATACAATTCACCCAAGTATGACCTAAGGAAGCCATCTTTGTAGTAGATGAAATTGCTTCAAGTACTTGTTCTTCCTCTTTGCCTTGACTTAAACAAATTCGAGCTTGCCTTATACTTTGTAAATCTACACTTGCCAAGATACCATTATAAAAACCTTCTTGAATTGTTGAAGATAGGATTGCTCGATTGGAATTCATCCATTGATCTTCAGCATCCATGCGCTTTCGTAAGACTGTTCTAAGTACTTCTTGATTCTTTGCAAATGTATCTGTCACTTGATTCATAATCATGATGGCAGCCCATTGTTTAGGACTAGACCCACAACAGGTGATACTAAATCTTTTCAATCTATCTGAAATCTCGCAAATCAACCTTGATCGCTTCAACATCCAACCTCGTTGACTGCTAGATGCTGCATCATTTTCTTCAACAAAGAAAGAAGGTAAATCGTCTACAATGATCAAACCAAGAGGTGGCTGTTGACGTGCTTTCAATTGGGCTGCAAAAGCGGGCATTGCATAGGTTATAGCATGCTCCAAGCTAATATAGTCTTGAGGGCTAGATAGATGAACATTGGCAGCTAGTTGAACTTTAGCCAATTCCTGAGCTTCTTGTAAGTTGTCTATATGATTCTCCTCCAAAAAAATTCCACTACACCGCTTTGATTGACCTTCGATTCTTGGCCTCTTTGACTTTCTTTCTTTCTCTATCTCTGCTTTCCTTTTCATCTTCGTCCACCTATCTTCAATGAGAGTACTTGTCATTTCTTCCATCCTTCGGAACATTTGCAGACTCTTTTTATCACCACCTGAATTCAATATCATCACACTACTTCGCTGTGATGTTGGCCTTATACCACACCCCTTCAAGGCCTTGTAAAGATCTATCTGACCGCTTGATTGTGTTGGAGCATCTTCTTCTACAATCTTTTCATCCTCTAATGATGTCAAACCAAGAGCAGCAAATATGGCAGTCTGTATGCCTAGTTGAGACTTTCCACTCGAGCTGTGATAAATTAGTAGCTATTGATATTCTGAGCGGGACGTACACTAATGCATGCTCACCTCTCTCCTACTATTTCCGTCAAGCAACCTCTGCGTAGACCTCCTCCTAACAATTTGTTCATTTCCACATCCCCAGTATTCAAACACGAGCCCCTGATAGATTTCTGCCAGCTATCTCGTTCTGATACGATTAATTGAGACCCATCTTGCCTCTCTCTGCTGAGTATGTCTGCTGCTACTTTTACCTTACTATCATTCTCCCAATTTTCATCTTTTGAGTTGCTAGGTCCTGCTATATTTCTATCGAGAATGTCGAGAACAGATGAGAATGAAGGAGCTTGTGCATATGCTGCTACATCTCTAATATGACCCGACTCTGTCGATTCAAAGAGGTGGCGTACCAATGGATTGTCAGATGGTGTGGCGTATAGTATTGAAGCAGCATTGATCAAGTCGGCTATAGTATATAGAATGGTGGTCAGCTTAACTCTTCACTTTGTGCAAGGCTTAGCCACTTACCCCGTTTGCAGAATGCTTTTTCTCTCTTTGCCAATGGCAAATCTTCGAGAGGTACTGCAAACATGACCACACCTTGTAAAATGATTGTAGAACAAAAAAAAAGCATTCATTCAATCGAAATCACTCTCACGTCGTGTTGGTCTGTCTCCCTTTTTAGAAAAAATGGTCTTTCCTAAGCCCACGCGTATATTGACTTGCCTTGGACGCGCCTCGAGGTGTGTGCCACGGCCCAAATACACAAACAGTATGATATTGCAGACTTGCGCACCTTGTAGCAAGTATCGGTTTCGGCAGAATTGCTTCCCGGAGCCCGTTGGACACGGCAGGTAAAAAACAAAAAAATAATAATACAGCAATAGCATTTGGATTTGAATTGAGTTAGGTCCCCCCCTGCCCCTTTGGCTGACGTTTGCGGGGAAATTTGTCAAGCACTTCTTCTCTTTTCCTCACCCTTTTTCGATACTTTTTTAAACACCCCCCCCTCCACTGACAAAAATACATCATAGAATGTCACAAGAGCAGATCATCAAATCTGAATATCCTCCTCTACCGGATGTTGATCGTGGAAAGTGAGTGCCAAGTTTCATTTCAAGTACAAGCTCCTACCTTGAGGTTATGTACATCTTAACAGCCTGCCTTTTTTCCCTGTTAGCATCTTTTCTTTCATCACAAAGCAACCCGCAAAGGTTTCTTCTAGCAAAAATGCCTTTGTTCGAGTACAAGATGGTAAAGCAATCACTAGAGAAGCAGTCATTAGAGATTCAAAGAAGCTCGCTCATGCCTTTCTGAACAAGTTGAATCTTAAAGAAGGTGATCGAATTGCCATTTTCAGTCCAAATAGTACAGTCTACCCTATCGCCGTTTATGCGGGCTTCATCAGTGGTGTGGTCTTGACACCTTTGAATCCAGCATACAGTGAGTTTAGCAGCGAGTCATTGCTTACCTTAAATCTAGAATTACCCTCCTAAATGCCGCTACTCTCTTCTCTCTTTTCTCCATCTCACTTTTCTCCTTATGGCAGGTGCTGAAGAGATGATTCACCCTCTCAAGGATGCAGGAGTACAATACATCTTTGCTCATCCTGCTTCAGTGGATGCTGCTCGAAAAGCATTAGAACTTGCCAAGATTTCTCCCAAGAATGGCAAACATTTGCGAATTTGGTTATTGGATGATGGTGATGATATGGCAAGTACTAAAGGTGGAGATGAAAAGGACATTAGAACATTATTAGGCAAAGAAGAGATGGAACCAATCATTGTCAAGAATGCCAAAGAAAAGACTGCTTTAATTTGTTATAGTAGTGGTACTAGTGGAAAACCAAAAGGAGTTGAATTAACTCATCGAAATATGACATCTGTAACTGCATCAATGGAAACTGGTTTAGAAGGTGACTTTGAATCAAGTAGTGTCGCTTTGGCTGTATTACCATTTCAACACATTTTTGGTCTTGCTAAATTTCTTCATTTTGGATTTTGTATTGGTATGGAAATCATCGTTATGCCAAGATTTGATTTGCAAGGGTTCTTGGAAGCAGTTCAAAGGTACAAGGTTACTCTTGCTCCTCTAGTACCACCCATCTGTGTTTTACTAGCAAAGCATCCAATGGTTGAAAAATACAATTTATCCAGTTTAAAGCAGGTAATGGTGGGAGCAGCACCCCTATCTGCTGAATTAGGAGATGAAGTTGAAGCTAGATTACCAAACACTACCATTACACAAGGATATGGACTTAGTGAAACTTCACCTACAGCTACATATGGTTCCATTAGACGATATAAAGATCATAAAGGTTCATGTGGTACTCTTATGTCTTGTGTTGAAGCACGACTTGTAGATGATGATGGAAAGGATGTTGGTCATGAGCAAGGTCAAGATGGAAGACCAGGTGAATTATGGCTTAGAGGTCCAACAATCATGAAGGGTTATCTCAACAATGAAGCAGCGACAAAAGATTGTATAACTAAAGATGGTTGGTTCAAGACTGGTGATGTTGCCATTTGCAAAAAGGATTTCTTTTACATTGTTGATCGAAAGAAGGAATTAATCAAATATAAAGGTTATCAAGTTGCACCTGCTGAATTAGAAGCTTCACTATTATCACATCCTAAAGTTGCAGATGTTGCAGTCTTGGGTGTTTACATTAAAGAAGAAGCTACTGAATTACCTCGCGCATACATTGTACCAAGAGATGAAAAAATATTCAAAGATGAAAAATTGGCAAATGAATTTGCAAAAGAAATTCGAAATTGGTTTGATAGTAAATCAGCAAATCATAAAAAATTAAGAGGTGGTGTTAGAGTAGTAGATCATATTGAAAAGAGTCCAAGTGGGAAAATATTACGAAGAATTTACAAAGCTCAACATGAAGAGGAAACAAAGCAAGGAGGGGGAAAGTGAAACTAACAGAAAAACTCAAATAATGTAAAAAGTTGCACCGAATAATAACATGACAATAATGTAAATTAAATTTCGTTTTATTTTTTTTTTGAAATAGTAAACCATACAATGCCTTTCTTTTGACATAGAGCATACGCTGCATCGGTATAGGAGGCGCCATGTATGACAGGTGAGTCTTTTTTTTTTCTTTCTGTTTTAGGCAGCGCCGGCAAGACTAGCACTTCCAGGAGCAGGTTTACCACCCTCAATGTTACCAGAAGTTCCAGCAGTAGCAGCAAAGGCTGAAAAAGAGAAAAAAAAAAACAAAGAGATGATAAGCGGATACTAATCGCATACATATATATACGCTAGTCAAAAATGCTCACCTTGGTCCAAGTCAGCCTTAATATCTTCGACGTATTCAATACCAACACTAAGTCGAATCAAATCCTTTGTTACACCACTTGCTTCCTGCTCTTCATCGCTCAATTGCTGATGAGTAGTAGATGCAGGGTGAATGACAAGAGTCTTTGCGTCTCCTACATTTGCCAAATTGGAAGCCAATTTGAGTGAATCAACAAATGCTGATCCAGCCTTTGCATCACCCTTGATTCCAAATGACAAGACACCTCCAAATCCTCTCTTCAAATACTTCTTTGCCAATTCATGACTTGGGTGACTTTCCAAACCAGGGTAACTGACCCAAGATACTCTAGGGTGCTTTTCTAAGTATTTTGCAATGGCAAGTGCATTTTCTACGTGTCTTTGTACACGAAGACTGAGTGTTTCAATACCTTGAAGGAGCAAGAAGGAACCAAAGGGATTCAAAGCAGGACCCAAATCTCTCAACATGACAACTCGAACGTAGATGGCGTAGGTGATAGATTGAAAAGTCTCCCAGAATTTGAGTCCATGGTATCCTTCTGATGGCTCAGTAAATTGTGGGAACTTGCCACTAGCGTTCCAATCGAATTCTTAAAAAGAAAACAACATAAGAATTGAACATAATCCTTCAACTCTCCAATTACTACTCACTTCCAGAGTCTACAATAACACCAGCAATGGTAGTACCATGTCCTCCAATCCACTTGGTAGCAGAGTGAACAACAATATCAGCACCATGATCAATTGGTCGAACCAAGTATCCACCAGCTCCAAAGGTATTGTCTACTACAAGAGGAATCTTGTTGTCATGAGCAATCTTGGCAATGGCTTCAATATCAGGAACGTTGTAACGAGGATTTCCGATACTTTCAATGTAAATAGCCTTGGTCTTTGCATCAATTGCTTGAGCAAAATCTTCAGCCTTGTCCCCTTGAACAAACTTGGTTGTAACACCAAATCGAGGGAATAAAACTTTAAGTTGGTTGTATGTACCTCCATAAAGGTATGAAGTAGAGACAATATTGTCACCAACTGAAGCCAAAGAAAGTAATGCCATAGCTTGTGCCGATTGACCAGAAGCAGCAGCAACAGCAGCTACACCACCTTCCAAAGCAGCAATTCTTTTTTCAAATACATCATTGGTAGGATTCATCAAACGAGAGTAAATGTTACCAAATTCTCTCAAACCAAACAGATTAGCACCATGTTCAGAGTTGTTGAATACAAAGGAGCTGTAAAGCAAAGAAGAGAGACGCATAATAAATTTGCAGCTCTAATAATCGAAATTCTTATTACTCACGTTGAAGCGACAATGGGAACAGCTCGTGCATTGCTGGCGGGGTCGGGCTCTTGACCTGTAGAGTATGGTGGGTGATCATTAGTATCCTCAGATGCAAGCAGCCTATCAATAAGTCAGGAAACCTACCAGCGTGAAGTTCTGAAAAAAAGAGATGACAAATTTCATGTTAGTAACAGCGTGACTTCACTTCACAAGGCATCACTCAAAGCTACATACGAAGAGTGTCAAAGTTGGAAGCCATGTTGGTACAAGATCAAAAGAAGAATACGTGTGTAGGTCAGGAGACTTTTCCAAGGATTAAGTGAGGGGTAGGAAGGGAAGATGGAGGAAGAAGAAGAAGAAGAACTGTCCAGGTGATCAGACTGTTTTTTTTTTTTTTTTCAAAACGTGTACTTTTTGGCTATCTTAAGTGGACCTTCTTAGCTGCATCAATCCACTTCTCTCCAGTATAAGATTCTTTTTCAGCTTTCCTCTCGATGGCGACATTTTTTTACCCTCTAATTTCTTCCTGAACAACAATAATTGAATCAAAATGAGAAGGCGCGAGCAAATTTAGAAAAATGACTGAAAATTAGTGTTTTATTTCTTCTCGAGCACGCCATACCTTCGCACGGTCCAATTGCCCTTCTTTTATTTTCTCGTGCTGCTATGATCAATATGTGGCCAGTGAGATTAAAAACACTTGGTCTACCAATCTCGTGATCCTCTGTTTCCAAGTCTATCGATCGGTTGGCAATGGCATACATACACTGCTTTCTGAGGTTAATGAAGTGATGACCGGTCAAAGAAGTGCATTTCATGCTTAAGCAGACAGCTGGCCCGCAGACAAATCAAAAAATTAGACAAGCAACAATGTAAAAGTGAATGGCCATCATCACTTTGCCCAGTATTGAGATTGGGTAATTGACTTGGAAAGGAGAAAGCCATCGTTGAGTACGTTCAAGCTTGCAATCTTGCAAAGGCGAGTGATGAAAAGTCATCGGAGTTGGGAATATGCGGCGTCTTTAAAGGAAAGAAATAAAAACCGAAGTGCATGCGAGAGCGCCGAATTATCGCCAAATCGTCCTGTCGCTGGAACTCCCCTGCCCCCAATTGCTTTGCTGCAAATCAGATATCAAGTGAGAAAGGTACTCGAAAAATTCTGCTAATCAATGTTTCAATCTTGAAAAAAAAAATCTCATGTCATGACAAAAGCAGTGCGTCAGCATATCGTGTTTAAAACAGTAGCTGGCTTTTGACCAAGGAGAATTATTGATGCAAATCAAGATAGGAGATGGAAAAAGGACTCTAAATGCGCTTCATTGAAGGGAATGAGCTTCAAGAATGATCGGCGTTCAAGTATAGCGGTACCTAGGCTAAAGCTTGACTTGGCCGTGTATGCTTTTAACAATTCTCATCTCGGGTATTCAAAATAGAGAATATATACAAACCCCCCTGTAAATCGCCTTGCAGCTGCCTCCCAAATATGGATGAAATAGCTTGAGCGTTGTCACTCACAAGGGAAGTGCCTTGAGTCTTAAGTGACCGAGCGGCTACACAAGGGCTACGTCACATTACATGCTTCAACACTTTGTGAGTCCCTAGCCACCTCTCCCTCCCCCCCCCTTCCTGCACCTTATTAGCCACTTTTGCTAGTAGTACTGCTTTGTTCCCTTCCTCTCCCTCTTGATATGTCTGTTATTTCATCTCTCCCTCTCTCTCTCTCTCTTTCGAAAAATCACCATAAACGACAAACACAGCAATCTTCAGCCCAATCACTTGACCACTTCTAATTGATCACTTTTTTGTACAAAGCCCTTGTCTAAGTTAAACCTGGAGCTTAGATTTACTGCGACATCCACCAGCCTATCGTTCACTTTAATTGCCACTTGTACTCGTCATTGTTCGGTATGCAATTGTCTCTCTCAAAGTACACTCATCCTCAGGACCCTCTGATTGGGCTCCCTTCCGAATTAATCGATGATCAACTATGTCGCTTGAAAGTGGCTACCTCGATCCATTCCGAAGGTCGACCCTATCTTTTTACTTTTATTGAGAAACAAAAGATGGTAAGTTGGTGGTAAAAGATTATGCAAGCAGCCCGATCTCCTTTACGCTAATCTCGGATAAGCTCTCCTTGTCCTATTCTAGATGGATCCTCGCTCGATCTGGAAGTATATCTTCCCATATCGAGACATCAAACTCTGTTACCCATTACCAACCTCAAGCATTCAAAAAGTGTACGATGGCATTCTGGATTCGCTAGAGATTTGGTTTAGCAGAGATCTTCTTACGCCTGTTAACTTCTCCCTGTGGTCTATCTCTATGATGATCACCATAATGAGAAACATTTCGGTGGATTTTGAAGCAAGGGCTGCCCTCTTCAATGCAGCTAGCAAGGACATTCGCGAAGTTTTTGCCAGTGCTAAACCTAATGAGTTGAGGCTCCTTTCGATGCGTCTCAGTAGGGTAACAAATAGTCAGTAATTGGTGGTCATCATCAATACTCTCATAAACACTCCCATAGAGCACCTCGCCAACATTATATTCCTTCTTTAACTTCGACTATTCTATCAGCATTATATGCAACATGGACACTTTTACCTTGCCTCGTTTTCAGTGATACCTTCCAGACAATATTCATTTCTAAACCCTCTGATAAGACCATGTACCCTAGTCTGCATAACGTTACCCAAATATATTTTGCCGCTCTGTATCTTCCATTCAATGTTGCTGGCTAAGATCTCGAGATGTTTTTAAGCAACAGAATGAGCGCACCAACGCTGCCAATAATAATATGACGGATGGAACCAACTTTCTAAAATTTATCACGTGACTCATTTAAGCGCGTCCCTTGGGCTGCAACTTTATGAAGCTGTCTTCAAGGAAAAACGATGTTGGAAGTGGGAAAAAAAGGTCAGACTCAATCTTCTCTTTAATAAAGACGCAAGCATTTACTTGCCCTTAAATTTGGCTAGGATAGTGGGTACGAAGAGGACTTTTGTCTGATCCCCTTCATACTATCAATACATGCCATTGGGAAATATGGAGTTTCCTTCGAGTCAGGCGGACTCGCCCAGCAATTATCGTGGAATGGCAGGACCTTCTAGGTCAAGATTGGAAGCTAGGCAAAATAGAAACAGCGCGTTGAAACCTTATGATCGACCTACTTCTTTTGCTGAAACACAAAGCCCCGTTGGAGGTCGAAGAAGGAACATTTCGACCACTTCTGCATTCTCTTCCAAGAGTAATAAGAGTCATTTGGGAGGAAAAAGTGGTGAAGCAGATAAGAATGGGACGAGCGGAGGAGGTCTATTGAGCGGACTTCGGGAAGCAATCTTTTCTAGACCATTCAGTTGGTTTCAAGGAGGAAGCACAAAATCACAGACTTCATCCTCAGGCCTACCAACACACTCGCATCAAAGTACTGCCCAGAAGATAGCAGCCTCAGCCAAGGAAAGAGTGAATCACGACATTGAAAGTCGCAGTGACAGTATTGCAGGTAGACCTAAAAGCATTACAGCACCTCTACAACCACCAACATCAAGGCAGTCATCAGCTTTTCATTCCACATCACAAGTTCCCTCTACGCCCGCTAGATCACCATCGCCAGCCCGTTCATCTGCTAGTGCTATTATACAGTCACATGGGCGTCAAAGGCTTTCTGTAGGTGCTGCACCTCCTCAATCACCTAGACTTGGTGGCTCTACATTGGGCACACCTGGCTATAGAAGAGGAAGCTCTTTACGTCCTGATGGTATCGCTAGCATAAGTGGTATGGCTGCAAGTCAGAGTAGTCCGTCATATGCTTTTGGGTTCGGATCGGAGAAGAGATTAGCAGGAATTAGCTCTACAGCTAGTATTCACAGCGCATTGTCACCCTCACCTTTGGCCTCGTCATCGTACCATGCACTACCTTCACGAAGCCCGTTCGCAATGAATCGGCACAGCGTTGCTGGATCTTCGGCAGCAGGAAGTCTACTAGGAGTAGAAAGATCATCTCGTTTTGGAGGTTCCACCCTTGGAACCCCTACTCATGCAAGACCAAAGAGCTTGTTTGGAGGGGAGTTCAATCGCAGTAGGGCAGGATCAGTGGCAGATAGTAGGATGAGTAATTCTAGTCAAACACCAAAGCGAAGGGAATGGAGCAGTCTCAAATTGGCACCACCCAAAGTAGATCTCTCTGATGGTGAAGAATTAATGCAAGCATACATGGCCTTGAGGAATGGCACAGCAGCAAGTCAGAAAACTTTACATCCTGCTTTGCAAAATGAATCAGACACAATGATGATGGAATTTGGCGCTGGACCTCTAGCTTCGCTTACATCAACGCATGTAGAGGAGGCATCTTTGAAAAGAGGAATGAGCATGAGTCTGGATGGAGATGAGAATATGAGTGATGTAGGCCCAAGGAAGAGGCAAAAGCAAATGGTGTGGGATCATGAGCTTGGCTTTGTTAGCAAGGAGGATCTACGAGC